>JAJJWW010018637.1:0-217618 GCA_023531295.1 Papaver armeniacum
AAAATATTTATTAAAAATTTCGCGGACACAGATTTGATAGGATCAATAGAAACTTTTTGACATCATCCGAATATGCGATAAAACCTTGAAAGCGATATCCATCCCTTCGAGATTTTCTTTAGTAAAAGGAAGATTCGGATGAAGAAGTGATGATGGCGAAGGTGGGAGAGTTGAATCATCTTTCGCCATAGATGTGTCATCGAAGATGAAATTTGATGAAGGTTAATGATTGGGGATGAGGCGGTGTCGAGGAGAAGAGGCATTGACTTGTGAGGAAGAAGAGAAGGGTTCATTCGCAACAGTTATCACGAGGGAATTTCATTAATAGAAAGGTCGATTCACGAGGAGAATGCAGTTGACATTTTTCGCAAATAAGAAGAGGGGATTGACTTGTTAAGATATCGAAGGAGGTGTTGAAAGCTTAAACAGAGGGGAAATGGAACAGAAGTTTCAACATTATTAGGGTGGCGAGATCTTTTGGGGGGCTATCGACATTTCCATCACCTGCGAATCACAAGTCTAATAAAAGCCGAGGCAACAATATTGTTATTAAAAGAATAAGTGTTTCTTAATACCTTGCTATTCGCAGGCTTTCTTTTGTTCATGATTTTAGCTGCCAATTCTTGGGAACATTAGGGTTTTGAATTGTGAACTTGGTGCTAGAAGTGTTTTCTTGAAAGCGAAACAATATGGGAGTTACTCAAAGATGAACAATATCAAATAAAACAATTTCAAGAGAAGAGATCAATCCTAAGAATATCCCAGGTTTGACAAAATCAACAAACCTTGATGGCTCCATAGGAACAATAAGCGAGAAAGATGGAGAAGATTTATGGAAAGATGAACAGGTAGTAAAAAGTTGCAGGCGACAAAAAGAAAATTCACGAGAGAATGTAGAGATGAAAAAGGCGAAGTAAAGAAAGAAAATATTCTTATGATGGATCTCTTCTTAAATAGACAAAATATGATGACCGGGTTAGCATTTAATGTGCGGTGAATAGGGGAATATTTAACACGCAAAACGGTTATGCTTAATTCATGGAATCTGTCGGGCGAGGAAAATTTAGGGAAAGAAATGAGCAGTTTGCGGCATTTTGAAAGTATTAGTTCTCATGACATTCTCCTTCGCAGAGAAGACATGAGAAGAGGCAAGATGTAAAAGATCAGAATATCGCAACATCAATATCCCTTACGAAATCCTTGGCGACAGCTGCGAAGATATCGTCAGTTGGTAATAAAAATGACGCAACGGATGACGACAACTTTGAACACGAGAAAGATGTGAAGACCTAGCGAGATTTAGGAGTGTTGCGAGATTTAACATTTGAATACTTGCGAGAGTGTCGCAAGTCGATCCAAAATAAAGGACTGACTTAGTTGTCATCCACTATGTAATGTCCTATATAAAGAGCCGAATAGGCTTAAGAAAAAGAGAGAGATCTTTTTAGAGTGGAGAGAAAGTTTTGAGAGAGAGAAAGTCTAGAATAACAATTATATTCTTGATTTCATTTCCTTCTTGTAAAATTTATAACTCAATTAATAAAAAGGTTGATTGTTGATCTTAAAGATGTGTCGAATATTATGAATTCTTGTGAGGGATGTATTGTGGGATTTCCTGCAACTACAATCCCTAACAGACTTTACAAATGTCCCTGATGGCATAATTGAAATTTTTTCTAAAAACCTAATTATTATAATTCCTTATTTAGCCTTTCCCATCTCTTCGTTCTTCTTGGAGAACAAAATCTCGATTCTTCTTCGCATCGGCTCCACCACCATCTTCTCCATCGTCCCCCACCACCACCAAAATCCCTATCGGCGCCACCACAACTAGCACCACCACATCCATTACGTCCACCACTAGTATCAACAGATCTATCACGATTTTCTTTTGATTTCAACTGATTTCATACAGATTCAGAAATCGATTTAAGTTTTTGGTTTTCGATATTTGGTAATTTCGAGTTTGGATTCAGGATTTAATCGAAATATCATCAACAAATGACTTCTTCTTCTTCTAAAAACTAAATTTAAAATCAGATTCAAATAAATTGAGATCTGATTTAAAATCGGAGAAGTAATTAATAATGATGATGTTGGTAGTGTGGCGGCGGCAGCGTAGAGGTATGTATTTGAATCTATTTACGTTTTTGTTTTGAGATCTAAAGCAGATGGTGGTGGAAGAATGGGTAAGGTGTGTTTTTATATAGCTAAATTGCTGCTAATGAATGTCAGAATGGATTAGAGATAAATAGATGTATGTTAGGGTGAAAATGAGCAGATTCACAATTAGATGAATGTTAGGGCAGTGGTGTTTGTTGAAGCTGAAATAGGAGCAAGCAGAGGATGATGTTTGTGGCTACTGCAATGAAGGATATGAAGTTGTTGTTGTTTATGAAGCTACAGGTGATTATCAATTGTTGTTGTTTATATGTTTTATAGGATCAATTGTTGTTGTTGATCTGTTTTTTTTTTTTTTTGGATCAACTACTATTGTTGATCCCATTATGGGATCAACTCTTGCTGTTGACCCAATTTTTTATGGGATCAACTATGGTTGTTGATCCATATATTTTGGATCAACTCCTGTTGTTGACCCAATTTTTTATTGGATCAACTATGGTGGTTTTGGTTGGAATGATGAAATTGGTGTTGGATTTTGGTTGTGATTGTTTTGGTGGTGGTGGTGGTGCTGGAGATGTGTGATTTGTTGGTGGCGGTAATGGTGGATAGGTACGAATGAGAAATTAGTCATGGAAATAGTAGTAGAATGGTGGTTCTGGTTGTTTATATGTTTTTATGGGATCAATTGTTGTTGTTGATCCATTTTCAGGATAAACTCGTTGTTGACCCAATTTTTTATTGGATCAACTATGGTTGTTGATCCATCTATATGGGATCAACCATCTGTTGTTGATCCTTTGAACTCCTATTGTTGACGATATTTCATTGGATAAGTATAATTATGCTTGTAGTTTAAATCATGCTTTGTAGTTTAAATCATGTAAATTTCTTCCAATGTTGAACTTGTGGTGCAATGGTAGCATGATCGATTCCATGTCGGATGATGCGTGTTAGACTCACGCCAAGTTCACTCCATTTTACATGGATCAACTTTCATTGTTGATCCAATTTTACATGGATCAACTTCCATTGTTGATCCACTAAAATTGGATCAACTTCTCTTGTTTATCCTTTTTCTTGGATCAATTATCGTTGTTGATCCCCTAAACTAGATAAACTTCTACTTTTGGTTCTATTTTTATTTGGATCAACTATTGTTGTTGATACAAAAATATTTGAACCAAAGTGGTGGTGGTGGTGGCGGCGGTGGTGGTGATGGCGGCGGCGGTGTGTGGCGGCGGCGGCGGCGGTGACAGTGGTGGCGGCGGCGAAGAACTAGTGGTGGTGGCGGCAACAGACTAGTGGTGGTGGAGGACCGGTGGTGGTGGAATATTGGTGGTGGTGGCGGTTGGTAGGTGGTGGTTTTTGAACGGTGGTGGTGGAATGGTAGTTGAATGTTGGTGGTGGTGGTGGTGGTGGTGATGCTAGTGGTGGTGGTGAAGTGGTAGTGGAAGAAATTTGTTCCATTTTGAAATGAAGAAAAAATATTATATGGGTGAGGGTATTAAGGTAATCTAATATTAAATGGATAAGGTTATTAAAAGTAGGGACATATTTATTGTTGATAGGATATATTTGTAGGGAGTTAAAGTAGGGACATATAATTAAATATTATATGCCAGAACCCAAAATCTCTTCTCAAATAGCAGGAATAAATCACGGCTAAGTCACTTTCTTTTACTGAATTTCTGGCCAAGAAATACAACCAAAACAATTCCCAGACTGGAGCCATTTCTCCTACTCCCTGTTGGCTTCTTAATCATCTCCTAAACCTGTGCAAAGACTCACCATTCCATGACAGACTTGGAGCAGTAAACTAGTACCGGCTGAATCTCTGAGTTGTGAAGAAACGATCTTTCAGGCATTTTCTCAAACATCTTCTGTGTGTTGTGCAGACTGATGATGGCTGTGCACTGACTGCACATATTGAAAGCCGCAAATTTTCTTTCCCTGTATAAGACGATTCTAACATAAACCCATAACTCCAATTCATTCACAAGCATTAAATCACACATTAATTTCATACATTGAACACACAGAACAATGGCAGTCCTTGGTCATTCCCTGTTTTCCCAGCTTCAAACTATGTCAAAATCATCACAGATTCGACTCCAATTCTGTTTATAACTTTTACCCACTCTTCCTTGACTTGGCTTCTTCAATCCCGAGTGCGAATCCATCATAGCCATGGGTTATGCCGGCAAGAAGGACTTGGTGCAATGGTCTTCGCTGCTACGTGAGAAAATAAAATGGCAGAAGAAACTGGTCGTGATTATAGTCGTGACACAAGGCAAGCAGTCAGCAAACCCACGACTAGACCGGTGGAAGATTCTGTCTCTTGAACTAACCGCAGAAGTGAACTGAAAGTCTTTACATGCCTGCACAGATTGGTCTATGATTTCTTCTTACGAAACTGAAGTAATATATCTTCTGAATTCTTTGCTAGCACACACGTGCGTTCCCTTGGTGGTGAAATCCACTAACTTGAGGCCTTCATTTTTGACTTGTACTGGTGGTGGCCTTGCATAGTTTTAACCAGGTACTCCAGTAAACTGCTCTTTCAATGCTTTAAAGGCCTGTGTCCTGCTGTGCTTTGAATCCGCCAATGCCTAAGCTTCCCAAGCAATGAATTGAACCTATTTTTACCTTCTTTCTTGTCGCATGACTCCAAAATACCTATAAAATGGAAACGAAGCATAATATACAAATAATACAAGAGAATAACCAAGAAAAACATAAGAAATTGACATTCGAAAGATGTATTTTAAGTACTTATCAGTATAACTTGTGATCGTTTACCCCAGTCACTAGGATCGGTTACACCAATTACCAGGACCGGTTACGCCAATTACAAGGATCGATTACAACTCTTTTTGTGATCGGTCATACCAATTACCAGGATCGGTTACACCAATTACAAATATCGATCATACCATCTAAGGTGATTACTTAGGATCGGTTACACTAATAAAAGTCATACCAATACATAAGTCTGGCATTGTGACTAGTTTTACCAAGATACATAACAAGTTATGATCGGTTATACTAACTCACACATATTGGTAATCCAAAGATATGCAATGAATAACAATACCAATAACCCTAGCAATTTCCCTTTCGATTCATAAAACAAGCTCATGAATGTACTTCCTTAAAACGAATGTAAACATTGTTTCCTAGGATGAAATCTTCACCTTTACCCATACACATAATCACAATAGCATTCATACGATTATGTCGATGTCTTATATACGAAGTTCAAAAGATAAGCATTATACTTCGTATTCTAATTCCTTAATACTATGTCTAATAGAGTATAATCATTCACGACTTCGCAGTTATGTTTTCAATATAGCACGACTTGAAAGATACGTTAGGAATGAAACAGTTCAAGTCACAATATTACTAACCTCAAGAGGAAGGATGATGTCGTCGATGTAGCTTGTTACTTCTTCACATTCTTCAAGTCTTCGAGTAATACTTGTATGTTTCATAATCCTAATCTTTCTAGCCTAACATATACGAAGTTGTCTCTAGTATATAATCAAGCGACTCTTTAATTGATTTCTGATTCACTAAAATATGACAACCAAACTTGACATACCAACGCTTGGTGGGTTCAACCGATCTATGCTCTAACAATCTTCCCCTTTGTCAATTTTAGTGACAAAACTCTTAATACATATGGATAAACAAATTACAAAAAAATTCATTATACATACGCTTGATTCCAAGTTTCAACAACACAATAACCTGCATATATTCAATCCATAAATGCCGCTGTTAACATTTAAATAACAAAGCTAATACTCCCCATAAAGGTGAGATAGATAGATTTTCAATCCGCACATCTTTGTTATTTCACTTTTGTAGTCCAAATAACTACAATCATCATATGATATGTTTCTCCCCCTTAGTCAATGCTTTACTCTTTCGTTAGATATAACGTTTAAACACAATTTTCCTTTTCTAAGTGATTACAAATCACTTATTTACTCCATATATTTCTCCCCCTTTTGTCACAAAATGACAAAGGTCCGAGCAAATACCAAAAACGAAAGGATCTTACAAATATAAAAGAATTGTACAACCTATAAAAGTTAAGCACGAAGGTTTCACATACCATTTTAGATAACCAATATCAAAACAAAACTACAAGTAATTTGGTTTTAATATGTTATCAAGGAAACAATTGCCCGAAGCAATTTTCCCTAATAGTTTAACAAATTGACTAAGAAACTTAGTTCCCTTGCTAAACCGATTGCACAAATACAATCGCTTATTTCGATAAGACCAAAATAAAGATCAGAATTAACTTTATTTCTCTCATCAGGCACTAATTATTCAGACAATAAATTAGATCTTACACTTTAGACAGGACAAATACTAGGTTAGTTAACTAATATTTCTTGTCAAGGCATTCGATTAGACTTGAATAACCGAATCCTTTACTTTGATAAGTCTAACTAAGATCAGAATTAACTTAGTTTCTCTTATCCGGAATCGAATTGGACTAAACAAATGATCCCGTATTTTGTTAAGCCATAAACAATACATACAAACCAAATAAATTGACTTGCACAATTATTTCTCTTAACCGGAAGCAATCGAAACAAACATAGTCATTACAGTAACGCAATTGCACCGAAATTTCGTTAAGTCTAAAACAATTGATACCAAACAATAAAGAAAGATATCAAACCAGTTTTTCTTAACTGGACATAATTGAACCACACACACACATACATCCATACACACATGATGGAATCAACATTAATTGTACCGAATTTTGTTAAGCAAAAGCAAAATATATGCAATAATCTTAAACTTTTCTTAAATAGGAAAACGATTAACTAACAAATTCGTTACCTCAGTTCGCATCCTCTTCTCCCTAGAAAGATATATTATTAAGCGCAAGTTCAAGTTAGAACTCTCCCCTATTATGTTGTTATCCTCTCGTAAGAACAAAAGAACAACAACAATAACAACCTTTACCAGAAAAAGGTTGAATCGGTTTTAACTAATGTGTGCCAATGCAAAAGTTGAAAACCCGAAACACATATGCTTTTATGTTAAACACAAATCGATTCAACATATTGTGACTTTTTCACATATGAGTTTCAATCGGAACACCTTATGATCCTTTGATAAAGCCTACCAACATGGGCTAGAACTTAATCCCGCTAAATCAAAAAGCCACACAAACCATAAGGGTTCACACATCATATGAGATCGAATATTAAGGTTGAGAAAACCGAAATCAAATATCTCATTAACACATAACAATAATATAAAGCATTCAAGCACATGCTATGTAATCGAAAAACTATCACAAGAAAAATTATAAAATAATAATTTTATTCATAAATAATAGATAGTTTTATTAAGAAATAGACCTTACACAATAGTTGAAATAATCAAAAACTGATGTTTATTTTGTTGGATTAAGTATTACAGCATATAACTTAATCACTATAAGTGCTCTTATTATTCACCGAAGATTCTTCAGAGCAGTGATTCTTGAGTCTTCTCTTTTCTTTTAGGAGATTGAGTCTCTGTTTTAAAAGATTCACTTCCACAATTAGTTTCAAAAGTTTTGACTCAAGCCACTTCTCATTCTTTTCAGAAGTTTCCAATTGTTCTCGAGAAATCTCAAAATCTCTCGTTAAGTAGAACATGAGATCAAGTGATATGTGATTCCTCTTATGTTCCCTTGACTAGTAGCACTTAATCTCAGTGGGAGGACATGTTTCAAGCTTCTGTAATTGTGAATTGATATCAAGAGTATCTTCACCCATCTTTAACCGCAGACTGATGTAATGTAGAAAGTGGTAACAAAAGTTCGATTCTCAGACTTGTAGAGATTTGATTTTAGAATTATATTTCAAAATAGAAAACTCAAGACGATGTTGTTATCAAGATTTTAAAAGCACTGAGACTCAGGATTCCACCAAACTCCAATTTTTATGTGATTTATTCTAATCAATATTCGTGCAACTCTTTACGTTTAAAGTGATTCTAATATTTTTGCCTAGACAAGTAGATTCTCAAAACAATAGTTGTAAATCGAAAGCATGGACCATCAAAAGACTTAACCTAAGCATGACCCATCAATTGACAACACAACCACTTAATCAGAATCATATATTCGATTTTAGTTCAGTGCAAATAATCATAAAAGAAATTGCAAAAATTATTAAAAATAGAGATTACCACATAATAATTGGAAAAATGGCTTCCTCCGTTGCCTCAGCAATGGGGTTTAGCTCTTCATGGTGCAAACACTCTCAAAATATGAATTCATTGCTCAAAGGTGTATTAAAGATGAAAATACAAAGAAAATCAATAAAACAGATCAACTGCAACGTTTATATGCGTTACAGATCGACTGTTACTAACGATACAGAAGATATAAGACTGCTGGAAACGATACTATGTGTGTGTCATGGGTAAACCACACTTATATGCGACTGACTTGGGTCGTCTAATGTTCTTCAGCTTCGTCTTCTTCCTCCTGCTGCTGCAACTTTCTCTGCAGCGTGATTTCTTCGTACCAGAGCTTCCCCTAAACTACGTATAGACCCCAAACTCCTCGACTCCCTTCTTGTGACTCGAACCAATGTATTTATACCCTACAGTTCCTCTAAAAACTCGAGAATATTTGATTATTCTTCTCCCAAAAGTCTCGGACTTTTCTTTCCCTGCCAAGCCACGTGATTTTCTCCCCAAGCTTCTCTACGCGGATCTCAATTAATCCAACGTCTCTAATCACTCTGCTGAGAATATATCACCAGGAAAATTCCGAATTATAGAAAATCCGATCCCGAGATAATCCACTTCTGCTGTACATGGAAACTTCTTTCTTCTCCTTCTTCATACGTATCCTGTTTGGTGCAAACTCTTCTAACTATAGAAGTAAATCCTTCAGAGTATATATTCTCCCAATCGGTTCACGTTCTTTCCAAAAATACAACCAATAATACCCATAATGTAATCCTTCCCCTGTTTTACGATATCTTCCTTTTCTTCATTTTTTTATTAATTCTGAAACCCTAGCCTACCCTGTTTTGATGAAACAGGGTCAAACCAAATCATTCCCATGAAGATATCAATGAGATTCTCCACCAAAATCCAACACAGGCAGTACGCAGATTGAGCAGCTCTTTTGAACGTGACATTTCCCGCCAATTTCAATTCGCACGTAAAGAAGGTGAAGTCCCCTAACAGAAATGGGGGTGAAAATAGCAAATGGATACCCCTTAGTAATTGAGTGCCCCTTATCCAAAATGAGGGTCCGAATAGCAGGTGTCCTCCGGAGGTGTCTTTAGCAACTATTCGAGCCGATTTCTCCAAAAACGTTTATTGTCCAAAAATACCTACAAACACATAAAACATCATAATAAATACGAAATCGAGCACTAACAAAATATGCAATAGAGATCAAATTAGACACAAAAATGTGTCTATCAAATAAACGAGAAGGGAAGAATCGGTTCTTAAGATGTTTTATATATCAAGTCCAACTTGGTTTCCAAGTTTTTGAGACACCTAATCAAGGTATTTTTATTTGATAAAATTCGTGAAAATATACACTTTCGGAAATAACAGAGAAAGATTTCCGAAACAAGATGATTAAGAGGGTCCGAAAATATTTTACCCAATATTTGTCATGAACTTTCCTAAGATCGAAAGTTTTCTTCTAAAAATAAAATAAAAAAATTCCGAACTAGGAAAATACTTTGTAGATGTTCATGATATAGATAGATAGAGTACATAAATATACTTTCCTCATATTCCGAGTGCTCTTTTAAGAATTTCCCATTTTATTTAAATCGAGCACTAGATGGGAAATTCCGATCAACAAACTTAATTGTTGAGTGAGCACTTGATTGCTCATCTTTATTTTTGGAACATGATCTATCATGATGTTTTTGGACATCTTCCTTTTTGAAACTATTCCATGAATAGTCTTCTTTCATTAAGTCACAACACGAGTGATATGATGCAATGAAGGATCATAAGTGTGACAAGAATCCTTTTGAGTCACGACTTGAGCAAAGCTCTTATATCGTCCCGAGAAAATTCTTGGAATATGACATCATCTTTTGATGAGATTGTTTCCTTGATTCTCGATTTAGACAATTGATCAATAGCGAAACAAACATGATTTGAAATCATTTGTTTGAGTGCATTTTTGCAGATCGTTGCCATAGTCGTAGGATAATCCTTGTCAAATGTTGTGTTTGACCAAATATCAACTGGTCGGATTATTCCTTGAAATACATCTCTCTTGATTCTTGCAAGTGGTTAGATTGTAAGGATCGAGATGTCGTTTATTAGCTAAGAGATTTCGGGAGTTGCATATCCTTTTCTTAACTAATAGATTCTTTTCGATTTGATCATTGTCAAATCCTTGATTGATTTCAAGAGAAAATGAAGCAATATTTTCATCTTGATATAGACTAGATGTGATTACCATCATGTCATGAGGTTCATGAACTTCAAGAATTTATTGAGAGACATCTTCTTCATGAAACCTAGTTTTATCGAGAGATTCTCGATGATTCTCTCGACAGATGGATTATAAATATTATCTTTTAGATTATATTTTTCAAGCAAGCTTTATGAAAAAATTAATCTCATCATCGTCATCCGAGTCTAACTTTATCGACACAAGTATTTGTTTTCTTATTAACCCATCGTGGTTAATATTTCCTGAGTTGTGTGCAACCATTGAACTAACAGTGCTGAGCTATTTATCAGGTTTTGAAAACAAATAGGCTTTCTGAAATATATCATCTTCTTGCTCTACGTTAACTAAATCACTCATTAGATTCAATTCTTATAGGTTGGATCGCACGAAACACAGATTATTAGATCTTTTCATGTTTGCCTACTCTGATATCAATTGAAAAGACGAGGGTACCCAAATATACCACCATCTTAAACTTTTCCACCTATAAGTCCTCTTACCAAAAGTGATTGTCTATGGACTGAGTCGAGACAATACAACAAATCGGTATTCACACTTTGTGTGATCGTCTATGGATACGATATCGATACAATACAACAATCAAAGTGTGATTACTTGATAATAGGTTCGTACTTAACCAAACTCTATAGGATCACTATCAAGTAATACGGAGTTAACGTTTGAGTAATTTACTTTAAATTATAATGACAATAATTATAATTTTGGAAAACAAAAGTAAATGACACAGTTAACGAGAAAACATAAATGCGAAAAAAACCAGGACCTAGTCCAGAATTGAATACTCTCATAATTAAGCCGCTATACAAAATCAAACCAACGTCGTATAATTGAGACCAAGCAACTAAACCTATAGTTCACCTAGTTTCTTCAAGATATCATGCGCTTCCGAGCATTCGATAAGTGCACGACCGAACAATTCTTTTGATCTAATTTCAAATAGTAAAGGAACAACAAATCATTCAGAACAACTCTATTTAATCTCAGTGATATGAGTTAGACAAAGGCTCTTCTGTTTAATCCAATAAACTCCTTTGTCGGGTTTAGATATATCTATCCAAAAACTACCAAAGTAGCAGAGTTTAGACAATGCAATCAAAAATAGGATCTATCAAGATACTATATAATGATGCCGATCTACGTAACTAATCAATCAAATCTATCAAAGATAAACCGATTATAGTTGGATCCCAGCCGATCAAGTTTTGTGCACACCAAATATTATGAACCCAATAAGAAATCTTCTTTGTCTTCAAATCTTCTTTAATCTTCAATGACCACCTGCACACCACAACTTGAATCTCTTGTGATCAATCACGCATGGAACGGAGTCTGTTAACAATGGATTATTACAAGACGTCTTTAGATCTACAAACAGTTCTAAAGATTCCGTCAAAACTTCGATCTAGTTTGAGTGAATCTTATATCAGAAGAGAAGATTCTCAAGAATAAACAAACTAGGTGCAATCAAAGTTCAACAACCATTGGTCAATCAAATCAAATCGAAAACTAATAATACCGTAATTATCTAGTTTCCACCAACGGTACTCGTAGAGCTTCTTGATCCCACATAAGTCTTTAAACGAGCGGTCGTAAGAGATTTCTCCTAATTAGGTACTTTCCTCTACGAATAGACGACTCCACCAAGAATAACACAACAAGGTAGTTTTGCTAGCTCTTAGGATAGTTTGCACGAAATGCAAACTTGGTTATTTATAGACCAAGGAAGTTTAGACACCAAGGAATTTCCAAAACCAAAATATTCTTAAGATATGCAATATATTTCCAAATCGGTTTTCATAATTCCCGGAAATGCTCATCAAAATTAACCGAAATCTCACTAGAAAATCTCCAATTAGTAAATGCACATTACCAATTTTTATTTTCCAGAGATATGCATTTTAATTGCTGGTAATTAAAAGCATATAAAATTAACAACCTTAATTAAAAGATTCTCAACTTTTTTCGGTCTAAGGGATCTCCTTTAGTTATTAAGGAATATCTTTGAACAATAAAAGATAAGAGTTACTGAACATGTTAAAAGTATGTCGACATCTTTTTCTTTGTAAATCCTTTTTCATATTTACAATCTTGGAACCTATTATACCACACTTCCAAACAAGTTAGAACCGGTTCATCCGATTTCCAAGAACTATGTGATTGATCAAATATCAATACACTAATCATGGGTTTACGGTTACGCCAAACACAAGGATCGGTTCTACCTTAATATGAGTTTATGGGACCGATTACATCGATTACCGGATCGGTTACGTAAATTACCAGGACCGGTTACCATATTCTCATGGTATTACTTGTGATTGGTTACACTAGTCACTAGGATCGGTTACAATAATTACCAGGACCGGTTACGCCAATTACCAGGATCGGTTATACCAATTACAAATATCGATCATACCATCTAAGGTGATTACTTAGGATCGGTTACACTAATAAAATTCATACCAATACATAAGTCAGGCATTGTGACTAGTTTTACCAAGATACATAACAAGTTATGATCGGTTCTACTAACTCACACATATTGGTAATCCAAAGATATTCAATGAATAACAATACCAATAAGCCTAGCAATTTCCCTTTTGATTCATAAACCAAGTTCATGAATGTACTTCCTTTAAACGAATGTAAACATTGTTTCCTAGGATGAAATCTTCACCTTTACCCATACACATAATCACAATAGCATTCATACGATTATGTCGATGTCTTATATACGAAGTTCAAAAGATAAGCGTTATACTTCGTATTCTAATTCCTTAATACTATGTCTACTAGAGTATAATCATTCAAAGCTTTGCAGTTATGTTTTCAATATAGCACGGCTTGAAAGATACGTTAGGAATGAAATAATTCAAGTCACAATATTACTAACCTCAAGAAGAAGGATGATGTCGTCGATGTAGCTTGTTACTTCTTCACATTCTTCAAGTCTTCGAGTAATACTTGTTCGTCTCATAATCCTAATCTTTCTAGCCTAACCTATGCGAAGTTGTCTCTAGTATATAATCAAGCGACTCTTTAATTGAGTTTTGATTCACTAAAATATGAAAACCAAACTTGACATACCAACGCTTGGTGGGTTCAACAGATCTATGCTCTAACAGAAAGGATCAACCAATTTTTAAAACAAACAAACAAAAGAAAACAACCAAAGAGAAAAACTTTTTCTAAGACCTGAATGTGCTTAACTCTTGTCTCTTTGAAATTAGGCACTTGAGACAAGATGCACGGCCAACACAATTATGTTGTATTGGGGTGAACAATGATTTGTCCACCGTGAACTTTTGGAAAGAGTTCTTAACGACTTCTTCCACAAAATGCTTAGACCTTGTTTTTTTTTTTTTCAGGAGAGATCTATTTGGTTCTTTAGAAATTAACCTTTTCGGAGAGGAATTTAGTTTACATACCTCAGACGACTTCTGAACAAGTTTAAGCTTGTTTGCTAATCGATTTTCTCTACCTTGAAGTTTGTTGACATATCTTACTTTATGCTTGTACTTGAAACAATTAGAGAGTCCATGATCCTTAAGAGTACAGTAAGAACATGTCAAAGTGGAGGATGGATCAGACACCATCGCGGAGCAAGCTGCAAGACAAATTGTGGTACCTGAAACATTACAAGTAGGATTTCCAGTAGATAGAGAAAACTCCATTTTATCCTCCAGAATAGTTGAAGAAGTTTCTTCAGGAAAAATATCAAGATTGATGTGAGTATTACTACAATTATCAAAATTAATATTTTCAGCAAGGAGCGCAACACTTGATTTTTCATCTTCATTTGAATCATAATGATCAAACATTTCATCAAGAGTTGCTGCAAGACCTTTGTTCCCAGTGTATTTTCTATGATTTGGACACTCATTGGAAAAATGACCAAAACCTTTAAACTTGAAGCATTGTGGCATGTCCTCGTCATCGTGTATCGTCGTATCCCCTGTTTTAGGAGGAACACGATTATGGGGTTTAATCGATGACTTAGGTTTACCTCTAGTGAACCGTTTACTTCTCTTCAAATGAAGATCTCTAAACTGTCCTGTGATCAGTGAGACTGAATTATCAAGCTCTTCATCTGACAAATCAGTCTCAATAGGATCATCCGCAGAGATGCCAACACTTTTACTTTTATCAAGTAATTTTGTGTTCTTTTGTGCTTTGAAAGCAATATCCTTTCAGATTTGGATGTATGCTCGTGATCAAAGATCTTTAACTTCCCGACCAGTATTTCGGATAAAGTATTAAGGTTATTTCCTTCAACGATGGCATGTTTCTTAGAATCGTATTTGGGCGACAACGATCCGAAAATTTTCATCACAATGTCCTTTTCTGTGAATAGTCTTACCCAATGCAAAAGACGCATTAACAATTTGGACACTTTGTGATTAAACTCATCAAATGAATCTTCATCAGCCATATGAAGGTTTTCCCAATCAGAATTTAGGTTTTGAAGCCTAGCTACTTTCTCAGAGGAGTTTCCTTCGAATACCGTTTCTAAGATATCCCACGCATCTTTAGGCCGGCGCACAAAGTCACATGGTCTTGAAGATCAGGGGTAATGGCATGGATGATTGCATTCAACTCGTCGTCGAATTTTGCTTTGCAACAAGAATCTCGACAAACATCATAATCACCGATATCCTTTGGAATGTAAAGAACATCACCTTCTCAGAACAATGGGAGGATTATAGCCATTAACAACATAAACCCATGATTGAAAATCACGCGCTTGAAGAAAGGCACGCATAGCAATTGTCCACCATAAGTAATTCGAGCCATCAAGACCGGTGGTACATTTATGGAGATATCACTACATCCCACAGAGTTACATTGCTACAAACACAGACTTATGAGGTCTTAAACGTGTTTGCCTACTCTGATACCAATTGAAAAAGCGGGGGTCTAATAACCTCACCTAATATTTCTTTTAGGCAATCTGTATGGACAAACACCAATATACTTCTGAGAGCACCAACTAATAAAGCGAGCTTAATCAAGAAATATACCCAAGAGTTGTATCTTTGTTTCACAATATGAGTCGGACAAATGCTCTTCTGTTTATCTTAACATAAACTCCTTCGTCAGGTCCTTAGATCTATATTATGTTCAATTACCGAAGTAATCGTTTAAGATTAAGCCAACAACACTCATTATCCAAAGAATTGTGTTGATGTCGATCTACTCAATTAATCAATCCAATCTATCACAAGGATAAACCGATTATTAATTGGATCCTCTTTTACCAAAACAAGTATTGTGCACACCAAAGATTATGAACCCACAAATCAGAAATCTTTAATATCTTCTTTGTCTTCAAATCTTCTTAGATCTTCAATAAACACCTGCACACAATCACTTGAATCTCTTGTGAGCAATCATGCATGAACTGAGTCGTTAACAATGGATTATCACAAGATCGTCTTTAGGACTAACAACAGTCTAAAGATCCTGTCGAAACTCGAACTAGTTTGAGTGAATCTAATATCGAAGAGAAGATTCTCAAGCATAAACAAACTAGGTGCAATCAAAGTTCAACCACCGTTAGTCAATCAAATCAATGAAAACAAAAGATAAACCGCAATTATCTACTTTCCCACCAACGATACTAATAGAGCTTCTCAATCCCAAAGAAGACTTTAAATTGAGCGGCCGTAAGAGATTTCGCCTAATTAAGTTACTCTCCTCTCCGAATAAAGGCTTCACCAAAGTATAGACAACAAGAGGTAGTTTGTCGTTACGAAGGATTAGTTTGCAAGAAAGGCAAACTTCAAGTATTTATAGACAAGGAAGTTTGGACACCAAGGAATTTTTAAAACCGAAAATATTCTCAAGATATTCATTAAAGCACAAATTCGGTTTCCATAATTCCCTGGAAATGCTCTGTCCAAAAATAATGATCGAAATCTCTCAGAAAATCTCTAATTAGTAAATGCACATTACTAATTTTTATTTTCCTAAAAATTAAGTTAATAACCTTAATTAAAAGATTCTTAACTTATTTATGTTTCGATCCTGGGATTCTCTTCCCCTAGCTATTAAGGAATAACTTTGAACAATTAAATAATAAACATTCACAAAGACATGTTCAAAGTATGTTGACATCTTAACTTTGTAAGTTATACCAATACATAAGTCGGGCCTTTGTGAATAGTTTTACCAAGAATACAACGAGTCATGAACGGTTATACTAAATCACACATATTGATGTTCACAAGATATGCAATAAATAACAATCCCAATAACGCCCTGGCGATTTCCTTTTCGATTCACAAACAAGTTTATGAACTTACTTCCTTAGAACACATGTAAAACATTGTTCCCTAGGATGAAATCCTCACCTCATACCCATACATAATCACAATAACATTCAAATGATTATGGCGATGTCTTATCTACAAAATTTAATGGTTAAGCAATAAACCTCGCATTATATTCCTTAATATTATGTCTATCTAGAGTTCAAATATGCTTCGCAGTTTTGCTTTCAATATGCACGACTTGAAAGATATGTTAGGGAATGAAACAGTTCAAGTCAAATATCACTAACCTCAAGTGGAAGGATGATTGTTGTCGTTATAGCTCCTTGCTTCTTCACATCTTCAAGTCTTCGCAATACTTGTAAAGTCTCATTATCCTAATACTTTCAAGCTAACCTATACGAAGTTGACTCTAGTACATAATCAAGCGACTCTTACCATGAGTTTTGATTCACTAAAATATGACAACCAAACTTCACATACCAACGCTTGGTGGGTTCAACCGAGCTATGCTCTAACAATCTCCCCCTTTGTCAATTTTAGTGACAAAACTCTTACATCATATGGATAAACAAATTACAAGAATTCATTACACATACGCTTGATTCCCGAATTCAACAGCGCAGTAAACTGCTTATATTCAATCCTTGAAAATGCCGTTGTTGACATTATAATAACAAAGCTAATACTCCCCCTAAGGAAGATATGTAGATATTCAATCCGCACGTCTTTGTTATACCAATTCATATGATATGTTACCCCCCCTTAGTCTGTGCTTTCACTCTTTCGTTTAAATAAAACGTTTAGCACCAATGTTCTTTTCCTTAGCGATACCAATCAATATAAAATCAATGCCAGTATCACTTGTTTACTCCATATATTTCTCCCCCTTTTTGTCACAAAATGACAAAGAAATAAAAAAAATAAAGGACAACACGAAAAGAATCTTACAAATCTCAAAATAGACTTACAACCTGTAGAGTTAGGCATGAGTGTTCCACACACCACGTTCTGATAACCAATATCAAAACCGAAACTACAAGTAGTTTTATTTTGATATTTTACAAAGGAAACAATTGTCTGAAACAATTTTTCCATTTTAGTTTAGCAAACCAAAAATCAACTAAGCACCTTAGTCCCTTTGCTAAACCGATTGTACAAAAACAATCGCTTAATTCGATAAGACCAAAATAAAGATAACTCTATTTTTCTCATCAGGTTCTAATTATCCATAAACTTAGACCTTTCAATTTTAAACAAGACAAGTACTAGGTTAGTTAACTAGGATTTATTGTTAAGGCATTCGATTAGACTTTAATAACCGAAACCTCACTTCGATAAGTCTAACTAAGATCAAAATTAACTTAGTTTCTCTTATTCGAAATCGAATTGGACTAAACAACTCATCCCGTAAACCTTTTATTTCGTTAAGCCATAAATAATTCATACAAACCAAATAAATCAACTTGCATAATTATTCACCTCAACCGGAAGCAATTGAAACAACATAGACATTAAAAGCATCGCAATTGCTTCCGAAATTTTGTAAGCCTAAACAATTGATACCACACAATAAAGCGAGATAACAATAGTTTTTCTTAACCGGAACCAATTGAATCACACATACATCCATACACACATAATGGAATAAACATCAATTGTACCGAAATTTTGTTAAGAAAAAGCAATAAATATATATGAAATAAACTCAGGCTTTTCTTAAACAGGAAAAACAATTAACTAACAACATTGTTACCTCAAATTTTGCATCCACTTCTCCAATATGATTGCATCTTCTTTCAGGGATAATTGATATCGAAATTTTATCATGTTGTCATCCCTATGTAAAAACAAAAGAATAACAACAACCAACCTTTACCAGAGAAAGGTTGAAAATTTGTTTTAACAATTGCAAGCAAAAGTTGAAACTGTCGAAACACATATGCTTTTATGCTAAACCAAAACCGATTCAACATATTGTGACTTTTTCACATATTGTTTCTACCAGAACCCCTCATGATTCTTTGATAAAGCCTACCAACATGGTCTAGAACTTAATCATGCTAAATCAAAAAGTCACCCAAACCACAAGGGTTCACAACATATGAGATCGAATATTAAGCTAGTAAAACCGAAATCAAACATCTTATAAACATACATAGAAATAAGATAAAAGCATTCAAGCAAAGGCTATGTAAACCAAAAACTATCACAAGAAAATTATTAATCAAATAATTTTATTCATAATAGTTTTATTCATAATAGACTAATACAATCAATGAAAGAAATCAAACATTGATGTCTATTCTTCTATTTCTTGAAGTTAAGTCAGACTTCATTTGTTTGCACCTCTGAATCCTCGTAGTCTTCTTTTTGTTCTCCTTTAAGGAACTCATTATTAATTGTTACGATTCCTTCAAGAGTTTACGGATCATGTCTGTAAGCAAACATAAACTGCCTCTGAATGCAGTCCAATTGTCTTCCAAGACGTAAAATGTGAAACATGAGATCTCCATTACTATAGGTTTGATCATATGAGATGCTTGATCCCTTTTGAGTTCCACTCATCCGGTTAATATTTCCCGAGAGACAGGTTTTAATATCTTTCTTATCTCCAGGGAAGTTCCCTATTGCTTTTTCACACAACTTGGTGATGACACGGGGATATCCAAGGTTTCTACGGAAGCCTGTGACATTGAGAGATTCAATGATTTTAATCATTTGATTGATAATTATTCCACAAATATCAACTGTTTCTTTCCTTCAAGAAGTTAATAAATCATTTCAAAGAAATTCTCTATTCCATATAGAGAGGAATCTCTTGAGAAAGCAAAGAGTGTTGGTACGGCAAGTTTACCGAAAATCCTCAAGTGTAAGGGTACTTCTTTGGTTATCATCCTCCCTTTTTTCCATTCAACAGTTTTTCCGGTGATGAGTTTCGAAATGTTATCGTGCTCAATTTCAAAACCAGTAATCATATGACCCTTCTCATTGAAGTTGATGATTTATGATATCATATTTCTGTTGACATGAAGGAAAGTACTTCCAACCAAGGTGCTAAACGTAAGTTTTTCATGATTAATATTGTGAATATTACCATAAAAAATTCTCACTATGTCAGGTGAATAGTTTTCAAAACCGAACATATTTCCCCAGATTCGGTCTTGAACAAACTTCACATAATTGGTTTCTGAAACATCTGGATCGAATCTCTTCTTTTTAGTGAAGCTTACTTCCTTTAAAGCTTGATATCTTTCATGACATGTGTTATCTATGAAATTTGTAAGGGCATGCTTCCCTTTGATCAAGTGAGGATACTTGATTTTCTCAACTTCCCCGGGAGGGATGAAAGGATTCAAAATAAACTTGTCTAATCCAGAGATTTCTTTTCTTGTTTTCCTCTTTCCCATACTTACGAAAATATGAGAAACCCTAGTTACGGCTTTGTGAAAAAAGCAATAACACCATTCTTGGGTTACTTGCATCATTTTCACAATGACCGTCTTCCAATGATTTGTATAGATTACATCAGTTTTCTGATAAACAAAATACAAAGACATGCTAAGTAAAAATCAACCAACAATAATCCATTATTAATCTCAACAATTAAATTCTTACATAAAAAAAAAAAACAAAAAAAGGAGAAAGAATACGTCAACCAAAAAAATTGTCAAGTTCGTATTAAGAGTTTTACTCCCCACATCCTAATATTAAGGAATTTTTTGGTTTTCATGAATGTTCTTGTTTTTACCCTTTGTCTTATTCTTACTATAATTTCCAACACAACATAAGTAAGTGTATCCATGCCAAAAATCTTTTTGGAATTGGAACACCGCCTATTTAATGAGACTAAAAATATCTCATATTCCGTCTATATAATAAGGACCGAGGGCGTTGAATTTAATCCGAACAATTAGTACTGATCTATGAAAATGTAATAGCATTGTTTATCTTGGACAAAGGATTGGCAAGATTATGACATTCATCGAGTCCCCGACTAATCCTCAAGTGGAAGAAATAAATTATTTTTTAGCTTAATCTAACCTTACGAACACATCTAACACCTAAACCTAAAGTGGAAAAAAATAAATTATTTGTTAGCTTAACCTAACCTTGCGAACACATCTAACACCTAAAGGCGAAAAAAATTGATTTGCAAGAAATGTTGGCACCACAAGTAAAAGAAAAGGTTGAGCCCCGGCCGTAGGCCGGGGTGATACCTAGTACATATATATATATATATATATATATATATATATTAAGGAATCCATTCTTTGCAAATCGTGGCTATAATGTTCATGAATTGATTCGAGTGAATCAAACCGATTTTGCTTCAATTGTGTTCTTGTATACTTCTATGAGAATATAGCAATTGAACAACTCTTTAACTAGTTTCATTTGAGTCATTTGAACTAGTTATGGTTAAGATGAATAAGGTTGATATGAGAGTGTTCATATAGATAACTACGGTTGAGCCAACATGGTGTACACGTTTAGGTACGGTTACATAAACCTAAATGAAGGTACATTTCATTTGTGTATAACAAGCTAAGTTCGATCTAACGGTTGAAAGATATTAGCTTGAATCTAATCAGGTTTTCATCTAATGGTGAATATTGAATGCTTTGTTACCAAGGTAACTTAGATTGCAAACCCTGATTTGAAACTATATAAATGAGAACTCTAGCAATTGGGAAACCTAATCCCCACACCTCCTGTGTGATACTAGTTGTATAAGCTAGAGTCGATTCTCCTTTAACCTTAGGTTTTTCACGAAACCTTGTAGGTTAACGACTTGAAGACTTCATTGGGATTGTGAAGCTGCACCCAACTATTTTCTCTCGTAGTTGCGTGATCTGATCTTGCATCTTCTATCGTGTTTGAGTACAATTTTCTTTAAGATTGGCTCGAGATTATTCTCCGATAGGCAAGATAAAAAGTAATCACAAACATCTTCGTCTCATCGTTTGTGATTCCACAACATCTTGTTTCGCTACCACACGATTAAGATTGTTGTGAGGTGATTGATAATACTAGGTTGTTCTTCGGGAATATAAGTCCCGGTTTATCAATTGGTTCTGTTCACCTTGATTTATCAAAAGACGGAACAAAACTCATAGTTATTTCTATGGGAGACAGATTTATCTATTCATATAGACTTTCTCGTGTGAGACAGATTTGTTTATCAAGTCTTCGACTTTGGGTCGTAACAACTCTTAGTTGTGGGTTAGATCATCTAAGGGAATCAAATGCGTAGTATCCCGCTGGGATCGAGAGACGTAAGGAGCGCAAGAATCCGTACCTTGAATCGGTGTGAGATTGATTAGGGTTCAACTACAGTCCATCCAAGTTCATTGGTAGTAGGCTAGTGTCCAGAGCGGCTTAATACAGTGTAGTGTTCAAATCTGGACGAGGTCCCGGGGTTTTTCTGCATTTGCGGTTTCCTCGTTAACAAAACTTCTGGTGTTTGTGTTATTTCTTTTTCGCATTATATTTTTATATAATTTAAAAATCACAGGTTGTGCGTTGAATCGATCAATTGGGAAATCCATCCTTTGGTTGTTGATTGAGATTGATTGATCCTTGAACATTGGTCTTTGGTACCGTTCAAGTTATTTATCTTATATTCAATTGGGCTCGCAAATTTTTATTTGCTGATTGCAGATTGAATTGAGATATAGAGATACAAAACTCTTGGATATACTTTTCTCTAGATTGAGTCTAACTGTCTAGTTGATTCTCTTGAAAGTATATTGGAGTTTGTCTATTTAGATTGCCAAACGAATTATTGGGTGTGGTTGTTGTACCCCTGCTTTTTCAAGATTAATTTCTGAATTTGAGTTTGAGAATAACACGGTTGAGTTTATTTGGTTTTTGGTGAAGAGTTTCTGGCCGAGAAGATAGCCATATATGGAAGTTGTTGCCGTCAGTTTTATGTGATGAATGGCTGAGATTTGAATGCAGTGCAGAGTTTGTATTGAATTAGGAAAGTGGGTGTCTACCATATTCGGCTTTCAGGGAATAGACTAAGCAATGATATTGCAGGAAGATATAAAATACCCCCTTCACGACTGCTTCCACCTCCAACATGGAGGAGCTGTAGCTCCTCTCATCATCATCACCACCAACTCCATTCACATCACCTGCATTATCACCTTTGCATCACAATCTCATCCATCTTCTGCATATCCATCTCCACCTGCATACCACCATCACCACTACTTTCATCCCCTTCAACTGCATATCCACCGCATCTTGTTTTCACACTCGCCTGCACATCAACAGCAGCAAGTTCTACTCGAGACCCATAACATCCACCACCATTCCACTGCACGACCACTAATAGCACTCTACTGCACCAGTCCATATCACCAGCTCGAGGAGTTTCCTGCTCGCATCCATATCACCAGCTACTCTATGACGCGAGTTCTACCTTTCATTATCATCCACAACAGCAAGCCTTCGTCAGTACGCAGCACGAAACACAACATCGGCTGTTTGAAGAGCCTGAGCACACCACCATCCAATCAAAAGAAGAGTAAAAACTGGACATGTACCTTAATTATTGGCACCAACAACGAGGAGCAGTAGCGCAACATAGAAGAAGACCAGCAGCAGCTTGGTTTGCTGTCGTGGTTTGATTTCGAATATCTTTTATTTAATAGTTTTCTTTCTCTTTGATTGTTATTGCCATGAACTCCATGCGTAGCTAATTTCTTGTTTGGTTAGGGATATTTTGAAGCTACGTGACTTGTCTTTGATATTTTATCAAGTTTATCTTTCTTCTTATATTGTTTTATTGTTTGTTTTATGTCGTTCTTATGACCATGGATTGTTTCGGTGGTATTTTAAAGGCCAATTAGATATCTTGTTTGCGATACTAAAGCTAGATTTTAGAACCGTAATGCGTAATCGTTATGGTAATATAATCACAAGTAGCGAAACATCAACGTTGCAATGGGATTTTGTGGATTTTGATGTGTATTTGACAACCCTAAGTTAACATGTCGAACTTACGAGCATGTGGTTAGGATCAATCTGACTCATAGAACATACCGGTTAGTTAAGTTACACTAGAGAGCTTATTCAAAGTGGCTTGATTGATTAGACACAAGTAGAGAACTTATTCTACGAAGTGGCTTTGGAGTTTAATGGACTTGTTGAATGTATAACATGTCTAGGATTGTTAGTAAACGTATTTTGAAGAAGATTCATGTTCACTAGTGGAGAAAGACCCCTAATCATTCTCATCCTCATTGTTCACATTCATATTTGTTTTGTATTTTTGCATTATTCATATTTTCAGAAATTAAATCGACAACTTTAGCTCAACTCTCCCTTAGGAACGAACCTGCTTATCATTGTTCTATCCATTAGTGTAAGAAGAGTAAGGAATATATATTTTGTGAGTTTGACACCTCATCAGCCACATAAGGTCATAAATCGCCAGCCGAGATGCATCTTGTCGTTTTCCTATTTCAGAGGATCATGACCAGAACGCGACAAAGTATAAGACGAGACTAGCTTCCAAGACATTGCTCGGACAAAGCTCATACTTATCCGAAGATTCAAATCCGCCGGTAGATATGCTATCTCAACAGCCGTCCCGTCATAAAGAAAAGGATTCCTAGCAATTGTAAGTCTCGATGAGCCTCTATCTTGGCTACACCAACGATTATCCAATATCATTTTCCGATGGGACCTCAGTTCACCCAAGAAGGAGAATGAGAATATCTTTGCACCTGAACCTACCAAGGGAAAAGAAATCTGAAGTGAGGCCAACAATTCAGATAAAACTCCGTTACTCGACATACAACTACTGTCACTGAAGTAAAACAAGATAAGGATCTGAGACCATAACTTCAGGATACACGTTACTCATTCAGACGCATACTAGCAGTTCCCTCGGTCAAAGTCTCTTCTATCGAGAAAATCCACTTGACAGGTTATTCCATGAGTTAGGCTCAGACGCGATGAACGAAAGGCAAGATATGACGATCACATACAATTTCCTCATGTCAAAACATGACTCCCCCACGTGAAGAATTACCTAGCAGATTCCCAGAACTCTTCCATCAATAAAACAAACAAAAATCGACTGCAGTTGCTTGGACCCGAATGTATCTATTACCCTACCGGTACCGTAAGGCATATACTACTCTCAAGTTCGGTTGAGCATCCTTCCAAAAAAATAATAAATCTCAACGGATAATTTTTTCGACGAGGTTCACATGAATCCCTATCAAGACACCTTGTAGAGGCGGAACAACAAATTCATCTTGTCCACAAAGACACATGCGACAAGTATCTCGACATGACTCTCCACAAACGTGTCCAACCCACAGATTATCATTTGCCCGCCTTGAAGATTGAATCTCGTACGCTACAAGGGTCTTACTTCATTTTCCAAGCGTCCCCCGAGTCAATGGGAATCCCTAGTCTTATATCAAACCTGGGACTAACGAAGAATCTTGCATTACACACCCGCATGCCAACAGAGGTGGCCCGGACATCCAGTTTTCATATAATGATTTACACACGATCATCGTAAGAGTTTCAAAAGATTGGGACACATCAAGACCATTCAACACCCTAAACCCACAACACAACATGTTATTACTTGGGATTAGGTGACTAGAGATCGTCCTTCGTGAAGGGGACTTATCTGTGACTCGAGAAATCTCTTATCTCTCTCCGGTCTCGTCCAATTCTCCTTTATAAGCATCTTCACTGTACTCAGCAATTGCAACTATGTCCCGGATCCTGACTGAAGACAAGATTTTTTAGGGTTTTATACGCGTGTAACATGACTATATCATGTAGAATAAGCATTCAAATTATCCCTCGACAATAAACGCACGCAGGAGACAAAATAGGGTTCGCAATCGGTTTGAATAGGAGTATACAGTTTCCACTCTACTCGGACGCGGCTCATACTTTAGTCACATAACTCGATGACTGGCACAAATGGGTAGATGTTAGAGCATAGCTCGGTTGAACCCACCAAGCGTTGGTATGTCAAGTTTGGTTGTCATATTTTAGTGAACCAAAACTCATTTAAAGAGTAGCTTGATTATTTACTAGAGTCAACTTTGTATAGGTTAGCTAGAAAGTTATTAGGATATGAGACATACAAGTATTACTCGAAGACTTGAAGAATGTGAAGAAGTAAAGAGCTACAACGACGACATCATCCTTCCTCTTGAGGTTAGTAATATTTTGACTTGAACTGTTTCATTCCTAACGTATCTTTCAAGTCATGCTATATTGAAAACATAACCGCTGAAGCTATGAATGATTATACACTAGTTAGACTTAGTATTAAGGAATTATAATACGAAGTATATAAGACATCGACATAATCTTATGAATGCTATTGTGATTATGTATGGGTATGGGTGAAGATTTCTTCCTAGGAAACAATGTTTTACATTCGTTTAAAGGAAGTACATTCATAAACTTGTTTTGTGAATCGAAAGGGAAATCGCTAGGCTTATTGGTATTGTTATTCATTGCAAATCTTTGGATTACCAATATGTGTGTTTAGTATAACCGCTCATAACTTGTTTATGTATCTTGGTAAAAATATTCACAATGCCTGACTTATGTATCAGTATGACTTTTATTAGTGAAACCAATCTTAAGTATTCACCTGAGATGGTATGATCGATATGTAGCGCCCCCAAAACTAGCAGCTGACTAATCCAAATGATTAACTATACAATGAGGCACTAATAATCTAAAACATCTATTTAATCAATAAGAAAGAGGTTTTAAACAAAGATTATCCCGAATCTAAACCCGCTCTGAAAAATTTATACAAGAACTCCTCTCAAATGATACATATTCAATAGTGAGTTGATTTACAAATAGATTATAAACACAAATTAAATATAGCGGAAGCTAACTATCTAACGTAATCAACTCCTCGAAGCTTTCATCGCCAAGTGCACATCTTGATCTGTCTTTGTAACTGAAAGTGGGAATTGAGTGAGCACATCATCCCTAAAAGGGGTGCCCAGCAGAAATAACATTTAACTTTTAAGTAATCAAATGCACGATTTGGAAAACAATACATGTTTTCCCAAACATTAAATAGCGACCAAGTCACTGAAATAAACAATCATGTATATGGAACAAACTCCTTCTTTCAAACAATGTATAATATTGATGCCGCATTCCACACATAATACTAATATTGCGGTGTATCGCCCCAACCATGTGCGTAAAAGCTCAAAAGAAAATTGGTATAAATGTGAAGGAGCGTATCCTATATATTTCCCATAAAAATTCATAAAGAAAAGCAAAACGTTACAAGTCATTTCCAATCCATGGAAAGATTCAAAGAATCAACAGAACAATCGTAATACAACTAAACAACACATGTGATGCACAAATAGACAATGCATGAGTTTGTTAAACATAACCTTTTGTAAAGAAAACAACAATGGTCATAAAAGAGTCAAATGTAAATTCCCACCTCTTTTGATGACAAGTCGCGCCTACCTCGAGATCCACGATCCACCGGGTTCATCCTTTGAATCGATCATTGTTAATAAAGACTAATTGTTAATCACACAAGAACTCTAAGAATCTAGCCAAAATGGCTCACACAAGAATCATACAAGTCAATCTAATGATTCTAAGCTCACTTATGGTTCTATATCCTTTATTATCTATCTTTAGCATATCTGAGAATGATTAATTCAATTGGATTGGTTTTATAGTCCATTAGCTAAGTCTTGTGAATATCTACAACTTCGTAGAAGAAGTCAAAGGTTAATTCGGACCTTAAGGGGTCCAAACAATCAAAGTATGAAAACTATGCCTGATCCCAAGTCCATTATTTCGGCTCATTAAACTAAGGCATGGTCCATCTGACGGTCACTAACGGTCAACGTCTGGTCAAAGTTCCATTACAGTCAACGTCCAAGGTCACGTCAAATAAGTCAAGGTCTAACTATTCTGGTCAAACGATTCAAGACTAGTGACTCAGTGGGTCAAACAGGAACCGTTGAGTCAACTCAATCAATAAGACTGAGTCAGGTAAGTCAGCTAGACTGACTGGGATGACTAACAGGATTAAAAATAAAACCTCTATTACAGCAACTCAATTATCTCAAATAACTATATAACACAATTACAAGTACAAAATATATTTACCTTAATCTGCAATTGCAAGCTTTTACTAAACCCTTTGCTATGACATCATTACAAACAACTTCAGCCTATTCATCCTACCACCAAATACCAAATTCTAACTCATACCAAATTCAGATCATTCTCTGCATTAGTCCAGCACATATCATCTCCCTAGTATTCAACACAACCTTAACTTCAACATCATTTCCATTCTGTATCTCAAGATATACCCTAGATATCTACAAATCCATTTCGTAACCACCATACCCAACTGGAATCCCATCATCTATAATTTCTCCACCCAAAACATCACAACTAAGCTCTGCATCTACCATACGCTCCTCATATTAAGAACCTCTCTCGAACTCAATTCACCCAAACGGACCCATACAGAATCTAACCACTCTCGTGATTGCCTCACATTGAAACGCAGATTCTCATCACGTGCGGTCGTCAGATTTTCCAGATTCATAAGATCATCAAAAGCAAGACCATTCGGAGTTATTCTCCTCCTGTCACCAAAATCGCCAACAAGTGTCTCATCCGTAGTTAAAGAAGACATGGGGTCCCGTGAAATCACCTCAGGCCGTTGTCTCTCTGCACCAGGAATCTCTTTCTGAAAGTCCTATGAAATTGTTGAAGCCCGCTCATCCCCACTCTACCAAGGTGGAACTCGTTCTCACCATAAAGAGTACGCTACAAACGAGAGATGAATTAGAATAACTAAACTAAGGGAGCACATGACTAGGCTTTTCTCTATATGAGGACTGGCCTTCCCGCCTAAAGCCTTGTCCTCTCCTAATACCTTCAAGCCTAACCTCATGCCTGGATTTCTATCCTTATCAAGGAATCTATCTCACATCTCATGGGATGCTCGCATATTTGTTTTGGTCCACACTTCCCATGAACAATCTATAGAAGACATGCTTTTTCGTAACTAAGGGTAAAAACGTATAAGCACGCCACGGACGCGTTTTGGCTTAAAGGGATCAAATTCACGACCTATAACAAGCTAAGGAAGGCTAATTAGGTCTTAAAACTCCAAGAGGTCATTTCCTAAGAGTCTCAATACATCAAGAGTTCAAACGCAACAAGGACTCCTTTCAAAGAAGACATCCGTACATTCCAAAGACAAATATTTGAAAATTGATGACAATTCATAAGGAATTTCGGATTACTTCTGAAGCAAATATGTTCTCCTATGTCTTCCGAACAACATATCAAAAAGGCACCTCAAATGGAAAAGCGACCAAGGAGATGCGGCCCCGACACCAAAGTAAGTGCAATCTGAAAAAAAAACTCTTAAATTTTATACGGGATTATCAAGTCAAAAGTATACACGGATTTGATTGTCCAAACAAAATCGGAATCGAGTCATTCTTTTTGTGTTAGAAAGCCTATCCTATTTTCTTTCAAATTTGGGGCTAGGGACTCAGATGTTTAAAGATTTTACATCCATTCTCCCTAAGTGTCTCAAATCAGAAGTTTTATGACGAACACCTAAACGAAGAGAATCCTTGACAAATACGACTACTTCTATTGATTTGATGGTCGAAGAAGTATGCATCAGAGATGATTGAATAAATATGATCAAGTTCTCATCCGCTCATGTCAGACCCATACACACGGTTTTCCAACTAGAGTTCAAGTCGAGCAAAGAAA
This sequence comes from Papaver armeniacum, assembly GCA_023531295.1. Classification (NCBI taxonomy): domain Eukaryota; kingdom Viridiplantae; phylum Streptophyta; class Magnoliopsida; order Ranunculales; family Papaveraceae; genus Papaver; species Papaver armeniacum. The sequence continues at coordinate 29,695 of JAJJWW010018637.1, forward strand.
GGAGTTTCAGGAAAAGACAGAAGAGTTCGGCTCAAAAGTGGAATCTCAGTACGAATATGATTTGTCAAATAAGAATGGACCAATCTCCATAGTTAGTACTCCCAAAAGAAGTGAAAAATAGTTATCTTTTCAATCCTATCTCAAAAGGGGATCCCTCAAGCAAAAAGAAAAGGAATTAGAGCAAAAATAGGAAATTAAGGCAATTTGGCTCAGATAAGAAACCTAGGCTTTTCCTCCTTCAAAAAAATTCCTCAAAGCCATGGCTAAGACCTTCCCCACTCGTGTAAAAACACTTTCCAAGACCAATGGTACGTCATCCATTCTCTCGGAATTTTTCAGAAGAGAAATTTGAAAAGAGAATTATGGTTTTGACCAAAAAGCCATAATTTCAAGAGTTCGACAAAGAAAGAGATTTCTCCAAAAAGGAAAGAGCCAAGCCCCTCACACGAGCAAGGATGATTCTATAGATTATTGGGACGTCACATATTCTCTCAGAATTTTTTGGAAGAGAATTAGAGTTTCGACGAAATAACCTTAATTCTGGAAAGATGGATGAAAATTGGAATTTTCTTCTTAAAACAGGGAGCCGAGCCTCTCCCCATTTACTTTGCAGGTCCCCTGCACCTCTATGAACCTATTTTTGCTCATCACTTTTCAACCAAAGCGAGCTCAAAGGGATTTTCACCTATATTCCCTTATGGTAGAGTTTTGATTATTTTTTCAAAGAAGGTTTCCCTGAAGTAACCAGCAACCGACCAAGTGCTCACACACTCATCTCAATGGATTTACGCATATTAAGTTCTTTAATCGATCAAAGAAGAATGAAATTGAAATTGAAAGCAGAAGGACGAAATTTCAGAGGAAGTTAAAGGGAATTTAGCTTAAATAGGGAAGTTCGAGTTCATAATTTCCAAAAGCAGGACCACATACGTGCCCCTCTCTCTCAATCCGTGATCATGCCTAGGGAATCTCATGGTCTCTCTCATGCCAAATAAAATCAAGCTCATAATGGTTTTTTACGAAAATACCCTTAAGTTTCAAAAATGGATATTTTCTTTAAAAAAATGGGTGTTCGATTGGTACAAGGAATTAAATATGCTCTCATCACAAAAGGTGCCGACTCCACAAGATAGATGCACACCTTCCAAGCCTCGTCAAGCCTCTCAAGAGTGTCTGAAGGAGTCAGATGCGAACAAAAGAGAAATTAGAGTTTAGCTCTTCACCAACATCAAGGCCATCCAGGAAGCCGTTCATAAACTCTCTCTTCCCCACACACCCGCTTTGTCTGGACTCGAAGCTCAAGGATGCACAAACGAGAGAAAATTAGGTTTTGTCCATGTAAACCCTAATTAACAATTCTATTTGATCAAGACATTAAGTTTGTCTCATGAAGACTCCATTATCATGCTATTAACGCCTCCAAACACAGAATCCCAGGAGGTTCCCAAGTCCAGAGTCGATTCCAAGATCAGAGTCATAATAATCGAAGGATAAACATTAATTTGGGGACTCTGCAAGTCGAAAAAATAAGCGGATTATAATTTCGTACGAATGATGTGTTACCATATATATACTCATCATAGAACAATCCAGGTTCTACTCTGAGTATGGGAATTAATGTAGATGGTGGAATTTGGATAAGTGGCAAAAGTGTCATTTCAATACCATAGACAAAATTCAACTCTCACGGGAGAGATTAAGCCCTTGGTCCTCAAGGCACTCATAGCCACGATTTCTAGTATATGTCCCCGCGAGACACTGCTGGTCGTGATGTCGTGATTCTTAGCGCACATCCTCGACGAGATACTGCTGGTCATGTAGGTTCTGTAGAGCGTAAAACGTCCCCGGCAGACTTATGAACCAGAACAACCACAATTCCAGCATGTCTTCGCGGGACGCAGCTGATTGTGATGCCATGATTCCTAGTATACATCCTCGATGAGATAATTCTGGTCATGTAGGCTCTGTAGATGCGTAAAACGTCCCCGATGGACTTATGACCCGCAGAGCGGATATACGCATGTCTCATGTAAGCACGACTCATCCTATTTGAGATCAAGGACTGATTCCTAGTACATCATCGCGAGATACACTGGTCATATCTACTCTAGGCTCTGACTCGACTTACCGAGGCTTCCGAATGACTCCTAGTACATCCCCGCAAGATACACTGGTGTTGATGGGGAAAAACGATTCGCTGGTTTCTTGGAGAATGGAGAGACGACCGTGTGACGGAGACTCCTCAACCGAGCGAATTGCCTAACCTCAAACAGATGCACTGCACGGGAGTGCTTTGAGTTCGAGAGATCAATCTGTAGGACTCCGGCCTAAACCAAGATAATGGTCGTTCCAGAGTCAATTCGGTCACAAAGAGGGAAGAGGGTTGATCTGTAGGAGGGAAGCTGTGAGTTCGAATAAGTTCTGGTCGATTGATGGAATTTTTGAGAGTGATTGCTCAAAAAATTGTCTGTCCTTCAATCGTGGATTCAGAGACTTATTTATATTGCAAGAATAGTAGACACATTGATCTCCAGTAAGTGTGATGGTTGCTTGAGTGAAAGAGTGGGAAATCGGGAAATCGTGTGTTAACCAGTTTCAGATCGTGCGGAGACTTGGTTGATTGTCCACCCACTACTTTGCTAACTCCCTCAACTGCTTGCACAACTTACCCACATTTCTCATCGTGGATGAACACACGTGTTGTAGGACGCCAGACCAAAACCCTAATTAATATCCCCCATGTAACGTGATTGATGTCTCACGAACGTGGAGTCTGCGAAGCAGACGCGTATTTGATCAGTCAGTCATTGACTTGATTAGACAGTGGGTCTAAGTATTGTTGATCGAGCATGATTCTTTGAATGCTCTAGGATTCCTGAATTGAGCATGCCTGCTGAGACGTATAGTTCTCGAATGAATGATGTTGACATTACTCCTGAGCAAATATTGTCTGATGAATCGTTGAATATTGATAGTTGAACCAATGTTCGAGCATCAGTAAATTAATGAATATTGATAGTTGGATTAATATTCGAGCATTTGAGAAAGTATTGCTCATTCGATAAATTACTGAATATTGATAGTTGGATCAATATTCGAGCAACAGAGCAAGTATTGCTCATTCGATGAATTATTAGTAACGTGACCCAATAAAATATTAAATATTGGTAGTCTGACCGAATATTTTTAATACAGATGTTGATCGCTGGATCAACATAAAATTATTAGTGTTTGAACTTTCTCAGAATTATGATTTACAGAGCATTTATTCGAAACCCTAATTTTCGATCAATTGCTTATCAATTGATGATTTACTGAAAATGGGTCATTGAGTGAAAGAGGGACCGACTATATGGGATGATGGTCGACCATGTAGCGCCCAAGTGCTCGAGTGAGCATGCACCAAACTCCTTTGTTGACCAGTTGGTGAAAGAACGATCAAACGCTGGTTTAATCATTTATTAAAATAGTGTTCGTGTGAGCGTTAGGTAGTAAAACCTGGCTATGAAGAGATGAGGGACCGGCCCTTGGAGGTCGTGGGACCAGCTGTCGGTCGACTGAGCGAGTACCAAGTCGGTTTAGAGAGTTTGACCCAATATGAGCAATTGATAGCAAATTAGGTCAAAACTATAAAGATGTGTGGGACCGGCTCATTGAAAGCCTTAGGTGAAAAGGCGAGGGTACCCAAAAATACCTCAATCTAAAACTTTTCCTACCTATAAGTCCTTTCTCCGAAAGTGATTGTCTATGGACTGAGTCGAGACAATACAACTAATCGGTTCACACTTCGTATGATCGTCTATGGATACGAGATCGAGAAAATACAACAACGAAGCATGTTACTTGATAAAAAGTTTCGGACTTAACCAAACACAATAGGATTTACTTATCAAGTAAATAGGAATTAACGTTTGTGTGATTTACTTTAATTATAATAAAACAATTATAATGCGGAAATATAAAGTAAATGACACAGCAAGATTTTGCTAACGAGGAAACCGCAAATGCGAGAAAAAACCCGGGACCTTGTCCAATTGAATACTCTCGTGATTAAGCCGCTACACAAAATTACACCTAACTTCGTATAGTTGAGACCAAGCAACTAAACCTATAGTTCACCTAGTTTTGTCTGTATTCCCACGCCTCCGACCTTAGTCACGTACTTGGAACAATTCCTTTGGTTCGTATTCCAAACAGTAAAGGAACAACAAATCTGTTTGGTATCAACTCTATTCAACCAAGTGATATGAGTCGGACAAAGGCTCTTCTGTTTATCTTAACATAAACTCCTTCGTCAAGTCCTTAGATATATCTTATATTCAATTACCGAAGTAATCGTTTAAGATTAAGCCAACAACACTATTAATCCAAAGAATTGTGTTGATGCCGATCTACTCAATTAATCAGTCCAATCTATCACAAAGATAAACCGATTATTGTTTGGATCCTCTTTTACCGAAACAAGTATTGTGCACACCAAAGATTATGAACCCACAAATCAGAAATCTTCAATATCTTCTTTGTCTTCAAATCTTCTTAGATCTTCAATAAATACTTGCACACAATCACTTGAATCTCTTGTGATCAATCACGCACAGAACGGAGTCTGTTAACAATGGAGTATCACAAGATCGTCTTTAGAACTAACAACAGACTAAAGATCCCTGTCGAAACTCTGAACTAGTTTGAGTGAATCTTATATCAGAAGAGAAGATTCTCAAGCATAAACAAACTAGGTGCAATCAAAGTTCAACCACCATTGGTCAATCAAATCAAAAAAAAAAAAAAGATAAACCGCAATTATCTAGTTTCCCACCAACGGTACTCGTAGAGCTTCTCAATCCCAAAGAAGACTTTAAACTGAGCGGCCTTAAGAGATTTCGCCTAATTAGGTTACTCTCCCCTCCGAATAGGCGGCTACACCAGTAACAACACAACAAAGAGGAAGTATGTTGTTACGAAGGATTAGTTTGCTAGAAAGGCAAACTTCAAGTATTTATAAACAAGGAAGTTTGGACACCAAGGAATTTCCAAAATCGAAAAATATTCTCAAGATATTCATTAAAGCACAAATTCGGTTTCCATAATTCCTGGAAATGCTTTGTCCAAAAATAATGATCGAAATCTCTCGGAAAATCTCTAATCAGTAAATGCACATTACTAATTCTTATTTCCCTACAAAATGAAGTTAAATACCTTAATGAAAAGATTTTTAACTTATTTATGTTTTGATCTTGTGATTCTCTTCCCTTAGCTATTAAGGAATAACTTTGAATAATTAAAGAAATAAATATTCATGGCACGTGTTCAAAGTATGTCGACATCTTAACTTTGTTAGTTCTCTTTCACACTTACAACCTTGAAACCGATTTGCCACACTTCCAAACAAGTTTAGAATTGGGTCATCTGACTTTCAAGAACTATGCGACTGATCAAATAACATTCAATCACAATCACGGGTTTAACGGTTCTACCAAAACAAGTTTCGGTTCTACCTTCCATGTGAGTACTGTGCATAGTCACACTAGCTTTCCAAAATTCGGTTGACTAGGTACTAGGATCGGTGTTGATGGTGGATTTTAGTTCAGGGCTAAAATTGTAAAACCAGTATTTTAGGCGCTGTCACCCTGCAAAGGGAAAGGTCGTTTAAGAAGTGGCAGAGTGCAGAAAACCTCTTCACTTTATTTGAAGCAATTCAATAAATACACAAAATTCACCTGTAGAATGGTGCGTGCAAATGACAATCCCAAATATTCTGTGAATTTTACCAGCATTAATAATTAATGCATGATTTGCCTAGTATTTTCCGTGCTGTGTTCTCAGACAAACTCTCATCATTTGCATGACATGATGACTGAGTGTTCACTCTCAGCAGAGTAGCAAGAATCTCCGTGCCAATATTCGGACATGCACGAAGTACCCCACCTGAGCTATATCACTTTATGACAAAGAGAGTCTCGCATCGACGTGCTTTGGTTAGCCCGATCGAGCATCCATAATTTCCTTAAGGGAAATCTAGACTGTCCATATCAGTCTCAGAAATGATCGTGGCCACACAAGTTGGCCGCGCAATTTAACAAGCCTAGCCAAACCCTGGCAAGAATAGGCGATTGTCGTGATGGCCATCGGCGGGCCCACTTATGCCCTAGCCGGTCGGACATCACACGAACATCTCCTAGCAACGTCAAACGCCAACCCTAAGTAGGGTGGCCGTGATGCTTTGAAGAAATTCAATCGAACACAGACTGTTCAAGGCACTCTTAAAACGATCATGATCGTCAACTTCACCAACCTGGTTGGGCCAGATTAGATCATTCCATGAATGATTAGGAAGCGCTAACACACATGTTGGCAGGCTCACTCTCTCCATACCTAATCGGTTTGCTCACGGCATGGTCATGGAGCAATGAACGATTGCTCAAAACATGGTGGGCGTGATGCTTTCGAGGGTCGTGGAAGTCCACTAGCGTCTTAAATCGATCACGACCATCCAACTTAGCCAGCCTATTTGGATGGCTTAGATCGCATTTGGGACCATCAGGAAGATACGCATGTGTTCACCACCGGCCCAACATGGGCCCCATGTGATCGATCTCTCCAAAGGAGGATCACGATGTGCCAAACCATTTGGCCAAAGTCACGTACGCGTGACCAATTCAAAACCTTAATTAGGGTTTGCGGCGATGCATATCTGTCGTAGTTCGATCGCGTCCATCCATCTTCGCCAGCCTAAACGGAGGGTGTAGATATAGATTCAAGAGGTCCCAAGGATGTTGACGTGATCACCGTGGGCCCACCTGTGCGTGTGACCGGCTGGCCTAGGCAAACCAAGGTCGAGCGCCTCGAAACGCACGCCCAAAGATGGCATGTCGCGCGGCCTCTAAATCCTTTGCGGCAACGGATTTCTATCGCAAATCGATCACGACCACTCATCTTTGCCGGACAAGTTGAGTGGCCTAGATCGCATCTTCATGAGACAAAGTGGCATGGACACGTACACCGGCAGGCCGTCTACACGCATGCCCGGTCGGTCCCACCAAAAATAACGCCATGCGTGAATTCGGTCAAGCCAAAGAGTGATGCTTGCGCACCTCTTAAAAACCCCAAAATTCCATCAACGGTCGCAAATATGTGCCGTAGATCATCTCGTCCGTTCAACTTTACCAGTTTGGTCGGACAGCCTAGGATAAGGGTTAAGCGGCCAATAAAGCACCTTGATGATCATCGTCCGCCACTCTTCCACATGGAATGATCGAGCAGGGGATGGCTCGCCCATGCGGCCTCCAAACGATCACTCGAACATGGATGGACATGATGCTATTTTAAGACGCTTAATCCGTGACTTATTCGGTTAGGCTTTAAAACAGCGATGCTTCATACGTATTGATTGTTTTCAATGCATCACATGCATCGAGTACACACGATATTTCATGAATATCAATTTCTTAAATAACTTAGTTATTTAACTTAGCACTGTATGCTATTTCCTGCGGTGGGTCCCATGATCCGCTCATTCGAGACATCAAGCATGTCACAAACTGGGGGATACTTACTGGGTATTGGTCTGGCGGTTTACAGCGTGCAGCGTGCAACGCGCCATTACAAGAACGTGTCAGGAGGCATGGACGGTTAACGATGATGAGGGAAGTGGGAAAAGGCGTGATCGTGTGACAATCACTCACACATGACCCCACTACTCCATCACTCCACTTCCTACGAGATGAAGGGTTGCACTCAATGACTTGTATAAATAGGTTCTTTGACCTATCTTCAAACAACACACAAAAAACCAAGTGTTGTCATCGGTATCCAGAAAACACCCAGAACTGATAGCTTTCATAGTACAAGCCAGTTCAATATTCTGATACAAGTCATAAACAGCCAACACCTCCATAATCTCAACACCTTCTTCGCTTCCCTCCCTAAGATCAACCCCATCTCCTTCACTTTGTGACCGAAGCAAGTCTGGAACGGCCATTTCTTGGTTTAGGCCATAATTGTATAGATTGATCTCTCGAATCAAAAACACTCCCGTGCAGTGCATTTGTTTAGGGTTTAGATTCATTTCTCATCCACACACAACCAAAATTACCGAAACCAGCAGAAATAGTTTTCACCCATGAACAATCGGTTCCCCACATATATATGGTATCTAACTTATATGTGTTGCACATGTCCATAGGATCGGTTCCCCTTTGCCTAAAGACGTGTTGCACATGTTCATAGGATCGGTTCCCCTTTCTGCTATAAACCTTGCTGCACCTCATACAAGGATCGGTTCCCTTTTGTAATATACTGCACCTCTTACTAGGATCGGTTCCCCTCTCCCATATTTGGTCAGACAAAAAAAAAAAAAAAAACAAACCCGATCATACCATCTCAGGTGATTACTTAAGATCGGTTTCACTAGTAAAAGTCATACCAATACATAAGTCAGGCCTTTGTGAATAGTTCTACCAAGAACACAACAAGTCGTGAACGGTTATACTCAATCACACATATTGGTTGTTCATAAGATATGCAATGAATAACAAAACCAATAACGCCTAGCGATTTCCTTTTCGATTCACAAACAAGTTTATGAACTTACTTCCTTAGAACACATGTAAAACATTGTTCCCTAGGATGAAATCCTCACCTCATACCCATACATAATCACAATATCATTCAAATGATTATGGCGATGTCTTATCTACAAAGTTTAATGGTTAAGCAATAAACCTCGTATTGTATTCCTTAATACTATGTCTATCTATAGTTCAAATATACTTCGCAATTTTGTTTTCAATATGCACGACTTGAAAGATACGTTAGGGAATGAAACAGTTCAAGTCAAATATCACTAACCTCAAGTGGAAGGATGATTGTTGTCGTTGTAGCTCCTTGCTTCTTCACATCTTCAAGTCTTCGCAATACTTGTAAAGTCTCATATCCTAATACTTTCAAGCTAACCTATACGAAGTTAATTCTAGTACATAATCAAGCGACTCTTAACATGAGTTTTGATTCACTAAAATATGACAACCAAACTTGACATACCAACGCTTGGTGGGTTCAACCGAGCTATGCTCTAACAATCTCCCCCTTTGTCAATTTTAGTGACAAAACTCTTACATCATATGGATAAACAAATTACAATAATTCATTACACATACGCTTGATTCCCGATTCAACAACACAGTAAACTGCTTACATTCAATCCTTGAAAATGCCGTTGTAGACATTATAATAACAAAGAAAATACTCCCCCTAAGGAAGATAGGTAGATATTCAATCCGCACGTCTTTGTTATACCAATTCATATGATATGTTACTCCCCCTTATTCCGTGCTTTCACTCTTTCGTTTAGATAAAACGTTTAAGCACCAATGTTCTTTTCCTTAGCGATACCAATCAATATAAAATCAATGCCAGTATCACTTGTTTACTCCATATATTTCTCCCCCTTTTTGTCACAAAATGACAAAGAAACGAAAAAATAAAGGAAAACGAAAAAAAGAATCTTACAAGTCTCAATAGACTTGCAACTTTGTAGAGTTAGGCACGAGGGTTCCACACATCATGTTACGATAACCAATATCAAAACCGAAACTACAAGTAGTTTTATTTTGATATGTTACCAAGTAAACAATTGTTCGAAACAATTTTTCCATTTTAGTTTAGCAAACCAAGAATCAACTAAGCACCTTAGTCCCTTTGCTAAACCAATTGTACAAAAACAATCACTTAATTCGATAAGACCAAAATAAAGATAACTCTTTTTTTCTCATCAGGTTTTAATTATCCATAAACTTATACCTTTCAATTTTAAACAAGACAAATACTAGGTTAGTTAACTAGCATTTCTTGTTAAGGCATTCAATTAGACTTGAATAACCGAAACCTCACTTCGATAAGTCTAACTAAGATCAGAATTAACTTAGTTTCTCTTATCCGGAATCGAATTGGACTAAACAACTCATCCCGTACACATTTTATTTAGTTAAGCCATAAATAATTCATATAAACCAAATAAATCAACTTGCATAATTATTCACCTCAAACGTAAGCAATTGAAACAACATAGACATTAAAAGCACCGCAATTGCACCGAAATTTTGTAAGCCTAAACAATTGATACCACACAATAAAGCAAGGTAACAATCCTAGCAAGCATGCGAAGAACAAATTCAAGTAAAGCTTGAAGATCCAACAGAGATATAATATAGCAACACTACAAAATGAGGAGAGATTTAGCGAACAAAAGGAGGAGAAATTCTTCTCTTTGTCACCGTCTTCATTAAAAAATTGGAATCATTAATCTACCGTAAACATTTCCTTTGCAGACGTTCACCTTACGAACATTTACAGCAAGAATGAACACTTCCTAGATGTTCCCTTACTTCGCAAAGATGTTTATTTTTTCCTAAACACCAGCATGAAGAAGAAATGAGTAGCAGGGAAGAAGGGAATGGACTTGCGAAGACATAAAGCTCAAAACGAAAAAACTAATCAAAATAATCATGCAATGAAAATATTGGTTAATAGCCGCAGCAAATGAGAAGGAATTCGCAACAGCAAACATAAATAAATAAAGAGGTGTTCAAACATAAAGAATCAAGCATCAGCCATTAGCAACAGCTTACCAAAATGAATAAAGGGGACAAAAACAACTAGCACAAAGAAGAAAACGTGTTAGTAATAAAAATATTTTAGAGCTTGCGAACGAACATGAGAAGAGAAAGAATAGTTTCTGAAAGCCAATGCGAACTTCACAACATGCCTATGAGAATTTCGCAACGTGATAAGAAGCAGGAGAGGAAGAAAAGACAAAGAGAGAAAAATTGTGTAAAGAACGATTACAAAAGAATAAATTATGCAAAGCTTAATACACCAACTCATCAGTATACACCATCAACGAATAAATGGATTTAAACTACCTTTTTAGCAGAAACTTAAGATTCCAACGAAGGAGAAAGAACAAATGACAAAGACAACAACTTAAGAGAAAACAAGTTTATTGTTCGTCAACAGCACCATTTCAGGACGGGGCGAAGCTCAGAAATTCATTGCGAAGAAAAGTCTGACATGCTAACGACAGGAGAAGAGAAAAAAAAAAAAACGAAGAAAGAGTACACAAAGGAAGGGAATATGAGAATAAGTAGCGAATAACACCACTTTTTCATAAACAGTCGATAGCACAGTTGGTTCCCAGCGAAGAGAACAAGCTTGGTGTCGCGAAGGGGCATGCAAACTAGAGGTCGCGAGTTCGAGTCTTCCCCTTCGCAAAGAATTTTTTGCTTTGGAGATGTTTACTTCGCAAACATTTGCTGCATGAACATACACCTCGCAAATGATTGCTTCAAATAAGTTTTCTTCACGAGAAGTCATCTTCGCAAATATACTTCTTATTTCGCAAAGAGAAAGTAGGTGATTATTTCGCAGAAACACATCGCAGAGGCATGGTTGTAGGAGTCGAGGAACCAATCTGATTAGATGGAAACATCTATAGAGTCTATTCATAAAAGCACAGAGCTCGGGTGTTACTAAAAAAAAAAAAAATGGTAGTTTCGCCATATCTCGTTGAATCCCTTTCACCTTCTGTTTTTATTTTTCTTTTCTTATAAGTGATTAGGTGAAATAGAGTGCTTGAGATACCAAAAAAAAAAAAAAAAAAAAATTTGAGACCAGACCATCAGACCAACCGGAATAAATTCAATAAAGTCGACCACTGGTGCCCTTGTATATGCCAGTTGTGTTGACCTAGAGTTAGGATTATCACCCGTTGGTTCCCTTGTATATGCCAGCTGTGTTGATATTAGTCAGACCGGTATCTCAGTCCATTAGGATAGGTTCACCTTAGTCAACATCAAAACCATCTACATTTTCTCTACATCCATCTTCTTAATCTTTCCATGTGATTGGTTGACTCCGGTTATGATGTACAGAAACTATCTGAGTAGAGCTCTGTCACTTATATATGAATTTTAGTATCCTTGAGTGCAAACTCGTGTACAACAATTGGAATTTCGCATCAGGGTACTTCCTCCTGTAGTCAATAAGTATGCCAACCAAGGAGATTCTTTAGTGCCTTCCAAGGTTCTGAGATAGCTAGGATCTGGAGTATAAAGGTTTTGTGGGTAAACCCTCCGGAGACAACACTCCGCCGCTAAGGCCACTTAGCGATTTAACGGCTTGTTGCACGTGCTAAGTGTAATCATTTTATTTTCTAGATTAGATTTGCTCGAGGACTAGCAAATAATAAGTTTGGGGGTATTTGATTGACACCTTTTTGTGTCTTAATTGTCCTCAATTTCTATATTGTTGGAACTCGGTTTTGTACTTATTATTGTGTTTATTGTGTTTGTAGGTATTTTTGAGAAAAATAAACTTTGTTGGAACATTCGGCTCAAAAAGTTGATTTTGGCACCTGGAGGAGACGTGTTATTCGGACTCTCGATTTTGGATAAGGGGCACCCACATGCTATTCGCACCCTTGCCATTTGGCTAAGGGGCAGGCTTTTCTTCCTCGTTTGAATTTGTTTTTTTTTTGGCTGGAAACTGGTTTGTGAAAACCCGAGAATTGGCAGTAAAGATTTTGGAAGATTTCCAGCGAGACTCAATCGCTCCAATGAGTTTTATCGTGCCTGTTACACCTTATCAGAACTAGTAAGTCCATTGGATTCGGCAGAATTGGATTAGACACGTGATTTATCGTGACACAAACCAGATAGTTATGCTCGGGATTTTTCCGGCTATTTTTGGATGGTTGGCGCGTGGGTAGATGGAGTTGGCTGCGATCCAGAAGGTGTTGGGTACGTGATTGGAGTGAGTCAACTACAACAGAGGCGTGAGAATAAAAATCAGAAGAGAAAAAGGGAAGAAATTTCCCATATCTGCATGAAGATAAAACCGAGTATATTTGATTGATTGTGGGGAGATTTTGAGATGAATGAGGAGAGATTCTTAGTCTTGTTGTGTATATAAGGATTCTGTGGAGTTTAAGAAGGGAGGGGGAGTTTGGTATAGTTTAGAGCAACAACGGAGGAGATTGATCGAGTTGCAGAGAATACTTTTCTGCTGCTGCTGGGAAGAACACGAAGAACATAAGACCCCAGCAGACAGTCGTTCATGCTACAGTGTCAGTGACAAAGAAACGAGGGTCGTAGAGCTACAACGTCAGCGACAGTACATGTTTATCGTTCTTTATAACAACTAAGTTTGTAACAAATATAAGTGTTACAAACCGGTTTAATCATTATTTTCTCCCATTTCATTATTTGTGAACACCTTTTGAGCAATGAAATCAACTTTTGAGCGTGTTTCCATTATGATGAGCTAAACCCATCCTCCGGGGCCCCCAAACCTGAATTTTACTTGTCCTCAAGTGAAACAGAAAATAAGAAATCCTAACTATACCCCTGTCGCAGGTCTCTCGAATGCATTTAGCGTATGCACTAAGCCTTTAAACCCCTAGGTGTCCCTAGTGGACGAGTTGTAGTCTCGTGAGGGTTTACCAGAGGTGTACCCACAAAACCTTCTCCAACTTCAGAGTGTAAAAGAGTCTCAAGCCTCCAAGAAGTTATGAGGACATAGAGTTTCTGCATGCTAGTAACAAGAAGTTAGAACTACCAAAGAACGCATTCTCATCCTTAAGTCTTTGTGAGCGAGAAGTAACCATACCATATGAAAGAATTCGGATTCGATTGTGATCATAAGTCTCAACTTCTGCCTCACCATTAGGGTTTTATGATAATTGCACTCAAAAAGATCGCTTTTTTAGTCTCTCATGTGTGCAGGCAGGAATAAAGAGAGAAATCCTGCACACGTTGTAGGTAAGAAGGATAACCTTCCGAAATAAAATCACGGAGACTCCACGAAGTGTGGACAAAAAGAATCTTTTTCTGATGATCTCTAAGAAAGGAAATCAACCATTAGCAAGGGGTGGGAGTACTCACTCACTTCTCACCCGATCGGCAATTAATATCACTCTCTCATAAGAACCATAGAAACGTCTTCAATCTTCGGTCTTCGGTCTCAAATGTTGATGACGAACTTCTAAACTTCACAAACTTGACAATTTTTAACTTTTCTACTCAAATTCCTTGTTGTTTGGATTTTTTTTTTAAATTCTTCTTTACCATGGTGGTAGCAAAAATAAACTACAATATTTTTTTTTTTTTTTATTTTTTTTTTTTTTTTTTTTTTTTTTTTTTTTTTACATTACAATAAGTGAAAATAAAAATACAAATGTTGAAACAACTAACTCCATGGACAAAGGACTTTATCACTCAGTTTTTCCACAACTTGTTTTGTCTTGATTTTATAAATTTTATTAATTCTCATCCTATTTTCTTTTCTTTGTTGCACATAAACCTTGGACTATATCAATTTTTCTTTCCATATTTCGATGATGCTCCGTTTGTTGACGATGATGTGTTTCTATGGGTCTTGCTGATTGAGAGAGAGTGATGCTAACGGCAAATCGGTATTTAGAAGGAGTTTTCATCTTTAGACGTCACCCTCATGATTGACAAAAACTAGCACTCAAGAGATCAAAAGTAGTCTTGAAATTGGTGCGAAGTTGGGTAGCTCACCATTCCTACCCGGAATTTACGTACGGTGACACACACTCTAATGACTTTTCTAGAAAGTTGTAAAAAATTGAAGGTTGGTGCCTCACTTGATGTAAAATGGGTAGTCTCCACTATGGGTGATCACAATTCTACTACCGAATATCTAATGACACCTAATTAAGCCCTCCGGTATGGTTAAATCCAACTTTAACGCTCTAATCAACTAAGAAACCCGATTGTGTTCTCCGGTACTTCTAACTTTTGTTATTTCGGTCAGAATCTCTATGTAAACATAGCTAGAAGCATGCTAGTGACTCTAAAATCTCTAAAAGTTGGAGGTTTTTACAAAAAGAGTTTTGAATTATTATTATTTTTTTTTTTATTTTTTTTTTTTTAAATTGAAATAAAAGGTAAAAAAGACTAAAAACTCTAAATGCAAAAATATGCAAATGCACCCCCAAACCTAAATCAAACATTGTCCTCAATGTGTCGACATATAGAAAAATTTTAAATCAGTCACATACCGAGAGAACTATGCTGATAAGAGAAAAAGGGAAGAGATTACCGGATGTCGGCGGAGCAAGGTTGAGCTTCATTAGTCCAGGCAAAATCCAACATTTTCAGTGGTGATCATATCGGATTAGCACAATATACGCACAAGAAGACTCAACCGATTCAAGAAAAGAAAAATTTAACAAGTCCTACTGGATATATACAATGAAAATTCACCATAAACTAACAATCTAAAGAGTTGAGGATCAACCCAATAGAAAATATGTACACACAATAACAGCCTTACACAGAAATAATATGAGAGTGCAAGTAAGACTGTGTATGTGAATGAGTTTCCCCCAAACCTCAACTTGTGAACGGGTGTGTTTGGGGGCACAAAATCTTGCAATTTTAAAGGTACATCATGCAAAAGGTCTAACTCAAAATGAGTTTTGCTAATAACAGGCAGACATACACATTCCAACTGTGGCTCCTTAAGAGTGTTATACTTTGATGCAAAATAGTCCAAGAGGACTTGGGAAGCACAAAGTTCTAGGCCTAAGTTAGGCATTTTTAGAAAAGTTGGTTTTGCAATCTTGTGACAAACTACACCTAGGTTGGGTGAAGGAGTTTCAATTTGTGACTCAGGAGAGAGGTTAGGTACATCTAGGTTGTTTTCATTTTTAAAATCATTTGTACCATCACACACTTTCCTAAAGTCAAAAGAGGGTAAATCATGTTCATTTTCACAGGACAATTCATCAATTTCCATGTCAAATTCATCAGAGGAGGCAACATATTGTGACATGGGAAGGGAATCAGACACAACAATAATATCATGATCCAAAAGAACATTAGTGTCAACAGAAGATTCATCCTTTCCTAAGTCACAAACAAGTTGTGAAGCATGCTCACATTCACTGAAGAATTTCACAAAACTGAGCTCATAGTTAAGATCACATGTATGAATGTTAGAAGAAGTATCATTCATAGGGTTCACAGAAGAGACGCCTAACGTCTCTGAACCAAAAGATTCCATCATATTTTCAGCATGCACATGCTCTTCTAACATATCATATTCATCATCATCATCATAGAAATGCATTTCCTTATTAAAAATCATAGTATTTCTAGTCCCATCATTTGAAACAGGTTCATATGCAATATCAATTGCACGAGTAAGACTAGGCATACTATTTTCATTATGGGTGATAAACATTTCATTTTGAAAGTCCTCCCTTTCCTCATTTAGTGCATCACAGATTTGACTCAATTTGAGTTCTAAGCTCTGATCCTTTGGTCAAGGTTTTGAATCAATTCTAGAATTTCATTATGTGGTTCAATGAAAGGAGAGTTTTCAAAAGTAGGAAATTCATAATCAATGCTATATGGTTTATCATGCAATACACTCCTAGCATTATTTTGTTCGATGAGTCTAAGATTTTCCTCCACAGATTGAGAAGTACAAAATTGTTCATCTCCCCCACTGTGGTGAATGATGTATGTGATCATAATGATTAGGGTATGTGAGTTCGGGCACCTGAGAAGGCTCATAAAATTCCCTAAAGTCACTATGGTATGTGGGGTGTTCATCCTGTGAAAGATGCTCGTAAGCAAGCTCTCTAAGGGATTTGGTTCCATCCCCAGATGCAGACCAAAATCCTGACATGATTTAATAACTCAAATTGAACTCAAAGCCCAGTTGTAGTGGACTAAGTTTGGTTTTAGTGGGATTGGTTTGGTTTATTGGGTTTCATTTGGTTTGTTGGGTTTTGGTTTGTTGTGGGCTAGTTGTTTGGTTTTTGAGGGAATTTGGTTTGTTTGGGATTTTTGGTTTATGTGGGAAGCTCTAGGGGATAAGAAGATTTTGATTTCTTGTGTTTATGGAGCAATAGAGTCTGATGATAAGATCGAACAATGGACATATATTACAGAATTTGCTCTACGGGTTAATAGTCCCTGGTTATTGATTTGGGATCTAAATGTCATTTTTGACCCGGAAGAAAAACAAGGAGGCAATAAAGCGTCTTCGAGTAGCAAGTCTTTTATTGTTCAAACTATTGACTCTATGGGTCTGCAAGATGCGGGATATGAAGGAGCCCCTTTTACATGGTCAAACAACAGACATGGAGAAGCAAATATCTGCGAAAGAATTGGCAGAGCTCTGATCTCATACCAATGGATACAGGTATTCCCAGACACAAAGGTACTTCACTTACCTATAGTAGGTTCAGATCACACCCCTATATTTTTAGACTCTAACCCGGAAAAAAAGAAACTACAAAAGCCATTCAGGTGTATTAGATCTTGGTTATCTCACCCAACATTATCTTCAGTAGTTTCGGCGTCTTGGAGACTCCACTCGGATAGACATTCCAATATTGATCTACATTCGAACCTTAAACTCCTTTCTTCGGATTTATCTCACTGGAACTCTGAGGTTTTTGGAAATATTCACAAGAATATAAAAACTCTAAACAATAAAATAGAGAGTATTCATAGAGTGGTAATTTCTCATCAAACATAAAAAAAATTAAAGAAGCTTCAAGTTTGAACTAGGAAAATGGTACGGAATAAAAAATGATTACTATCACCGACTTTCGAGGGATAAATTCTTTAGTGAATATGATCAAAACACTGAATATTTCCATGCGACCGCTTCAAATAGGAAAAGGATCAATTCAATCAATTCTCTCAGGGAGCCATCGGGCCTATGGTTATCTGATAGAGACCAAATCTACTCCCTTCTTGTCAATCATTTATCTCAGATTAGTACTTCTCAAATGAACAATTATGATATTGATATCTCAAACATAATTGATCCTTGCATCTCTGAAGAAGAAAATTCCTCTCTCAAACTAATAATCCTTTCCTAGAGTATATGCTTTAATTGTTGGTAATTAAAACATATAAAATCAAAAATCATAATTAAATGATTTTCAATATTTTGGTTTGGGATCACCTTGAGCATCAAGGAATATCTTTGAACAATTAATGATAAGAGTTATGCACATGTTCAAATAATGTCGACATCTAGAAGTTTCCTATCTCAGTGAACCCTAATTCCAAATTCCACACAACATAAAGAAATATGTGAATATTGGAAACTCGGTTTTGCTCTTGGGACCGATTCTACCATGACTCCCAAACTAAGTTAGGAATGGTTATACCATGACTCCCAATTATATAGGTCATGACCGGTTATACCTTGCTTCCCAATACTAGTTAGGATCGGTTATACCATGTCACTAGATATAGGTTATGACCGGTTATACCTTGTATCCCAATACTAGTTAGGATCGGTTATACCTTGTCACATAATACCGGCTATGACCGGTTATACCTTGATTCTATACATAAGTTAAGATCGGTTCTACCTTGTCATCTTGCATTGGTCATCCAAATATTATTCAATGAAAAACCGGACCAACACACTTATTGATTTCCCTTTCGATTACGAAACAAGTTCGTACATATACTTCCTTAAACCAATGTAATAATACATAGTTTCTTAGGATGAAATTCCACCCATATCCCATACATAATCAAATAATTAAATACATAGATTATGTTGATGTCGTATTTACGAAGTTCAAAAGATAAGCGTTATACTTCGTAATTCAATATAATTCCTTAATACTTTGATCATAATGCTATGACCAAATCTAATCACTAGAGTGTTATAAATATAGCTTCGCATGTTATGTTTTCAATATAAAGCGACTTGAAAGATACGTTTGGAATGGAAACAAGTCAAGTCAGTATTACTAACATCAAGTGAAAGGATGATGTCTTCATTGTAGTCGTTACTTCTCCACATTCGTCAGGTCTTCAAAGTAATACTTGTAAGTCTCAACATTCCTAGACTTTCTAGTATAACCTAAACGAAGTTGACTCTAGTAATTAATAATTAATCAAGTAACTCTAGATGAGTTTTGATATTAAAATATGACAACCAAACTTGACATACCAACACTTGGTGGGTTCAACCGAGCTATGCTCTAACACAATCGACCAATCTAGAAACAACATTCAGAGCATTCTTCTACGAACCAAGAATTCTCCAATTTATCTCTTATCCTTGCATTTTCCTTAAGATCGACGCTAATTTATCTCCCGTGATTGAAGCAACCCTTGTACGGCCATCTCTCTTGGTTTAGGCGAGGACTGTTCATGCAATCTCCCAAAACTCACGTTCAAAACCCTAATGTCATACTTCTCACCAATTTTGTGTAGCGTTGTTGCAGCTGCTAATGATCCCAATGTCTCTTTCACAGAATTAGGGGATCCACATAACGATTGTTATGTAGTGAAGGATCCAAATATCGCAACAACAACACACTTGCGGAATCTTCATTAACAACGTCGCGAAACCGTCGCAAAGTGATTTCAGAAATAACATAACAAATAACAATAACGTAAACATGAAGAAAGTGCGAAGATCTTACGAAAACTATAATGTCTGCGAGATTTAACATTTATACTCTCGCGAGAATTCGCAAGGTAAATCCGAAATTAAGGGAAATATTAGTTGTACATGAGCTGTCATCCACTATGTAAATACTATATAAAGAGGAGAGCAGGAGAGAGAAAAGGAGGATAATTTTGGTAGGAGAGAGAGATATTTTGAGAGAGATATTTTTAGGGAGAGATTTATTTTCTTTATCATCTTCTTCCCCAAATAATTAGATCTAGAGCTCTACAAAATATCCATTAATGGAGATTGTAAATGTAATTCTTATGTAACCTCAAAATTCATAGTGAAGAACCATGGATGTAGATCATATTGATCGAACCATGTAAAAAATCCTTGTGTCAATTTATATTTCTAGCACTTATATTTGAAATTTAGGTGATTAATAAGATTTAGATCTACAAAATATTATGAGGGGTGTAGTGTAGGATTTCCGCAACTACATATGCGCTAGAAACAATGGACCTAATCTTGTTGGTTCAAGAAAGTTTAGAAAAATTGACTACTGTTGGTGACGAATTCAATTGGATCTATAAACTTTAAGGAGAAAACACCGTCAACAATTCAAAGACATAAAAAAAAAAAAAAAAAATATATATAGGTTGCTGTGATGAAATTCAAGGAAGAAAGCTAATTTTTTAATGGAAGATTTCATATTCAGGAGAAAAAGAAAAATGCAAATCGTTGAAGGAAATAAAGGAAGAATGAAGAAAAGGATAAGAACAAAACGCTGTGATTTTTATCACAAATAGAAACTCGCACAGATGGTTTGAGTTGGAGCGAAGAAGCTTGATGTCGCAAGATCAAATCTCGCCACAGTCATATTTTTTCACATTTTTTCTACAACATAGAGAGGAGAAAAGAATAAGAGGTGGTTACATGCGAATCTTCGCAAAACAGAAACTGGCACAGATGGTCGGGGATTAGGAGTATGGGTTAGAGCTCGCGTGATCAATTCTCGCAAAGCACAATATTTTTCACACTTTTTGGAACCGCTGAAAAGAAAGGAAGAATAATAGAGTGGCAATATGGTCTTCTATCGCAAAAAGAAGCCCAGCACAGATGGTTGTGCGCGAGGTATACTAGGTGGATGTCGCGAGTTCAACCCTCACATCACTCATATTTTCCATATATTTTTTTCCAGAACGGTAAAGGGTGGATGAACTCAAGTACATCATTATGTGTTTCTTTCACAAACAGCAGCTAGCACAATTGGTCACTGGCGAAGAGTATAAACATAAGGTCGCGGGTTCGAGTCTTCCCCTTCGCATAGAATTTTTGTCAATTTTTTCCTTGAGTATAAAAGGGTGAATATAAGTCATGTATTAGCATTCTGCGATCCTTTCGCACAAGAGGGATAGCACAATTGGTCACGAGCGAACATGAGGAGCTTAAGGTCGCGTGGTTCGAATCCCACCTTCGCATATTTTTGAACTTATAAGAGCGAAGAAATGGAGTAAAGTTATAGTATTGTATGTTTCTTTCGCAAGCAACAAATAGCCCAGATGGTCAACAGTGAAGAGAAGGAGTTTGATGTATAGAGTTTGAATCTCCCCATTCGCAAAGAATTTTTGCACTTCGCAAATGTTTACCTTGCGAACGTTCGCAGCATAAACACTTCACAGACGTTCGTTTACTTCATGCAAATGTTTACTTCGCACAGTCTTTGAAAATCTCGCAAGGATATCTCGCAAGAAGAAAGTAGGTGATTATTTCGCAGGAACACTTCGCAGAGGCAAGGCTAGCACAGTTGGTTAAGAGGCATGAATGCAAGCAGAAGGTCGCGGGATCAATTCTTGCTTCTCGCATATTTATTTTTGTTATGCGAAATTTCGCAAGGACTTTGCTTATTTCTCAAAGAAGAAAGTTGATGACTATCTCGCAAATTAATTTCGCAAGAGAGGGTTAAAACAGTTGGTATGGTGCGAGAATATGCAAGAGGCAGGTCAAGGGTTCAAATCTCATTTCTCACACTTCTTTTTTGCTGCGAGATAATTATATTTTGTGCGACATTTATACATTTCAAGGATGCTAGCTTCGCAAGCAAATCATATACTTCGCAAGAGACAACAACAACAGCAAACCACAAAAGCTAAGTACCACTTTCTCTGAACATTTTACTTTTACAGAAAATAAAAGATTTTTGATTAGTTTTGGTAGTTTTATTTTTCATAGATTAGGCATTGCTATTCAGAAGGGTGTTGGAGCCCAGCTTGTTGCTAGGTTACCAACCAAGAGCTTTGTTTAATAATTTTTTAATTAAAAAAATAATAATTTTTGATTTGATATAAATAAAAAAAAAAAAAAATTATTACAAAGATTTCAAGATCTCAAAGATTTCAAAATTATAAAGAATTACAAAAATTTCAAAGATTTCTAAATTACAAAGATCTTAAAGATTTCAAAGATTCGAGAAAAATCTCGCAGATTAATTTATATATTTCTCTTGAATATTTACTTTACTTCAAATGATATGATATTGTGAGAATGAATGAAAGAAATGACAGAAATGAAAGAACAAGTGAAGGAAATGACAGAAATGAAGGAATGAATGAAAAGATGAATGAAAGAATGAAGACATGCGATAATTTCGCAGAGATAATGGAAATGCGATAATTTCGCAAAGATAATGAGAAGAGATAATCAAAAATGAATGATTGAATGAATTGACAAAAATGAATGAGTGAGTGAATGGGACGAACCTTTATGGCGTACACCCTAGTTCGCGAATGATATTTCGTAAGAGGCAAATGTAAGACCTAAAGTGCGTCATATAAGGGGGTATCTCTTGACATGGCTCAGGGAAAAGGTTACACCGCTCCTGGAACCTGAGTCATGGAGATTTGGGGCCCATGAAAGCCTATCCGGGTGAGATACCTTGGATTTCCAACTATATATATAAGGTTATACCCTGGTTGGACGACCGAGGGTCTCTTCCAAGGAGTCAGCGTATGACCAAGGCGCCGAGGTACACGGTTGAGTCAAGAGTGCGGGGAGCATGGAACTTCCTTACCACTCTTGACAAGTCTTGGCACATGCTGCACTCGGCCCGAAGAAAACTCCACTTAGGGTGCAGTCTCGTAACCATAAGCCCTATAGGTATAAGGGATAAGAGGAGGCAAAAAACAACCGCTTTGTTAAGACCGGATGGGAGGAGCTAGTCTTGTATGGCCGATGTAGGCCTCCTTGAAGGGGAAACCAGGGAGATGATAAGGGCGGCACCCTCCATTAGGGAGCTGATAAGTGTCAAAAGACGCAAATGTCATGAGACTTTATTTTCGCAAGGAAATTTAGGCTTGTCATATTTGTGCAATGATCCTGAAGAGGCAATAATACAAAAGACAAAGATAAGACGAGATCAATGGGTCTTTACATGAAAGTGTAAAGACGTCCTGCGATTTCGTCGCAAGACGGCAATGTCATGGGGCTTTATGTTCGCAAGCATATTTAGGCCTGTCATATTGTCGCAATAATGAGGGGTGGCAAAATAAGACCTTTAACTAGGAAGGCAAAATAAGACCACACAAGATAAATGATAAGGCAAGATCAATGGGTTATTACATGAAAATGTAAAGACGTCCTGCGATCTTGTCGCAATGTCAAAATTCAACATAAACAATTTGGATGCAGGTAATACAGTTCTTTTATCGCAAAAAAGATTACATGATAAGCTTGCGAGCTTGCGAAAATGATTAAATGATAAGCTTGCGAACATATACATGATAATGAGGCCGAGGCAATGCAAACGCCGCACAATTGATATTATGATCATATTATTATGTGATACTAATGATGCAGGAATAAGAAAATATGAAGCACAAGAAAGAACTTGCGAGGAACAATAAATACACAAAGAGGAATGCATATACTAGAGACAAAATCAGAGAAATGAAGAATGGAAGCGATTTAAAGCTACATCAATTTTAGAACGGCAAAATGAGCTAAGTAACACAAACATTAGCTATACATTGCAGTAGATAAGCATTCTCATCATACAAGCATTATACTCGTATCATGAAAGCATCGCATAAGCATTTCATGGCATAAACATCGCATACACATTTCATAACATAATCATTACATAAGCATTATATTCGCACAAGTATTTTACAAAAATTCGCAAAGTTATTCAGAGTTTCGCAGAATTATTCGTAATTTCGTGAGAATGTGATTATTTCGCCAAATTATTTCTCACAATTATAAGCAACTTGAAGAGATTATACTATCGCATGAGAACAAAGTATGAGACAGAGGCAAGATAAGAATGAAGAAATAACTCGCTCATTCAACACTTTTTCAATGATTATACCCTCATAGATAAAGAAACAGAGGCAATTATGGATAACCAAGAAAACATTTTATGTTCTTTATCTTCTCGGCAAGAATCACTTCCAAAGAAGATATTCACCAATGAACAACAAGAATCCTCACCAAAAATGGAATAATAACTTCGCATGAACAGAGGCAATACTTCTTATACTTCAATGATTAATACTTCTTATTCACTTCGCAAAGTTTGAACTTCGCAAAAGAATAGAGCATTGCATGAGGAAGTAGAGCATGGAGTAATAATTTCGCAATACTTCTTATTCGCAATCAAGGATGGATACTTCTTATATTTCTTCAAGGATACTTCATACTTCATATACCTCTTCAAAGATACTTTATACTTCGCATACTTCAAGAGATAATACTTCTTATTTTCGCAAAGCTTCGGAACTTCGCAAAAGAATAGAGGCAAGTACGTACTTTTCAAGTCCAGTATTCTTTCGCTCGTTCCTTCATCAACAAAGATCAAAGACTACTACAACAACAGATTTTTTCTTAAAGATCGCTCTTCAAGCAATATTCAAAAAAAAAAGAGGCAAGATGTAGGATCCAAATATCGCAACAACAACACACTTGCGGAATCTTCATTAACAACGCTTGAAAACCGTCGCAAAGTGATTTTAAATAACATAACAAATAACAATAACGTAAACATGAAGAAAGTGCGAAGATCTTACGAAAACTATAATGTCTGCGAGATTTAACATTTATACTCTCGCGAGAATTCGCAAGGTAAATCCGAAATTAAGGGAAATATTAGTTGTACATGAGCTGTCATCCACTATGTAAATACTATATAAAGAGGAGAGCAGGAGAGAGAAAAGGAGGATAATTTTGGTAGGAGAGAGAGATATTTTGGAGAGAGATATTTTTAGGGAGAGATTTATTTTCTTTATCATCTTCTTCCCCAAATAATTAGATCTAGAGCTCTACAAAATATCCATTAATGGAGATTGTAAATGTAATTCTTATGTAACCTCAAAATTCATAGTGAAGAACCATGGATGTAGATCATATTGATCGAACCATGTAAAAAATCCTTGTGTCAATTTATATTTCTAGCACTTATATTTGAAATTTAGGTGATTAATAAGATTTAGATCTACAAAATATTATGAGGGGTGTAGTGTAGGATTTCCTGCAACTACATGTAGAAAGCAAACAAGAAATTCACGATTTCACATTGTTCTTATGGGTTAATGCTCGTGCTCTGGTAGAAAAATTGCCTTTGCAGTATTACGATGGCTCTACTACCTCGGATGCCTGATGAAAAGACGTTAAAATTATTTTTCTAGTAGTACAAACTTTGATTGTCATTTTATTCCAATAAATTGTAATCTGAGAGCTCATCACCTAATTGCGTGGAGTGGAAAAAGCTTATATGTGTTGGTCCTCCCTTCTTGTATGGTTGTCTTACCTATCGAAGGTGACCTTACTTAATAAATTTCGAGTTTGCCTCGAGGAAATAAAAGGCAATTTGATAAAGTGAGCTCCTTTTATGTTTTTATGCTGCATCTTTTAAATATAAATCCGTTTTCTTTCGAACTTTGCAAATATAAGGGTTGCCAAACCTTCTTTTCTATATGGAAAAAATATCTAACGGAAAGTTACCTTCCACGTGATCACATGTCCTGTTCAAAAAGATATTTTGGTGTTTTAAATCATTGAGTTGCTTTTATTAAATCCTCCAAATCGGATGAGTTGGTTCAAATTTCCCTCACCTCCTTGGTAGGAAGGGTAAATGACCCAACAATCTTGAAAGCGTCTTAAGGATCGACGAACTTGAAAAAATATTCCCCACCAGCCAAAAATCCCAGGATATTTGGAAAAAAATAAACCCTTTTTGAAAAATGATGTAATGAATTTGAATACTGTGTAACGATCCTGAACCGGACTCGATCAACCTGAAAAGTATTGTATAAGGTTGATAACTAGCAAAAAAGTAAATCAATAAATTGTGTATCATTATCCTGGCTAAATTGGGGCCTACTTGTGATTAATTTGGGCCTATGAATTACTTGACTATCTAATAGGAAATGATAAGGGGTGTCTAAATTTCTTGAAACTACCAATTTACCCCCCTAAGAAATATTAATACTACCAATTTACCTCATTAACTCTTAATAATAAAATTTAAAACAAAATTAGATTTTCATTTCCATCTCCTCATAAACCGATTATTCTCTTCTTCTTCTCCCTCTTTTTTCATTTTTTTGAAACCAAAACATCGTCGATTATCGACGATCCAAAAACGATTAATCGTTCCTTTTTTCTATAAAATTTCGTTGAAACCAACGCGAGTGAAGCATCCTACTAACAAGAAATTTCCTAGTGAGGATAATCCCGGAATTGTTGAAGCAATTCGAAACAAATCCAAGAAAACGGTTGAGGAAGTTGAGCCATCTTTGATCGCACAAGAGGAGGAAATGGGTCGAATCAGGTACTTTTCTATCAACCCAATCCTCTAAACTAGGTTTTAGTAACATGCAATCGCTCAAAAATCGATAATTTTGAAATCAAAATTTTCTGGGTTCAGAATCGGACGATGTTAGTGTACATTTGAACCGATTGTGTTAGTAATCAGTTGTTGTTCATGCCCATATACCCCTATTGTGCTGCATGTGTTTTCTGGTTCGAAAAATTTGAACCATAATCGGTCAATGTTAATACCAAGATAGCCCGATTATGTAACCGTAGGGATAACTGTTTTTCTGTAACTTTTTTTCGTTAGAATCGGATTACATATGTGTCCACATAGCCCGATTGTATAGCCACTGCTTAGCCATAATCGAATTTTATTTGCATATATAAAATCCGATTGTTGATTGTAATGTTACAATCGGGTTTTATAACAGTATCGAGTAAACCGATTGTTGTAAGAAAGAATGCCCAATGTTTATGTAACTTTTTCCTGTTAGAATCGGATTACTTTAACACTTTTTCCTTTTACGGACGTACTGGGAATCCCAATAACCGCAAATGGAGAGACTTGGCATTCCGATTCAACTACATAAAAGTGCAATGCGAGAGTATGTTAAAGTTAAAAATATGGTGTACCAATATCATCCACAATCTCGTATTAGAGAAAAAAGTGAGCAATCCGATAATATTTATACTTATGTCATCTTTAAAAGTTCGCATATACTAACATTTAAGAATTCTTGAATTTCACTGGAACGTTTCAATGGGCTATGGAGAATTCGTAATTGGGAAACTAAGTTCATTCACCACAAAGAATATACGACGTTGTACCGACGTGCTCGGAGGTTCATTGACGGACATTTGATGTGTCAAATTCTAGAATACCCATACTGAATCCTATCATATATATGTAATGCGCTAATTTCCTAAACTATGTAATGAATATCTTGTTTCTGAAAGTAAGGTATAATCGGTTTATGTGGGTATATATAAACACCGATTACAGCAATCGGTTTATTTTGGTATTGAAAAAACCCGATTCTGGGTTTACTTCATTCTTTAAAAAATTTGAAAAAACTCAACCCAGAATCAGTTTACAACTGCACTAACATCAACCGATTCTGGATCGAGTTTTGGAAGAAAAAAATATTCTAGTTTTGATGATGAATTATGGTAGTTGATTTCAGGGTTAACTTGATTAAACATCATTTAATCACCCAAATTAGCACTAATCAATCAGGGGTAGTTTTGCCATTTCGTAAAATAATTGGATAAGGGTTTATCCATTTTACTTCAAATTATTTTTTTTGTCTTGTAGTCGTAGGCCCAAATTAATCACAGTAGGCCCCAATTTAGCCAGGATCATTATATCTTCACATCTAGTAAAAATTTGACTAAATTGGAGAAAATTTTACTAGTTTAACTCTAATAGATGGAAATATGGAACGGCGTATCTATGTAGATTGGGTTAAACTTTGGGCAGATTGAATATAAGTGCAGCATACCAAAAAAAAAAAAACTAAATATAATCAGTTTTAATTCATTACATTATTCCTCCAAAAGGGACCGGAGGCATAGGTTCTCCCATACAGGGACTGGAGGCATAAACTCGATAGAATTTCAACGAGGAATCGGGCGAAAAAACGGGTCAACTCTTTCCCCTCCGATTCATTTATACAACCCTAAATTTCTTGACTCTTCCATGATTTAGAGAAAAAAACTCCTATAATTTTCTTTTAATCTCGTCACTAACCCTAGTAAAACCAGATTTTTCTTCTATTTTTCAACCTAAATCACTAATTCTCTCCAGCCATGAGCGGCTAATCCCCGTTCATGGTCTCTGATGGCTAATTTACACTCAAGTTATTAGATCTATTGCAGATGGGTGGGGGTTTTAACTTAAGGATAGTTGAGGTGGTTGTTTTAATGGATCTCTGTATCATCTCCAATTTTTCTCATGTGCGGTTTCTGTTTGGGAAAGGAAAGTCTCTTGATGGAGAATCCAGGTAATATTTGGACTTGGGTTTAAGTTTTTATTTTTAAGTTCACCCCTTAATTGAACCTAATTGCTTGATTAGTTGTCTATTATATTTGGATTTTGATGATTGTTTCAACCTAATTTTACACCTTTGTCTGTGATTTATTATGAAAACCATACCTAATTCCTAGTATTATCTGTCCTATACATCACTTCTATCGTAGTCTCAAGTCCATTGTATTGTTTTCTCCATTGGTGAATCCCTAATTTTTACCCTATTATTATGGTTTTGTTGCTGTGAGTTATGCTTCTCTGGTTCATGCCCCTCTTTTTTTAAAATTAAAGTTAAAATTCCTTTTTCTCAAAAGCATTCTCATGTTGTAGCTTTGGATGTGATTTTGTATCACCATGCCTGCTGTTGGGCATGGTGATGTTGTAAACATCCTCCTTTCTCTTATATCCCTGAACTTGAGTTTTGTAGACAGTTTGTCAAACTGTGTCGTGGTTTTTTTTTTTTTTTTTTCGTTTGCCTCTCTAATTGCCTGTTTGTTGGTCTTTCATCATATTTCCTTGGAAAGTTTAGGGATTGTTTTTACGTCGGTATTCCTTTATCAAATATAAATTTGAACTTGAGTAGCATAGATTGGTTTATTCTGTGTTTGGATAGTTATTAGGGCTATTTTTTTAAGAATTGGGGAAAATCCGATCTTTCTTGCATCTTCTCATTTGATAGAAATCCTTCCATATATCTTTTTAACCCAAGTTAATGTGTCTCTCTCTAATAAGATTCTCGAGTACTCTTATTTTCAATTGGGTTTTATAAATCACAACCAATTCTAGAATAAGTTTTTCGGCAACTAATCGTCTTTTTCTGGTTTTATTAATTCTTTATTGGGTTTAATTAATGGGGTGAACTTTTGAACTTCATGACCATCCTTTCATTTTGGTGGCTACAGTGGTTTGCTTGAACATATATTAGTAGTGTGATTTCCATTTGATACTGCTCATCAACAAGCAAAGCTCTTCAAGATGAAGTTGGTGACTTCATTAAGAGTTCGGAGTGTCGAATTCGAGAGATGATACGATTTTGGAACTTTCAATGACAACCAGATTCTTTCAAACTATGGTTCAAGAACAATAATACTACCTCAAGTGCATTTGGTAATGAAATTTTCCCCAGGAGATTGTGGTGACACAAACCACGCTGAGTTAATCTTCTTTCACACCCAAAAATTGCAATAGATCGGTTTCTTTTTGAACTTGTAGTGTATAATGCCATTAGAGACTGTGAGCTCTTTCTTGTTTTGTTTTTTTGTTTTTTAGTGTCCATGATTTATTTGTTAAACACCGCTTCAAGTCTATACTTCTTCCGCAAGTCACAAGGGGTAGTTTGAGGGTTTTAGTCATTGTGGTTATGGCGGAGTTGAGTCAGGATACTTCTTGTTGAAATTATAAATCTCTTTCCAATTTTTTTGTGAAGTCTTTTATCCTTGCCAGCCTTTGTGTTTTTCTTTGTTAATGTTCCTCCTTTCCAGACTAAATACTTTTTGTCCTTCCATCATTTTCTTTACCTTCCCTGTCATTGTTCAAATTTCTGCATCATCGGTTTACTCTCTTTAAGTTTATAAATTCAGGGTTGTTACCCCTCTTAATCTCAATAGTTTCTACTTCTCTTTCCATTATGAAAATCCTTTCTTGGAACTTTTAAGGTATAGGAACGCCATTAACTAGGGATCATCTTAGATATCTTTGTCAATTTTACAAACGAGAAAAAGTTTTTTCTTGGCCGAGACAAAAGTGCCATTGTCTCGAATGGAATTTTTTTAAAACAATCTTGTTTCATGATTGGTTTATTTTTCCTTACGTGGGAATCACCAAAGGGTTAGCCATTGCTTGGTACAACAATGTAGAAATAAAATTAATAGAGTCAAAATTTAATGTGTGCCATTTTGAAGTAACTCTAGGGATAAGAAGATTTTGATTTCTTGTGTTTATGGAGCAATAGAGTCTCGATGATAAGATCGAACAATGGACATATATTACGAGAATTTGCTCTACGGGTTAATAGTCCCTGGTTATTGATTTGGGATCTAAATGTCATTTTTGACCGGAAGAAAAACAAGGAGGCAATAAAGCGTCTTCGAGTAGCAAGTCTTTTATTGTTCAAACTATTGACTCTATGGGTCTGCAAGATGCGGGATATGAAGGAGCCCCTTTTACATGGTCAAACAACAGACATGGAGAAGCAAATATCTGCGAAAGAATTGGCAGAGCTCTGATCTCATACCAATGGATACAGGTATTCCCAGACACAAAGGTACTTCACTTACCTATAGTAGGTTCAGATCACACCCCTATATTTTTAGACTCTAACCCGGAAAAAAAGAAACTACAAAAGCCATTCAGGTGTATTAGATCTTGGTTATCTCACCCAACATTATCTTCAGTAGTTTCGGCGTCTTGGAGACTCCACTCGGATAGACATTCCAATATTGATCTACATTCGAACCTTAAACTCCTTTCTTCGGATTTATCTCACTGGAACTCTGAGGTTTTTGGAAATATTCACAAGAATATAAAAACTCTAAACAATAAAATAGAGAGTATTCATAGAGCTGGTAATTTCTCATCAAACATAAAAAAAATTAAAGAAGCTTCAAGCTGAACTAGGAAAATGGTACGGAATAAAAAATGATTACTATCACCAGCTTTCGAGGGATAAATTCTTTAGTGAATATGATCAAAACACTGAATATTTCCATGCGACCGCTTCAAATAGGAAAAGGATCAATTCAATCAATTCTCTCAGGGAGCCATCGGGCCTATGGTTATCTGATAGAGACCAAATCTACTCCCTTCTTGTCAATCATTTATCTCAGATTAGTACTTCTCAAATGAACAATTATGATATTGATATCTCAAACATAATTGATCCTTGCATCTCTGAAGAAGAAAATTCCTCTCTCTGTGAAATTCCTTCAAAGGAAGATATTTGGGCTACCATTTCTAATATGAATCAATGGGGAGCTCCGGGCCCGGATGGTTTCCAACCCGGCTTTCTTAAAGCGAACTGGGACATTTTGGGCAATGATATTACTTTCACAATTCAAGATTTTTTTAAAACAGGGATATTAAACCCTGATTTCAATCATTCTTTTATCACTTTAATCCCAAAAATTTCCACTCCTCAGACCCCAACAGATTTTAGGCCCATAAGTTTAAGCAATACTACATACAAGATAATCTCTAAGATTTTAGCTAATAGGCTAAAACCTATCCTAAACAAAATTATATCCCCCAACCAATCATCCTTTCTTCCGGGTAGAAAAATTACGGATAACATTATCATAGCCCACGAGCTCTTTCACTCAATGAGAATTTCAAAAGCCAAAAAGGGTTACCTTGCTCTTAAACTGGATCTTTCTAAAGCATTCGATAGAGTGGAGTGGGGATTCATTAATAAAGCTCTTTTATCTTTTGGTTTTACCTCCTTTTGGGTAAATCTAATCATGCAATGCATGTCAACCACGTCCTTTTCAATCCTCCTTTATGGTTCACCAGTCCGACTTTTCAAAAATTCTAGAGGATTAAGACAAGGAGATCCTTTGTCCCCTTATCTTTTTCTAATCTGCATGGAAATTCTATCCGGACTATTGGAGAAAGCTATTGCGGAAAAAAAGTTATCGTAGCCGAAAATCAATAAAGACGCTCCGAATATCTCCCACATGTTCTTTGCCGATGACTTTATTTTCTATTCACAGGAGCAGATTTAGGAGAAGCAAAAAATTTATTAGACATTTTATCCTCTTTTGGAGAAATAATGGGGCAAATGGTTAATCTTCAAAAATCGGGAATATATTTTAGCCGCCGCATTCACCCGAGACATGGAAAAATAATTGTGAAAATCTTAAAAGTTCAGCTGATGACCAAAAATGAAAGGTATTTGGGGACACCTCTATTCTTTGATAAGAATAGGAAAGAGAATTTTGAACCTCTTCTTCAAAGGTACTATTCTACTCTTCAAGGCTGGAAATCGAAACTACTCTCACATGCAGGGCGGACAGTGCTGATAAAATCCGTTCTTCAAGCTTATCCTACCTACCAAATGCAAGTATTAGCCTTGCGAAAAGAGACTCTAGATCAATCAGACATAATACAAAGAAATTTTTGGTGGAACAAAGATGGGGTGAAAAGATAAGGAGGCTTTATGAAAACTTGGGCTGGTATATGCAAACCCAAATCCAAAGGGGGTTTAGGCATTAAAAACCCTCATCAGTTCAATTTAGCCCTTCTAACCAAACTGGCCAGCAGACTAATCTCTGAACCAGATCAATTATGGGTTAAACTTATAAAAGCAAAATACTTTCCAAACACAAATCCGCTTGAAAATTCTAGATCTTCTAATCTTTCCTGGATTTGGACTAGTATCCAAAAAGGTCTGAATCTCATAAAGGATAACTTCGTGTGGCAAGTTAAAAATGGGGAGTCAGCAAAAATTTGGGAAGACAGATGGATTCCAAATGAAAATATAGTTCAAAAACCGTCGGATAGAGGAGACCAAGTTCCAAAAATGGTAAAAGAGCTTATCACTCATGATAACAGTTGGGATATAGAAAAATTAGATGAATATTTCAATCCTGCGATTAAAGAAAAAATCCTTGCAATCTCAACTCAAAGCGAAAAGAAAGATAAAATGAAGTGGAGGCACCACTGTGCAAGAGCATTTTCAGTGAAAAATATCTATAATTTTCTCAACAACCAGGATCAAGAAATTGACACTATGGTTGATTTCCCATGGAAGAAATTATGGAAAATTAAAACAATTCCAAGAATTAAATTATTCGTTTGGAAATTAGTGCAGAAGGCTCTACCAACTTCAAGTAGACTTGCAGCTCATATGAACAATATTTCTGCGGACTGTCAGATGTGTAACGCTCAAGTTCAAGAAAACGAAGACATTTATTCAGAATTTGCCCTTTTGCGAGAGCCGTTTGGTTTGGGGTTTCTTTAAGCTTTATTAACAACCCACATTTTTCTGACTCAATATGCAATTGGGTCAAAAACTGGATAGAAGAGCCGAACTATACTCAAATTTCAGACAAAATTGCTACTGTTCTCTGGTTTATGTGGAAACACAGATGCTCAGTTGTCTTTGAAGGAAGGGATCCTAACCCGACAATGCTTAAAGAGATGATAAACAAATATTTACAATCAACAGCTTCAATATCAATCACGAGAAAAACTTCGGCTAGAAAAGGGAGTAGTATCAACTCTAAATTGGACTTCATTGAACACGGATTGGATAATTTTTATAGATGCGGCTTTCAGGAAAGAAGATCTATCAATGGGTTTTGCCTTTATCTTGTATTCAGTGGACCAAGAGGAATTCATGCATATCGAAGCAGGCTCGGATAAAGCAATGACAGCAGTTCATGCAGAAGCAAAGGCAATGCTTAAAGCTACATCTTGGTTAAAAAATAATATTCTATCTAGTGTTTCAGTTGTCACAGATTGCAAAAGTATTGCCGATTTCATTAACAAGAAGTGTAAGGAAATCTTGGGAAGCTGAAAACACAATAAAAGAGGTTGAAGCGAATCTGGATTCTCTTCCTCAAACCAGGGTTAGATATATTAACATAAAATACAACTCCATGACGGATACTTTTGCTAAGGAAGCAAGAATCAAAAGCCTCCAATATTTATCTTTACACATTAGAGAAAAAAATTGTAAGTCAAGTATTTTATCTAATACTTTTGAGAAAAATGATGTTGTAAACCTTTTGTACTATATTACTTGATTTATTTATAAAATTTTATCTTTTCATAAAAAAAAAAATAAAAAAAAAATAAAAAAAATAAAAAAAAAAAGGCATAGATGCAGTAATCAATTTTAGATGTGTGATTAAAATTAAGGGAATTCATTTAGCCTTTCCATTGGATTGTCAATATTGTCCATCAGCAGTTTTTCAAGAATATATGCCCATCTCCACTCATAACTCAACTACTGAATCTGATACACACAGTGACATTTAGAAGAGAATACAAGTAGACTTGTAGAAAAGCAAAAAAGTGCGACAGAGAGAGACGCACTTTATGAAGCTTCTTCGGCACATAGGTATAGCAATACAATACAGGCATGTGCATATAACTATATATATTCAATTCACTGCTATTAATTAAAAAGAAACAATCATATCAGCGGTAATATTAATTAATAAAATATATATATATATATATATACGTAGACTGTCTATGTGTGTGTATAAATATATAGAGGTATGTCTAAACAACCATCAATAACTTTGCTCGTTGTTTCTTTCTCTTTTTATGCTCTCTATAATCTTTAAACTTCATCAGACTTTCGATGAGCCTTATCTTCCGATCATCAACACGAAAGAAAGAAAGAGAGAGAGATCTAGATCATTACCAATGGGTTCTTCATTTCATCACTTTATATTGGTGATACTTTGTAGTAGTTGTTTATTAGGTGCTGTTGCTGCTGCTTCATCACCAAAAACAAGGCATTTTAGATGGGAAGTAGCGAATATGTTTTGGTCGCCAGATTGCTTAGAAAATGTAGTAATGGGTATCAATGGTCAATTTCTGGTCCAGCAATCAGGGCTAAAGCTGGTGATACTATTGTTGTTCATCTTACTAATAAACTGCATACTGAAGGTCTAGTCATTCATTGGCATGGCATCAGACAAGTAAGTAATGCATCATGATCATCAACTTATATTTATATATATCCTTTCTGTCTCTTCTCTCTAAATGAGATAAGCATGTTTTAATTATGAAACAGTTTGACACACCATGGGCAGATGGAACAGCTTCAATCTCACAGTGTGCTATTAATCCCGAAGAAACCTTTGTTTACAGGTTCAAAGTTGACAAGGTAATAAACATAGCTTCTTCTTTTTCTCTTCAAAACTGACCGGGAATGCTCCCGTAAGAAAATCTCGTGACTGAATCTCGCCTTAGATTTAAGGATGTAGGGGTATGTGAATTGCACGGAGGCAGAATTCTAGAAGAATTAACAAAATGGGAGTAACACGGTTGCTTTTTTAAATTGATAAAAAGACTAATCCCTCTCTTTTCCGCACTAATATAACATTTTTTCTTCTTCTTTTTGTATGACAGAATTGTTTTTCTTGGAAATACTTTAAGAAAACACTATCCTTTTTTTTTCTTTTCTTCTGAAGCGTATTCCTTAGTTTTTCCCAAACTATTGTCCCAAAAACACATATATTGTTTAAGTGAATAATTCTTAATACGGGGAATTGTTCCTTATGGACGACTGCAGTACTTTTGAAGTTTTAAGCCATACTGCCTAAAATTAGATGTTTATGGAGAAAAAAAAAAACAAAAATTCTAAACATACAACATTTTAGATAATACTAAAATAACCCTCTCACAAATTTCTAGTTGTAGGGCCTAAAAGTGGACCCCTGTTAGTTCCATGTGAGGAGGTTGTTTTAGTGTTGTCTAAAATGTTGTATGTCTAGAATCATTAGAATCATTGGAAAAAAAAAACTACCAGGTTAAGTGAGAAGTTGGTGAAGTTGGACCACCAATTCCCCGGTGTATTCACATTCACATGTTATAGCAGTATGGTCAATAGTGCATATATAAAGAAAACATTTCCTACTCCTCTACAATGAAAACTTGCTACTTTGATGGACTGACTGAACTAGTTGTGCGTTTTTTTTGGCTTTATGAAGAAAATAAAGTCAAGTGCTTTGACTGGTGCAGGCGGGCACATATTTTTACCACGGACATTATGGTATGCAAAGATCAGCTGGCCTGTATGGGTCGCTGGTCGTTGATGTGGCCGATGGTGAAAAAGAGCCTTTCCATTATGATGGAGAATTCAACATACTCTTGAGTGATTGGTGGCACAAAAATGTGCACGAGCAAGAAGTTGGCCTATCATCTAAACCCTTGCGTTGGATTGGCGAGCCACAGGTATAATCACTTTTCTTCCAAAGTGAACTTAACGCGTTTGTTGTTTCTGAATTTCATGCTAGTCTTTTTCATTTCTTTTTCTTTTTCCAGTCAATTCTGCTGAATGGTAGAGGACAATACAATTGCTCACTTGCTGCGCGTCTTGGCAACGGTTCTAGTAGTTTGTGTAGTTTAAGAGCAGATGCCCAATGCGCACCCCAGGTTCTTCGTGTTAAGCCAAACAAAACATACCGATTGCGGATTGCAAGTACCACCTCTCTTTCCTCTCTCAACCTCGCCATTGGGGTAAGTCTGTCAAAATAGTTGTCTAATTAATATTACTGTTTTTTATTATCAAACAAAGTAAAAAAAAAAATTATAGAGATTAGAGACCAAATTTCATGGCTAATTGCGATAGGCTCTTCCCAATCTTTAGCCAGAATAGTTAAACAACGTTTTGGGAATGTCTAGTTCTAGATGGATTTTCATTCAATAGTTAACACTTTTTGGAGACCCGTGAAAGGGATAGGTTGGGAAATAATATTGCGCATGAGAAAGCTTAATAATTTCTATACTGATTCGTCTGAAACTAATCAAGGACCTACACTCCTACTAATTTCTATACCTAATCTAAAAGTAAAAGGTCACGATCTTATGGTCGGTTGGTAAATTGTTTTGAAGATAGATGCATTCTTTGACATGGAAAACAGAAAAAAGAAGGAAAAAAGAGAGAGAAATTCGATCACATGTTTAAAATTGTTTTTTTTGCAAACTTTGGAAATTGTTGGGGCTTGGTGCCTTTTCGTTCGCCTGTAGAATAATGCGCACAGTATCTTGATGTTTCATTTGTCAAGTTACCTAAAAAGTCTAAAGCAACAAATCTTAAAAGGAAAAGGAAAAAGAGTCTGTCTTGGTGCGTTCTGTTTCCTTCTTCTTTCCTGGAACTTTCCTGCATAGGCCTTTGAGTTAAATGCATGTTAACCGAGTTAAATTGGTCAAAAATGTTTCTTACCTGTTAAAATGTGAAAGTGCCTTTTTCCTAGAACCGTCCCTAATCTTTTCATTTCAATCTATGTAAGAACTCAAAATTCCACAATCTTAGAATTTACCAATCCTTGCTTTGATCCTTTGTACCTTAAGCCAAAACAAACACAAGCAATTTGGAAGGGGTTCGGCTCTACCATGTCAAGACTTAAAATCGTTGTGTAGTCAAAAAGTTTTTACTCTGTCACTATCAAATAGTAAAATGAACAGACCTCCTAATAATTTACAACAACAGGCCTGTAAAGTAAACAGTGAACTATCACTTTCATTTCCTGGTAACTTTTCAAGAAATAGTGATGATCACCCATTGCTTAAACAAGCCCTGTTGTTTTTGTTTAGATCATGGTTTATATTAAACTCCTCGGCTTAATCTTGAATTAACTTTTTCCTTCTTGATTGATGCCAGAATCACAAAATGATACTGGTGGAAGCTGATGGGAATTACATTAAACCAGTGGCAGTGGACAACATCGATATTTACTCGGGGGAGAGCTATTCAGTTCTTTTTACAACTGATCAGAACCCATCAAAGAATTACTGGATTTCTGCAAGTCAGAGAGGAAGAAAACCTCCTGTTCCTCCACCAGGCCTCACCATCTTAAACTACTTGCCTAATTCTCCATCCGTTCCGACCTCCGCTCTTCCTCAATCTCCTGCATGGGATGATATTACTGCCAGTAAGTCATTTGCCAATAAGATTGTTGCATTACTAGGCTTACCCACGCCTCCAATTCGACATGACCGTCGAATCTTTTTGCTAAACACACAAAACAGGATCGATGGGATTATCAAATGGTCCATCAACAATGTCTCATTAGTCTTACCATCAACTCCTTATTTGGGTTCCCTCAAACATAAAGTCAAAGGTGCTTTTGATGATAAAAGCCCGCCAGAGACCTTTTCTAGTAATTATGACATAAGAATCCCACCAGTGAACCCTAATGCGACACAGAGCAGCGGTGTCTACAAGATTGAGTTCAACACTACTGTCGATGTGATTCTTCAAAACACAAATGCATTGGCTGCAAATGTGAGTGAGATACATCCATGGCATTTACATGGGCATGATTTTTGGGTTTTGGGATATGGTGAAGGGATGTATTCAGAGGAAAAACACGGGAAGCAGCTGAATTTGAAGAACCCACCATTGAGAAATACAGTGGTTATTTTCCCATATGGATGGACAGTGATAAGATTCATTGCGGATAATCCTGGTGTTTGGGCGTTCCATTGCCATATAGAACCTCATTTGCATATGGGCATGGGGGTCATTTTTGCTGAAGCTGTAGATCGTGTCAAAAACATACCTGATGAAGCTATAGCATGTGGGCAGACAGGGAAAATGTTTATGCACAACCATCACGGATGATAGCTTGAGTATAGTATTTTGTTTAGCCTCCAAATATATAGAGGCACTTGATTTTCAGATGTTGCATATGTCTTTCCACTCAGGGACTGTGTTGTGGTGGCCCTATTCTCTGGTACAGCTTATCATGCCTTTAAATTAAGTTGCGGAATTACCTGCTGGACTGTATCTCCCCTTTGAGAAGATATAATATTTTCTGATTTTTAGTAACATTCTTCTTTTTATGAGACAAAAAAATACAAGCAGAACTGAGCCAGACATACCAATATAGGAGGATAAACATCAACTTAATATTTAAAAGTGTAACAATTTCAAACCTGAACATTACGACACTGCGCTTTTCATTCCTCTTATAAAAAGGCTTACATTTTTTTCCATCAAATCATTCGTCTATGATGAACTGCTCCAACTTACTTCCCAACTTGAACAACAGTCTATGATGAACTGCTCCAACTTACTTCACATCTAGAACAACAAAGAGTATGCCGGAGAAGGATTTGAGAAATGTTGTACATTAGGGGCTTGGTGAGCTCCGGTTTAACATATGTGCAGTCAGTGATACATTTCTTCCTATTAAAAGTAGATTTCTTCCTATTAACAGTAGATATATCTTAACTTACTCTGAAGGAGACATGTAGGAGTTCCTCTACTCTGAGTAGCACGAAGCTTGGGTGTGGCATACTCGAAGGATTCTCTTGTTCTCCTAACAACTTGGTTAACTGTAGTGTCTTCATGTTATTCTTGATATCTCTCTTTGGATGGCCCTTTGCAACACATACCTGTAATTTCCAAGACGGCAGCTTAAAATTCTATGAATGCAAATCAAGTGCAAACCCAAAGTATAGAGTTCTAAGAAATAAGGTATGAGCTAAAAAGTGATGGTGTAAGAAAATGGAAAAAATTTTGAACTCGCGGTGCGAGTTCAAATAGCGAATTCGCAGCATCACAGGCCATTGGATGTTGCAGATATGACATCATGACTTAACCACAGTTATGAACTTACCAGTGAGTGGTATTATTGGACTGATCCTTTGGTGGGAAATGTTCTTTATTTTAGACAATGAAACCATTCCATTACTACCAACCCAGACGACCTCTCTGAGATATACGGTTTATGCCGGAAAGGTACAAAGTTGGACTAATTTGGAAACATTGGGCAATTTACTTTATACCTACTATTCCGTCTGGTTTTTGGTTCCTAGTCTGATTTTATTAGTAGCCATGATTGGGGCTATAGTACTGACAATGCATAGGACTACTAAAGTGAAAAGACAGGATGTATTCCGACGAAATGCAATTGATTCTAGGAGGACTATAATGAGGAGGACGACAGATCCGCTCAAGGTGTAGCGCAGTCTGGTCAATCACACTGATATCTTTAATAGGTCTAAGCCTTGGTTGGGCAGTCAACGAATTCGCAGCATCACAGGCGTTGGATGTTGTAGATATGACATCACGGTCGTTGGATGTTGCAGACATGACATAAGTTCATAACTGTGGTTAAGTCATGATGTCATATCTGCAACATCCAATGGCCTGTGATGCTGCTTGGTCGCTATTTGAACTCGCACCGCGAGTTCAAAAACATTTTCCTAAGAAAATTTGGCATCGGCGACTTCATCAAGGGTTTTAGTAAAAATTAAACAGAAATTTCAGAGTCCAATTGAACAGTACAGATCTGCCAGAAACACTGCTGATGCCTCGGAGATAATAGACTGCTCAAGCCTTCAGCCTTTGATTTACTTAGATAGTTAATAACTTACTTATGGTCCATTATATATTCAGCTCTTCTCTAAGCAGGGTCGATTCTGCAATGGCCTACAGTGAATGTCACACTTAGTCCCAAGTTTTTTAGTCTACTTGATTAGTTTGCAAGTGCTGCAATACACTTTGGTAGACCCTCGTGGAAATGATCCATGGTGTGGTTCCCTGTGAGGGTTTCACAAGTACTAAATCATGTTAGGATTTTATAAGTGGTCCAAAATTTCAGACTTAGCTGTTTTAGAGGCAGTAACTAAATATAAGAGTAGTCCCACACACTGGATGGATGGACCTTGATTGGGTACACTGAAGGGATGAGAATAAAAAAATTATGGGCCGCAGTGCCCCAATTCAAGCCAAGAAACAAGCTATTCTGGCAGGGGAGAGTGAACATAGCAAATACTTCATCAATTCTTGAAAAAAAAAAAAAAAATTAGCAAAAGTAAAAGCACACAAGATGTGGAATACCAGAAAGACAAAATACCAAAGCGTAAAATGATATATTCAGACTTAGAAAGAAAAAGAACATCAAATCAGAAGATGGACTTACCCAATGATTCTTTGGCAGCTCAGAAATTAAAAATATCCATTCTCTTGATCTTTGGCCATCAATCTTGACAAATATGTTCGTCCAATTTGTATGATGAAACTCCAACCTATCTAACTTATACCCTAGTCCATCCCCAGTAGCTTTGACAAAGGCCTCCTTCACACACCAGTATCTAGACAAACGGGGGGTAAATAAATATGGATCATAACCTCGTATACTAACAGCACTTACATAATATATCAGTAGCTACAGAGTTCAAAAGGACACAGCTTAAAAGATAGCCAATTGCTGCAGACAGTTAATACTTAAGAGAGAACAAACATATTGTAACCAATTCACCTTGTACATCCATACAAAAATCCTTATGGCAGATTACCTGTAAAACTCCTCCAATATTTCACTGCAAGTGCCAGCGTTGACAATATTATCCCATTCAAAAGTTGTAAGATATGATGAAAAGTTCTTGATGAATTCGAGTGCCGTTTCTCGCTTGGGGATAACAAGTGAAACGATATCTATTCCAACATTAGATAGAGGCTCAGACGCTATAGCTACATAATCCCCATGATGTGACAGGTTGAAATTGAAATTAGGAAATTCCATGTCTTCCCCATCAGTTTCCTGCAAACCAATAATCCTATTGAAAAATTGCCCTACGCTTCAAAAACGTGGATCCATAATAACAACATAAGAAGTATGATTTCATACCAAATAAGGTTTTCCTTCAATCGTGCGCTTTATTCTTATCTCATCAAACGGGATTTTAAATACTTCGTGTACAAGGGCATATTGAAGCAACCTACTGACAATTGCTCGTTTTCTATCTTCGAATTTAACATACCTAGAACCAAAATCGAGTTTTCAGTT
This sequence comes from Papaver armeniacum, assembly GCA_023531295.1. NCBI lineage: Eukaryota > Viridiplantae > Streptophyta > Magnoliopsida > Ranunculales > Papaveraceae > Papaver > Papaver armeniacum. The sequence goes on from JAJJWW010018637.1 coordinate 71,476, forward strand.
AGTAGGTTAGGTTGCTCTAATATGCTCAATATCAATTGAATCAAACTTTTAAATATATGCAACAAGTTAATAATAATACCTTGTTATGGAGGAGTGTTCATGTAAAGGAAGGATTGAGAGAATGAAAGAAAATTCATCTTGGGTTGGATTCCATTGAGATATATTTACTACCCATCTCTTAATTCCCCTTTCCATTTAGTTCTAGAGAAACTGTTCTCTGCCTCCAGATTTATGAATCCAAAAACCCTCTAAAAAGTTTCTTTCTGAGAAACCAAGTTCACGGAAATGTTAACAACGTTTCGATGTAAGATGTTTTTAGAACCGGGTGAACGCCTGATCTGCCGCTTGGTGAACTAGGTAGGTGCGGGCAGATATATAAAATCCTTAATTTTTGTGGATTGGACGTGGATGCCACATCCAAAATCTGTTAAGCCGCACACTTGCGGATGTTAAGTGTTGACTCTATAATATTTTATGATTTTTAGTAACATTCTTCGCTTTTATAATCCTTCTAAGGTGGAAACAAGAGACCAAAAATACAAGCTGAAATGAGACAGACGTACCAATTCAGGAGGATAAGCATCAACTTAGATTTTGTGGCTGTTCCAGAATCTTTGATTTTGTGGCTGTTCCAGAATCTTTGATTTTGGAACTTCTCTTGTATACTATGTAAATTAGTCTCTACTTTACTTGGGAAGATGCTACTGATTCCATTAGTCGCTTCCCTACCTTTGCAGCTTGAGGACAAGCTTTACTTGAAGATGGGTCGGATGTTTGGATACTGATCCCAAATCAGAGTTTTAATTTGTTAATGTTTAGTACTCCAAATCGGTTGGAGTATTTGTTTTGGAATATATATTTGTTATGCTTTCTTTCAGTATTTCTTTAGGATTATGAGTTTTTATTATAGCCTATATATACTGGCTATCCTGTTATCAGCGTTATTCATTCAATACAATTGAGCTTTTGCTTATTTGAGGTGGTTGATCTCCTCCGATCAAAGAATCTCTATTGCTAGTATTAGGATCCGTTCGTTAGTGTAGGATCCTATCAGTTTATATCCAAATACTAAAAGTAGAAAAGAGAACTAAAAGTAGAAAAGAGAGCAACATGTCCGCGATATTAACAAACTTCGGAGAAAGATATGATGATGATGATACGAGTCATTACCAGCATGGCATTCCTGGAATACCTACCGATGGAAAAGTTGTTCTACTAAAAAAATTCGAAGTTGAAGTCTAATATCTACCTTGTTGGAACTTGTCATATTTCTAAAGAGAGTGCTGATACTGTCAAGAAGGTATAATTTCGTTAAATTTTTTCTTTCTTTGCCATAACCTTGATTTTTCTAGGGTTTGTTTTGTATTCTTATGCCGTGGTGCAGGATAAGAATATATGCAGTGTAGGATAAAGATAAGCTTCAACATGAATATTTGCTACGATTCACTAAATCATACTAGTAGTTTTTAGTGAATATATGCAGTTTGTTGCCTGTACTTACTGATGCGTGTGCTTTTTGCTACATTTATGCTGGTTTCTTTTCTCTTCCCTAAAAACTATATTTGTTACTTATTCGATTGCTTGTGAATATGGTTATTAACTTATCGTTGTTCGAATTCCCCGTGTAAATTGCTAATTGAAATTTTGTTTTGCAATGTAGGTGATCAACTATGTCAGGCCTAATGCAGTGGCGGTAAGTAACACTCCCAACAACTATTTATGAGATTCTTTTAATTCTTTATAACCGGGATGCACTAGTGTTTTACATGCGTAATTGATAGCCATTTTAAATAGTTATGATTGCCAGCTCAAATTGAATGATATTTTCATAGCATGATACTATGTTTTTTACTCTGAGATTCAAAACCACTGGAAATATTTACGTCTACAAATTACACTCAAAAGCTATGTTGCCGTAACTATCTTATTATTCATAGCTGGACAATATAGATTCATTGTTGTTCCTTGAGTATACAAAATCTGGGAGACACTACGTGTTTTAGATCCTTCTTCTTGTTACATAGGGTTATGTTCATCCATTTGAAGTTCCCAGAGTGTCCTCCACCATGATAGTACGAAGGATAGAGTCACCTACAATGTATTAATATTGGTGCTCTTCATCTTATCTTCTTGATTGATCTTGTCTAGTTGTATTAAAAAAAAATGATTGAGCTTCTAGCCTTCTACAACATCCTCTTAATTTTCAAGAAACTTAGTTGCACATTTATAGTTATATCGTCTTATCCTTTTCTTCTCAATATTTTTCCAATTAAAAAAAGTAGAATGACAATGCCTGTTTGCAGATTGAGGTGTGCGAGCAACGTGCCCGTTTAATGAAAAGGAAGGAGGATGTTAACTTGTTTGAGAAGCTTTGCGATTGCATAGACGCTCCTTGGAAGTTACCCATGAAGATTAGTATCTTTGCTCTAGCTTGTCGGGAATTCCAGTTAAGCAAGAATGGTATAGTTTATGGCCTGGAGATAAAGGTAATTATTGAATAAACTATGAAATGCTGAAATGCTCATCAACTTGTTTATAGCTTAATTTTTTGTTATTTGTGTACGGTACACATATGCTTTGCATATCACAACCTTAGAGATTTGTTTTTCAGGTTGCAATGGAAGAAACTTCTAGAATCAGAGCAACATGTTTCCCCATTGATGAAGATATTGATGTAAGTTATCTTCAATTTTCTTTGCTTTCAGTTTGTTGGGTAATCTTTTTCTAAAACAGGAACAATAATTTGTTAATTTTGTTCTAAAATAGGAAGAATAATTTCTTTATTTACTTGGCAGGTCACCTTAGAAAAGATATCAAAAGTTTTCTCTTGGGTTCTGCTATGGAAACAAATTAAACAATTGTTTGCTGACGTCTCTAAAGACTACACTAGAGCATCTTACCGGGAATATATGGCTAACGAGAAAAAAAACTATCCGGAACATGTAAGATTCTATCTTCCCACTCTAGTCTACACCGATATAAATGAAACATCACAGGAAAGGGCATTTGGTTTAACAACAAGAGACATGAATATTTATCTCTTTTACTTGTGCAATTCTTTTCGTGATTATGTCAATATGTCGTCGTATCCTTTTGATTTTGTGTTCTTTTTTTCTTTTATCTTGAGATAATAGAAAAACTAAATATTCGAATCCTAATCAAATTTCACAGTTCAAGGTGCTTTATCTTATCTTATATACTACAAGGTCTTTCATGCCCGCGCAATTTGCGCGAGCTAGTTCTTTAGTTGATTATTTCTTTATGAATCGTGATTATTTCTTTATGCAAAGATGATTACATTTCTAAATCATTCCATTAAAGTTCATGTTTACTGTTTTTGGGGATTCCTCAAAAACATAGGCTCCACTTAGCTAGCAAGAAATACATGAACGATAAAGGCTTTAGTCTTGCAAGAAGCTATTTCAAACTTTTGTTATGATTTTCTGGATCATAATAGTGTAGTGAATTCTTTCAAACGGCTAACTTTTTACATATTTTGTTGTAATGCAAGTTACCAGCCAAGCTAACATTGAGCTTCCTAACAACTTGCAGATTTTTTTACTGAGCCCTCGATGTATTTATGTACGTAAAGAAGCGAAAATCAAGCTAGAACTTGGAACCGTAACGTTTGAGGTAAGTGTCATGTTTCTTCCTTTCTTTATCCCCTGTCAATCATGGAGGTATGTATGTAGGATACAAGTCAATTTTGCATTGTTCAATGAAGTATTGATGCAATTTATTTGTAGATTAATATTGAAAACCTTTAAATACAGATCGGTAATTTGAATCATTAGTATTGTTGTGTGACTTCGGATATAGTCTGAAGTCTTATCACGATAGCTAGACAACGTGAGTATGTGACAGCGGCACTTAGCAAAAGATTGCTCTTGGTGTACCATCAAAAAGATTGCTCTAGGTGTACCATATACATGTCATGTTAGGTACCTGATGTTGAGTGCTAAAACCCACGTATATATAAAAAGTTGAAGTCCATTACAATTTGGTAGGATATTTTGGTGGGAAGTAGATATACTTAAGTGGTCCTTCATCGCCAACATCTTAACAGGAAGATAAAATCTGTTATTTGTGCTATCAACCATCCGTGTTGTAGTTTACACATGTGGCTTTGTGATGGGATTTTGTCCAAACTCAAACAATACTCTGCTCGGAGATATTGTCTACCAGAGGTCCAGAGTTAGAGGTCTTGGTACCACAATATTTTTTTCTTGCATATTGGATCGGAGACATCACTATCTCTTACATTTTCCCCGTGTTACCCCATCATATGTTGGATATTTTCAATATCTTAGAAAATAAAATGGTTTTATGTTTTGGTTTGCCGCTATGACGGGGAAGTATTCTGTGTTGGATAAACACAATGGATGTTAGTTGGAGATGAAGAGACACCTTTAATAGGTGTGATGGTTCATAAAAGACAACCATTCCCAATAGACACCTTATGTGTCTTTTGGAAGTGAAGAGGCATCTCCAATAGGCATGAATATCCCTATAAATAGTGAAGGCATTCTCCCATTCTAATCAATGAATTCAACCTGTTTTCTCTCTTTCTAAAGCATCATCAGAATTCTTTCTAGTATGTTCTTGATTGGGTCAAGGGGTGCAAATTACCTTGAATCCAATTTCTCTGTTGTAGGGCTTTCATTGTATCCTGAAGGCATTATTTCGCATACCTGTTGCAATCGCCAATTGATATTGGGAGGGTAGAAATAATCGTCTAAAAGAAATCGTATGAGCCTTGAAAGCTTTTGAGTACAACAATTTCTTTTGTGTTTATTTCATCCTCCGTTTTTACCCAAATTTTCCAACAGTTTTAGACGATTAGTTTCCTGACTACGGAGGGTGACAATACAGTTTGGGTATTGTAATGGGAACGAAGAAACAAAAAAGAGAGAGAACGGGAGTTGATGGAGAAGTTGTTTCCAACATCGGCGAATAGATTGTTAATGGTTGTTGCTTCGGGAAACTCCCATGAACTCAGATAAGTACCCATCTTTCTTTGATTTTCTGTTATATTCCATACTGTGAATACATGAATCATCACTTTTAATGTCTAATTAAGTATGGCTTGGACGATTGAAAATCCCTCATAATTTATGATTCATATAAATCCACTTGCTTGGATTTTGAAGAGGCATTTCTATCAAATTTCCAAAGAGACCGAAACAAGAAATGAATTGTCTTTCGATTTCTCTAGTTTTTCGGATACATGCATGATGCCATATGTGGACTCGCACTGATTTTCAGAATTAATTACATGCATGATATACTTATGTTTTCGGTGTGATTTTTCTAAATTCTCACATGCCATGAATTAAGTATAGGACTACACAGTTGAAGTAACTGTATAGGTAGTGAGTTGGAAATTAAATGTGAAGGAGAAAGTACTAACCTTTTATTTTGCCTTTGAGTTTTTCTAATTGTTTCCAACGGTTTAGACGAATACCGAACGGACGTGACTCTTACCCCTCCGTTTCTCGGACCAGAATAAGTTTCCTAACCAACTTTGGTGGTTACAAAATAAATTGGAACGTCTCTTCATTTGAAATGTCATATGTCAACCATTTTGGATCGTTGTTGTAGAACTTTCCTTCTCTCTTTGGTTGAGATTAACCTCTTCTCTGCTTGAGTGCGCGCTTGTTTAAAGTGTGATTTGTTTGACAATGAAACAGAAATAATGGATCGCTTGTGTATCCACCGGCATTAATTTTATTACATGCTAGATTTTGCAGGGACATAAACTTTGTGAAGAGATGTAAATTTGAGCGTATTGATATTTGTACGAAGAGATGTGTCATTCCAATGGGAGATGTAGTCATCGGGTTTAAATCGATGATCCATATTATCTCATTTTGTGTCATCCTCTTCGCCAAGAAATGAAACTTCTTGGGCAGGTAGGTCCCTAAATCTCTTTTGAATTCGGATGGATCAAGAGAACGAGAAAAGGAAAATGAGATATATATGATCTTAATCCAGACACCTGCTTACCCACAATAGTACCTATTGGTATCTGTAGACCCAACGAAGGGAACATACACATCCCTAATTCGTTGTTCTTATATGGCCTCGTTGCGTATGATAAACATACATTATTTATGTGGTTGATTTCTACTGTCACCATGAAACAGAGCCAAATCCAATAAAATGGTATCCCTACCAGTCATTGGATTTGAAGTTTTTCCGTTCTAAAATATGAATGTGCATGTTTTGCGAGAAATTGACTTGTACTTAACACAAATCAAAGAAGTGTTAAATGATACATAATTTTGGTCGCGTGACATTAGAAAAGTATTGTCATGAATGCTCTAAGATTAGAGAACCAAAATGGAGATCACCAATGATTGTTGAGACTACAATTTTTGGTACGGGTATAATTCTTGCGGTAGGAATTATAAATTTAGAAGTCTGAAATCATAATTCTTTCATTAAGAATTATATGGTTCCAAAATTTGGAAATTGACATATCTTAAATGACATCGAAAAGGAAAATGGAATACCGGTGAATATGTAACATATTGGAAGATTGGGCGGCCGACCAAATATCCAACGATGAGGTGTTACGATATTACCAATGCATAAATAATGAACATTTGCATTATATAATGTAAAATGTTAAATAGACATTGTCTATGTTTTTGGGTATAAATTTGTAGAAGATTGGGCATGAGTAGAGGATTTACTCATCGTAATAATGTGCTTGTTGAAATAGCAAGTAAGTTGCCTACAAATTTTCTATGCCTCTAGTGTATGCAAGTCTATAATGATTTTTTGTGAATTAACCGTAAATGTTAATTAGGATCACTAGAGAGGTTACAATCATTTTGTAAAATCAAATAGGAACATTTTTAATAATGTTTTCAGAATTGATTGCATGAGTAGATGCAATTAATGTGGATGAATGGCTTAGAACCTAACTTGTAGAGATCTCATTTTTTGGAAGAAGCCATCTGAAGCGGTCTTGATTAATTGTGAATCAGGCTATGATCTATAACGTCTCTAACAAAGACTTATAATGAAAGGTCAAGACATACAAGTCTTGTACATTGAACGGTAAGTCAATTACTCAATAAATGAGTAATTGCAGTTAGCCATTGAAACGGAGAAAACTTGGCAGACATATTTATGGAAAGTCTCCCAAAGGAAATGTTTTCAATGAAGTATATAGAAATGGGACTAAGGTCTGTGAAGGAAGGTTGATCACCCATAGTAGAAACCCAACCTATGTTTTGAAAAGGATAAACAAGGTTCAATGTGGTACCAACAAGCTATGGATGTGATTATGGTGCACTAAGTAAAAACTTCTCATTTCTGTTTAGTGCAGGGATTCTGCAAGAAAATAGGATGGATGTAAATCCTTAATGAGTCTCGTGATTAGTAAAAGGTGTATCGCGAAACACCTTCGAGACTTACCTATATGAGTATGGAAATCAGGCTGTTTCCTAAGAGAAGAAGACCGTTCTCTAAAGAAGTCTCATGAATCAAGGATATAAGCACATGGCCATTAACGTGCTTGGCTACAGAACACATGATTTATGAAATCAATATGTGTGGAGACTCCGGTTTTATCATAAGGGATACTTGGTTCAAGACTGGTTTCACCATAGAATCTCGATAAGGCTTTGAGTTTCTTACACTAAGTGAAGGTTCAAATCCAAAAGATACCTATCATTTATGTATTTGATTTCAACGATGATGCTTAGTCTCAATTGTGCTTGAACTACGTTGGTTTGATCCCACTCGGGTACGTAGGCAGTCACTTGTGTGATGCGACCACTCCGATTTAAAAGTGTTGTTTTTATTTTCATGTTTTTGGTTATTGAAAATAGGGGAGATTGTTGGATATTTTCAATATCTTAGAAAATAAAATGGTTTTATGTTTTGGTTTGCCGCTATAGCGGGAAGTATTCTGTGTTGGATAAACACAATGGATGTTATAGTTGGAGATGAAGAGACACCTTTAATAGGTGTGATGGTTCATAAAAGACAACCATTCCCAATAGACACCTTATGTGTCTTTTGGAAGTGAAGAGGCATCTCAATAGGCATGAATATCCCTATAAATAGTGAAGGCATTCTCCCATTCTAATCAATGAATTCAACCCGTTTTCTCTCTTTCTAAAGCATCATCGAGAATTCTTTCTAGTGTGTTCTTGATTGGGTCAAGGGTGCAAACCTTGAATCCAATTTCTACGTTTGTAGGGCTTCGAGTGTATCCCGAAGGCATTATTTTGCATACCTGTTGCAATCGCCAATTGATATTGGGAGGGTAGAAATAATCGTCTAAAAGAAATCGTATGAGCCTTGAAAGCTTTTGAGTACAACAATTTCTTTTGTGTTTATTTCATCCTCCGTTTTTACCCAAATTTTCCAACATCATATTGGTCTTGCTGCTGGCATCTTTGGTGTCTATGATGTTGTGGCGTATCTTGTGTTTTTGTTTTTCTTAAAGTACCTGAATCTGAAGTCTGCAAAATGATAAGTTGACAAGAACGACTGTATAGTTAAAAACCAGAGGAAAAAAATCATCAACTATGACTGACAGGTTGATCTGGGGCATAAATTTGTATATCTTATTAGATAATAAGATATAATCTTCACCCAGTATTGCTCTCTGGCCAGTCTATTCTATTGTATCTTAATAGATTAAGTGTTTATTTCCTTGACAGTAAGTTTTTGTTCCTTCGACTTCAATTGGTTTTAAATTGGCATACTTGCTATCGTCCATGCGAGTGTGCAGGAGAAGTCGAAACTTAGATGCTGGTGGTGGCCATTGAGCTTTGCAGACTGACTCATGTTCCTTGAAAGAGTTGTTTGAATTCAGCCTTGCTGACAGTGTGACTCCTTCAAATGCGCCTGTGGTATTTCATTTGCTAATCAGGCTTACATGTTACTGCCTAAATGTAGCATGTGTGAAAATATTTTATTTGTGTAAATTTAAGAGACTATTCAATGAAAGTTTGTTTTGTAGGTTTCAGTTTCATGTCAGTATGGAAAAAAAAAATCTTCTTGACAGTATGTGAGAAGTGCGAACATCTTAGTGGAGTTCAACAATTGAAGTTGTGAATTGTTGATTGGGTACCACGGCGTTTCTTGGAAGTTATAGAAATGCTTTTTTAAGTCAGGTTCCGGCAGGCGTATCGCGCGTGCGATTTCACTAGTGATGATAGAGAAAAGTTATTGTTTGAGAAAATTCGAACTATTAGAAAAAATGTTGTGGCTGTGGTTGGGATGGGTCACATGGATGGAATCGAATTATTGTGGAAACATGCAGAGGAGGATATGCTTCTAAAAAGGAAAATGCAGAGGAGGGTGATAATAAGCAACCTCTCTCATTAAAAAAGAAAAACACAATAAGCAACGTCGTCATCAGGAAAAAAAAAAGCGGCATTGAAATGCTTTGAAGAATAATTACATGTAACTTGTGATCTGTGTCTGTGGGTGGTGATCGCCTGATTAAGCATCTCATGCTTGGAATGCTGTCTTGAACACTGAGGGGGAAATGCCTAGGGGTGGGTGTCTGCAAACTGCATGTGAACTAGAAATTTCATGTTTCAAGCACCAGAAGTCTAGACCATTTATCTCCCTTATAACCGTTTCACAAACAAATGTGTAAGCAAGTAGGGGGGAACATGTGTTTACCAGAAGTCTAGACCATTTATCTCCCTTAAAACCGTTCCACTATACTCATGTAATGCAGGAACACCTATATCCAGAAAATGGAAATAAAAGTGTAAATCCTGCAAGTGAAATAACTCAGTAAGTGCTTAAGCTATTTAATTCAATTCTCCTTGTCAGTAATATGCTCAAATTATCCTTACAACCTTGCACTGGAATTTTTCCCGAAGGCAAAAATGCAAAAAAAAAAACAAAAAAAAAAATACATGCAAAATTTCGATTTTATGTCACATTTTGGACATTGATCAACTTTACAGGACAATGGATTTACATTGATCAACTTTACAGGACAATAATTGCCAACAAAAAGAAAATGTAAATGAAAAAGAAAAGTAACTCAGGTTCAGGAACCCTGAACCACTAGAGAAATGTGAGGCCTGGTAAAATTCAATGGTTCAGCCCTTGTACAAAGTACAATGAAGTAGTTTTTACACTGAGTACGGAACTGAGAGTTGTCCAATGCTGATTGGTTTGCAAATATCCAATGGCTTGCTGTTCCAAGCCGACTCAGCATGCAATGAGTGCACAGCTTGTGTAGGATTGTGGAAGTCCCACCAGACATGGGTCAATGGCTCGTCGCAGGCCATCTCAATAGCTTGGCACCCTACCATACCACCATATCTACCAGTTCCACAACAGACCTATTTACATTCTCGAATCCTGCAGTGAACACAAGTAACAGAACTCTGTCAACAAGTATTCAGTAGTTACTTGGAGAAACGACAGTTTACCTGTACGTATTTTATCATCGAAAACAAACTTCAACTCAAATCATAATATCCTTCAATTTTTTTTGGTCTATTAGTGACATGGTACATGTTATTGTCCTCTCTAGCATCTAGGCATGATGATTTAAGCACCCTAACATATGAGAGATGTCAGGCCAAAGGGAAATTCACGGCATGACACAACTAAGAGTCACTCCTTTACTGTACCAACTGTAAATAGATACGTACCGTAGCGTCTAGGGAATGAAATGATATCCATCATAGCTTGGCACACGTCGCAGAAGATTATCTGAGCATCAGGAAACTCAAAATTTAGGTCCAGAAGCCGCTCTGACAACAGTGCATTGTATTCTAGAACAAGGACATTGACATCTTCCATACAGTCTTGCCAACCACTGCCAGCGCCAGAATTTGATGATGTGTGACTAGGATGATGACTATAATTATCACGAGAGGACTCCCATACACATCCAAGAGGACCAATTCCCATGCACACAATCTTCTTCACATTTGCATTGTAAAGGTCCTTAAATCCATTATAAACCAATTGAAAAAACACAATTCAGTACCCCAGAACTATTGTAGTGAATTGAAAGGAAAACATAGGCAGACTGAAATAGCTAAACTAGGGTTTCAACACAAACTGAGGGGTTGGAATGGCTACCAGCAATATGTTTAAAGTTTCAATTATTCCTCAACCCACGAAATGCACCAGTAATAATAAAGAAGGGAGAAGAGTTTACCTTGACAACCCGGATCATCTGGTTGACTAGAATCTGTGTGGACACTTCTTTACTGAATCTGTGCCTGACACCAGAAGAATCTGGGTGTAAGAAATTAATGTAGTCGTCTTTGCCCAAAGAAAGATAGAACATGGATGACTCTATAACTTCTTGAGCTTTGTCTTGTCCCAACTGAAGTGTCGCATATGCCTGGCGTAGCTGTTGGTTCAATCCCTGGAAGCCTAGCCTGCCTGAGCTCAAGATTGTCGCTTGTGTTGACCCAAAGTTTATACCATTTTCTAGCCCTTCAATAGTTCCATTATCAGCATGAAATGCTGGAATCCTCGGCAAACCCATCTTCTCAGCTGCACAAGAAACAAACAAAAACAAAAGTGTTAAGCACACACCCACATTATGCATTTTGTCAAACTAACTTCTCATCATCTTGGGATTGAGAAATCAAGTGATGACCAAAGGAGTGAGTACACACAGATACAAAAAATAGATGAAGAACACAAACAATAATAAAAGGTAAAAGAATTTTATGGGTGTCTAGAGCTGAAGGGTTTTCATTTTTCAGTAAAGAACCACATTTTATCACCAATAAAGATTTCGTTAGACAACATTTCTTCAAATTATTTCAAGGTTTACAAGAAGAATCAAGATAAGACTTAAAAAAGGGTTTTCAATTTCAGTGAGTAAATTAAAGAACCAATATTTAACACCAATATAGATATCGTTAGACACCATTCTTGCAATCTTTCCAAGATTTACAAGAAGAATCAAAATAAAGAATTGAGAGAACAGAGAGAGAGGGAGAGAGAGAGGTTTACCAAGAAAATCAGGCAAAAGGCATGTCTGAGGTCCATTACAAGGAAATAAAGAAGTATTTGGACGGAGAAGAGAGTAGAAGGGATTGTGACCACCATCACCACAACTGACTGAAGAATCACCCATTATGAAAAACGATGAAATCTTTGATGAATAATGACTGTTTTTGCTTCCAACATCAGAAGAAGAAAGAAGAAAAAAGGAGATTGTGACCATTGTCACCACAACTGACTAAAGAATCGCCCATTACGAAAAAAAGAAGAAATCTTTGATGAAGAAGAAGAAGAAGCAGGGCCGGCCGTGACATCGAAGATGCCCAAAGCAGACACCAAAATAATTGCCCCTCTGACCATTTGACCAAGTCAACATAGTTTGACTGCGATTGGAAAAATGTCCGTATCAAATTTATTTTTATTTTCATGTATTTTCATGCGATTGGCTGTTTAGTGTAATTATTAGCCACCAGTGATAGGAATGATATTACTTAACCAGATATGCGTACATAGAGGGTATAAGCAGTGTGCTTCACCTGGTACACACGCCCAAAATGAAAATAACATGCGTATATTTCTTTGATTGTCAAAAATTGGTCAGAGACTTTCATAATGTGTTTGGTTAACACGTCACCACTTCAAAAATCTCCAACGATCTCACCATATATCTCTCTCGAAAATTCTTTATTTTTTTCTTTTGCTGCCCTTGTAACTCGTACAACGGATAACTATTACGAACTGTACCCACTCAATATTCTTGACCTTTTATATTGAGAACAGACAACTAGTAAAAAATTGATGCCCCGAAACTTTTGATGCCCAAAGCAGTGCTTTGGATGCTTTGCCTCAGGGCCGGCACTGAGAAGAAGAAGAAGAAGAAGAGGGAAAATTCGTCAGCTTAACGAGAAAGATACACGGCTATAATCACCACCGCTATCACCACCACTATCAAGGCCAAACAAGGTAAACCGCTCCCATATTTTTTCAAGAACTTTCCCCAAAACCTTTTTGCTTTCTCGCTCTCTCTTTCCATCCCCCTTTTTTTTTTTTTTGCCTAATTTGATTGGGGCCAAACATTTTAATTAGGGGCCTTGCACTAGAGGACAAAAAAGGTCACCCAAACCTAATTTGGGTCACCCCTTATAAAAATATTTTCTAAATACCTAAACTTCCCCCGAATGATTAGTATTAAAACTTAATAAAGTTAATTTAATTAGTGTGGTTAGATTATATTAGATTAAAATCAGATTTTAGAATTTTTTTTTTTTTTTTTGGTGAGTTGAGAAGAAGAAGAGGAGGTTTTAGAGGAAAAATTGAGGTTTTTAGAAATGAGTAATTCAAGTAGGGGAAATGATGTTGGAGAAGGTTCAAGTAACAAAGATGATTGTGTTTATGGTAAGATTATCTTAAATTCTCCCATGGATTGGATATATGTCACAACACAGAGAAAGAGTCGTCAATGTCGAGGGATGTATACCCCAACGACTCTATAAAAGTCGTCAATGTATTGACACCAAAAATGACGACTCAAACCTGCAACTTTTCCAGGCTATGAAAAATCGTCAGGTTAATATGATATACCCTGACGACTCTTAACTTGGGTCACAAAGAGTCGTTATTTTGTGTATCTATACCAAGACGACTCTGAAATTTTTTGGGACAAAGAGGTTGCTTGTTTTCATCTGGGGTCGTTGACGTTTAAAAAAGGGTCGTCCATAGAGGATCGTCATAGGTTTCTATATTATGTTAACGACTCTAATCTAGGGTAAAAATATGAAAACCAGAAATAGGTTCGTTATCTTGATCATCATATACCCTAACGACTTTTTATGGTCTCTACATGCATATGAAAAATCGTTAGGGTTTAGGCTTGTCGAATTGACGACCCTTTTACTGTAACTGAAATTTTTCGGGTGAAGATTTTTTTTTTTTTCCTTAGAGTCGTTAATGGAGGAGAAGAGAAGAGTCGAGAGGGTGAGAGGGGAGGAGTGATCTTTTTGTTTAGAATTAGAAATGAATTGGGGCTTAGGATTAAGTTTTACCTAAATACCACCCACATTTTTCCTAAATTCCACCCACGGTCTAAAACCACAATAATTATAAACCTAATCTAAAGTGGGTGATAAAAACTTTCTTTCTTCTTCTAACCATCACGTAACACCTTGTTAATCAGCCACCATTAAAAAGCCAATCTGAGATAAAATCCATGAACATCCTCTTAATGCAGGCAGACAAAGATCCATCACCACCTAGTTGGACCACAAATGAATCCCCAATTAGATCATATTTCAATCCACGGTACTTTTGCCTAGTTGGACCACAAATGAATCTCATTACTAATCCTCCTTCAGCAAATGGGTTGTACCCAATTTCAGTCACCAAGAAACAAATTCGAGTCCATCTCCATTCATGGCTAGCAACACCAATTTCAGTCCAAGCACAGTAATCACCAACCCAATTTAACATCATTAACATCTCAGCCTTTTTAAGATTAATCTTAATCTTTATTCCAATTTTAAATTTAGCGATTAAGTGAATTTTTTTTTCTTTCTTTTTTTGATTAGGTTTTAATATTAGTGGAGAAAAATCAGGTTTCAATTTTGATCTTATTCACCGATATAATTTGTAAAAGTATTCCAGTATGTTTCATGATTAGTTCAAATCCATTGTAGATTTGTAGTACCAGACATACATAATCTCTATAAGAGTCCTATAACTAAGATCGGAAGGGTGGTTGTTATTCTTAGCGGCAATGGTAATGATGTATATTTTTGTATTACGGTGGTAGCGGGGGAAGACATGTTTTTATCACCCACTTTCGATCAGGTCAACATATATTGTATTTCTAGATCGTGAGTGGTACTTAGGAAAAGTATGGGTGGTGTTTAGGTAAAATCTAGGATTAAGGGTTAATAGGTTTTTAAGATTTATTTTTAGTAAAGGGTAAAATAATATTTTCACATTCGGTTTAATACGCCCCTGAAAAATTTGGGGTGCAAATAAAATGTCTAGGCCCCCAATTAATATTTCTGCCCCAATCAAACGAGGTTTTTTTGCCCTCTAGCGTCTTTTTTCACGACATGCTCAAAATACCCCATATTTTTGATATTTTTAATGGAAAGGGAAGTGGGGGAAAAGATGAGATTTTACTGCACTAGTATTACTATTTATACAGTGGTAATAGTATTACTATTTAACGGAGCGATACTTGTCCGGATAATTACACGGGGTGACGTGGTGGACTCAAGTGAGGTCCATGACAAAATACCATCTTCTTTATAAAAAAAAATTTGCATTGTTTTACTCCAACCTAGAGGCATGTATGTGACGAAGATGAATTCCTTCAATCAGGAAAACGATAGAAAGATCGAGGTTTCATCACAAGAGTGAATACAACATAAAACACTTTTGATGTTACTGTAAAAAAAAAGAAAAGCATAATGGGTGAGAATGAGAAGAAACAGGGGGGACATGAGATAGTTATTCAAATCATTTAATTTTCTATAGGTTATACTGTGTATATTTGAAAGAGAATTGAATTAGCTTGAGTTAAAGAAAACAATATTTGGAAATCATATCTAAGTGGTTGATATTTTCAATCTAACAGATGATCGACCATAAAAGAAATGACAGAAGATGCAAAATCAAATTATTGAATTAGCCCGTGCAAATCGAAACTCGCTTGCAGTAAACGTTTAAACGATTGAGGTGACAATCTATACGTGAATATATGAACATTCTTTCTCTGTGTCTCTGCATGCACTTTGTCTAATCATTTGTATTATGTTGAATCGTAGATTTACTGGCAAGGGAATAACAAATTTGATTCGTTGGCGTGTCGCATAATTCATTGATGTGGGTATTTGACTGTGTTCATTTAGCTGCTTTTGTTTTAATCCAACTAACTTCCAGTGGCTTAATTTAGTTGATGATGCATATTTTTGGTCATCCTTCATTTAATTCTTCCTTGAACTGATGAAAGTATGTCCCAAATGGTAAGTTTGACAGTTCCTCTAAGTAGTTATTACACGGAAAATTTGGATAGATAAGGGGGAGTTAACCCTGAAATCAACTACCATAATTCATCATCAAAACTAGAATATTTTTTTCTTCCAAAACTCGATCCAGAATCGGTTGATGTTAGTGCAGTTGTAAACTGATTCTGGGGTGAGTTTTTTCAAATTTTTTAAAGAATGAAGTAAACCCCAGAATCGGGTTTTTTCAATACCAAAATAAACCGATTGTTGTAATCGGTGTTTATATATACCCACATAAACCGATTATACCTTACTTTCAGAAACAAGATATTCATTACATAGTTTAGGAAATTAGCGCATTACATATATATGATAGGATTCAGTATGGGTATTCTAGAATTTGACACATCAAATGTCCGTCAATGAAGCCGCATACTGCGCACCATGGCAACAATGCCAAACCAAGCCGCATACTGCGCACCATGGCAACAATGTCAAACCAAGCCGCATGCTGCGCACCATGGCAACAATGCCAAACCAAGCCGCATACTGCGCACCATGGCAACAATGCCAAATCAAGCCGCGTGCGGCTTGGTTTCCTCAGCTATGGGCTCCTGCTCTTGGGAAGTAGAAGGCGGAACTACAGTATGTCCACTAGGCATGGCTACCTTATTGTCTATCGTTTTACCACTCCTAAGGGTTGTTATTGAATTCACATGAATTGATGATTTCTAACCAACTAAAGATATTTGATGAACTCCTCTAGGATTGGGTTGTGGTTGACTAGGGAAACTTCTGTTATCTCTGTCGCTTAGAGTCTTGGCTATTTGACTAACTTGAAGTTCTAATTTAGGAAGAGTCTGGGCATTAGTTTGAAAATTCTGTTTGGTTTCCTGTTGAAAACTAACCTGGCTCTTTATTAACATTTCCTGGCTTTGTGTTAACATATCCTGGCTCTTTTTTAATATACTAAGAGATTCCTATAAGTTAGTCATTTTATTCTCAGAAGGGTTCTGGAACTGGGCTTGACCTGAAGAATTCTTATCATAACCAAAACCTGGGGGAGGCAGAGAATTACTAGACTGACCTTGATTATGGCCCTTAGACCAAGAGAAATTAGGATGGTTCCTCCAACCAGGGTTATAGGTCTCTGAGTATGGGTCAAACTTCTGACGGTTTTCAAACCTAGAGTTGTTATAGACAGCATGGGCTTGTTCTTCACTAACCTGTCCTTCCCAAAATGAGATATTAGGTTCTACTCCACAACTAGAGACTTGAGAGGCTTTAATCCTATCATCAGGTTCAACAAGAGACCTATGTTTAGGCTGATTCAATTACAAAGCTTCTAACCTTCTAGACAAAGCAGCAAACTTAGCATCTGACTCGAAGCTTGTATCTACCATATTGGTGCTACTTCTATTGACCAAGAGTCTCTTAGGGGGTGTAACACAAGGTTCCCACTGTTGGGATTTTTCAGCAACAACTCCTAAGAAGGTAAAAGCATCATCGACATTTTTATTAGTGAACTCACCAGCGCACATAGATTCGACCATGGATTTGGTCGAATAGTCCAAACCATCATAAAGAATCTCTACTAGTTTCAGTTTCTCAAACCCATGGTGAGGACATTCGGATAGGAGATCATTGAATCTCTCTAAAAACCTATAAAGAGATTCTCCCTCTTGTTGCATACTGGAGCTAATTTTCTGCCTAACAGCTGTAGTTTTATGCTGAGGGTAGAATTTCAAATAGAAAGCAGCAATAAGTTCCTGCCATGTTTCTATGGATTCAGATGGTAAGTTGTTAAGCCAGGTCTTGGCTTTATCTCTTAAGGAAAACGGAAACATCTTAAGTTTCAATACTTCATCAGTAAGGTCCTTAATCTTAATTGTTCCACATATTTTTTCAAAGTCCCTAATGTGAAAGTAAGGGTTTTCATCATCTTTTCCTAAAAATATAGGGATCATCTGAAGAATACCAGGATTCAACTCAAAATTAGCCGTAAAGGCTGGAAATTTAATGCATGATGCCCGGTTGGACCTAGTTGGGTACATTTACTCCTTCAAAGTTGTCATTTTTGGCACAGTAACAATCCTAGGGGTGAATTCCTCACTAAGACTTAAATTCTCAAAACTGAAGTTTCCAAAAATAGGGCTCTCCAAAGAAGAGTTTTCGAGTTTCCCGTGTACAAAATAAGAACTTCTAGGCTCGTCACTAATCAAACGGCCAAAAGTATCTCTTTTCCAAGAACGCTCTCTAATGGACTCGGGCATACACTAGAAAAAACAAAAAGAAGAAAAATAAATCCTAACAGGAAGGGAAGTTCTATGCAAACACAAACAAGGCTGACTCCACCATAGCAAACCTACTGATTTCTAGCAAACAAAAAGCATGATGGCTCCACTTAGATTGTTTCTAAACCAGCTTCTAATCCTTCGAAAGGGAATTCGTTACAATTTAAGCAAACCCCTCTGGAATCAGTCTGAGTTAAAGTGAGCTAAATAGAGACGAGGGAAGCTCGGTGGAGCTTTGATACCCAAGGTCTCACCGGTATTACAAGGCGGCGCATTCAACTTACAGAAACCATCATGAACTACGAAGTATGCTTAAAAGAGTAACCAATATTTTTCGAACGACTTTCCTATTAAGCTCGTTACTCTATCGGTCTCGTTCTAGTCAATATTTTAAGCTTGGGTTCGCATTTGGTATCGTTTTCCTAAGGCGGGCAAGAAGAGAACGGTGATGAAATCCGAACCCTTATCTTGTATGGCCAGGCCTTGCCCTTTACTAGGAAATTAAAGCAGCCGTATTCAGTTCCTCGACATATATGCAAACGAAGGAATACAATAAACCCGCTGACAGGGGATTCGCGAGTGTTTCGACAAACTTACCTCCCGTTCCAGACGGGGGATGAACCGCTGAAGTCAACTCGGGACACGACTCCTATGTCATGTACGAACCCGAGGGGCCGAGGCAATATCGTAATTGCCGTCCTTCTCTGCAAACAGTTTAATATTTAATATACTACCCTTCCGTAGGGTTTAAAAATAAAAGAATGTCCAAGTCCAAAGTCCAAAATAAAAGAAAATTACAACAATAGAGAATATCCTAATACAGTTTCTAAAAACCAAAAAATAATAAAAACAAAATCTAATAAAATTTTCTCTCTTTTTTTTTTTTCTTCGTTCTTTTCGCTTTGTCTTTTGACTCCAAATATTTAAGTGGTCACCAAAAGCTTTGGCAACTCCTTTTCATTCGCTCCAAATTCCAAAAATCAGAATGAAAAGACAAATACCCAAAAACGTAAAATAGAACAAAAATACTAAAAGCAAAAACCTAAAAATAAATCTAAAAACTCTAAACCTAAAGACAAGTCCAAACAAGTGGCGGCGCCAAAAAATTGATGATTATTTTCAATGATGTTGTAGTAAAAGGTTCGTTGAGACTTGTGAAGGTTCGATTTTTAAACTTAATAAAACTAAAAATATAGCAAACTCAAATATAAAAAAAAAAATGTTTGTGGAGATTATGGAAAGTCCTGAGGCTAGGATTCCACCAATTTTCGTACTCATATGGTTCAGATATCAATTCTAAACAATTAAAGCTCAAATGATAAAGTTTTATTGACTCTAATTTATTGCCTAAGGTAGATTTCGAAAGTAATGGGTGTAAAACTAAAGCATGGGACATCAAAACATCTAAGCTAAGCATGACCCATCAATTGTAATCACAACCATTCAATTAAACTCATAAATCAATTGATTACAGTGCAAATAGTCGTAACAAGAATTGATATAATTACCACATTTGTGAAACTTGGCTTCCTCCGTCGCCCCAGAGGATGGGTTTAGCTCATCATAATGGAAACACGCTCAAAAGTTGATTTCATTGCTCAAAAGGTGTTCACAAATAATGAAATGGGAGAAAATAATGATTAAACCGGTTTGTAACACTTATATTTGTTACAAACTCAGTTGTTACAAAGAACGATAAACATGTACTGTCGCCGACGTTGTAGCTCTACGACCCTCGTTTCTTTGTCGCCGACATCAGTAGCATGAACGACTGTCTTTGGGGTCTTATGTTCTTCGTGTTCTTCCCAAAGAAGTGAGAAAAGTATTCTTTGCAACTCGATCAATCTCCTCTGTTGTTTCTCTAAACTATAACAAACTCCCCCTCCCTTCTTAAACTCCACAGAACCCTTATATACACAACAAGACTATGAATCTCTCCTCATTCATCTCAAAATCTCCCCACAATCAATCAAATATACTTAGTTTTATCTCCATGCAGATACGGGAAATTTCTTTCCCTTTTCTCTTCTGATTTTTATTCTCACGCCTCTGTTGTAGTTGACTCAGTCCAATCACGTACCCAACACCTTCGGATGTGACCAACTCCATCTACCCACGCGCCAACCATCCAAAAATAGCCGGAAAAATCCCGAGCATAACAATCTGGTTTGTGTCATGAGAAATCACGTGTCTAATCCAATTCTGCCGAATCCAATGGACTTACTAGTTCTGATAAGGTGTAACAGGCACGATAAAACTCATTGGAGCGATTGAGTCTCGCTGGAAATCTTCCAAAATCTTTACTGCCAATTCTCAGGTTTTCACAAACCAGTTTCCCGCCAAAAAAAAAACAAATTCAAACGAGGAAGAAAAGCCTGCCCCTTAGCCAAATCATAGGGGTGCGAATAGCATGTGGGTGCCCCTTATCCAAAATCGAGAGTCCGAATAACACGTCTCCTCCAGGTGCCAAAATCAACTTTTTGAGCCGAATGTTCCAACAAAGTTTATTTTTCTCAAAAATACCTACAAACACAATAACCACAATAATAAGTACAAAACCGAGTTCCAACAATATAGAAATTGAGGACAATTAAGACACAAAAAGGTTTCAATCAGTAGTTAAGGGATAAAAACAGATCATATTTAGGTTGCCTTGTGACACATATCCCTTCTCTACAAATAGGAGATAAAGAAGGGATATATCACACCATAGTGCTTGGTCTAGGTGTTATCGTTGGTCAAGATTCAACATTTTGGTAATGCCACATTACAAAAGTTGGACGTTTAACCCTTATCAGGATTCAATATTCAGAGAAAAAACGCCAAACCTGATGTCGTGGGACGCCAAATGATTTGGTGTTTCTCAAAAGAATCCAATTATGGCAAACTATTTGGCGCATGATCGAGTCAAAATGGTCAAAACTCCAAATGGTTAATTGCCACGCCAAATGGAAAGTCGCCTCAAAATTTCCCCTAAAACTCACTAGAGGTGTGTGTTCTTCATTTTTCTTTTTTTCTTCTTCTTCTCCTCAAGCGAAAACTTTTTTTTTTCGCATGTCGTAGTTGACAGAATTTGTGGCCGATTTTCACCCGAACTCTTTAAATGGTTATTACTTGTTGCTACTGTGGTTGTATTAGCGGTAATTTCAAAAAATTTCATCAACAAACTAACTCAAGGTATAATGAAAAAATTTAATTAGGTTTAGAATGAATTTAATGTGTTAAATATGATCTTGTATAGTAGTTTAATGTTTCGATTGAGATTGTTGATTAAGTTGAATCTTTTAACGATGGAGTTAGGGATTAACTAGGGCACAAATTTTTTATGGAATTTGGTATTTATATTGATTGATAGCCATGTCGATGATACTTGATATGGACTTAATATGATTAATAGTTGTAATTTGATATGTAAACCTGACTCAAGTAAGGAATGTTTTTAAGGTTATTTTGATGAGTTTGTTGACAACTTCTATTTGTGTTATTTTGATATAGTAATATGAATTAATTTGAGAATTTTTGTATGTCGATTGTGCATCCCTTTATGTTTGTCTAGCATTTCTGTTACTCTGTAGAAAGAGATGGAAAAAGGGATGAGCAAAATAACCCAGTAATAAATTTCCGAAAATAATATAGTGCAGCGGATAAATAAATCAAACGATGCATCAAATGCATAATTAAACAATTTTAGCGTTTCAATTATATATTGATTTTTGTTTCAAACTTTTACACAATCATACTTCTAATTTAAGTAATTAACTGTCATATCCTTGGCTAGCCCTGAGTGAAGCAGTGGTGCCCTTATCTATTCTGTTTTAGTTTACTTAAATTATCAGTAACTTAATTAGCAAGTTAATTAACATTAAGTAGCACTGATATCCTTTATTCATCTAGCTAGCCCCACAATTTTGATACTTAACTCTTGTGCGGATAATTACACGGGGTGACGTGGCGGACTCTAGTGAGGACTCTTGTGCTAATAATTACACACCAAGGTTTAGTGTTATGGCTCCTCAAGATTCAACATATTGGTAGTGCGACGTTAAGAGCAAGTCTTATGGTAGAAGAGTTTCATCTTCCATCTTCCACGTCACCTTAGCATTTGGAATCGTGTATGGAAGCACAAGTGTAATGGTAGAACAATAAAAATGCTAATTTTAATAGCGTTGACCGCTAATATGATTAGCGCTTTCCGTCTTCTAGTGTGCTATTCTGAATAGCGTTTTACGCTAATCCGATTAGGGCTACCATGGATTCCATGGACCATCCCACGAAATCATGGAACACTGCTTGGATTTATTGTGAAAGACCCCAACTTGAAAACCACTAGACTTGACATTCCACAATTTATCCACACTTGGAATGTCTTGGATTCCACCATAAGACTTGCTCTAAAATTTGAACGTTTAACCCTTATCAAGATTTAAAATTCAGAGGAAAAAACGTCAATCCGGATGTCGTGGGACGCCAAATGATTTGGCACTTCTCAAAAGATTCCGATTATGTGTTTGGTACCGAGTCAAAATGGTCAAAACCCCAAATGGTTAATCGCCATCCCAAATGAAAAGTCGCCTCAGAATTTTCCCTAAAACTCACGGGAGGCTGTGTTTTTTTTTTTTTCTTTTTTCTTTTCTTCTCAAGCGAAAACTTGTTTTTTTTCGTATGTCGTAGTTTACAGAGTTTATGGCCGATTTTTACCCGAACTCTTAAAGGGGTTATTACTTGTTGCTATTGTGGTTCTATTGGCGGTAATTTCATAAATTTTCATCAACAAACTAACTCAAGGTATAATGAAGAAATTTAATTAGGTTTATAATGAATTTAATGTGTTTGTTGCGACACCCACCCAATACCTCTTATTTCCTTAAATATATTTACCTTATTTAGTTTGCGTGATAATCTAGTTTAAGTAAACTTCTTATTATTAGCATTGCCTACGTAACAAGCAATATATTTAGCTATAATACTTTGCTTGAGTTTGTATCGATATACAACTTTAATCAATACAACTCAGTTCTATTTCTTTCTTCTCTTTATCTTCAAAGCAGAGGTGGCTAACCCCCAACTCAAAGGGTTTTATGTAGGGTTCTTTACCTTTTATTTTTGTTCTAACTAGTGTTTTGGTCAAGGACCCTAACACCTTGTTCAAAGAAAGGTTTACATCATACCTAAATTTCTCCCTATTTCTTTTTTACGATGACTTACATAGAAGAACAAACACAAAATTATTCGGAAGACAAGCAGATGCGCATTGAGGATAGAACTAATCGGAAGTTGGATTTAGTTGAGCATACAGAAGATTTGACAAACACTCTGAGCACGGAACTCACAAAATCTTTACGTACTGTGCTTCTTGAATTTTTTCCTCAGCTTAATGCTCATGGTATTGGTCATCATCAAACCCATCAATGTACTACTAACCCTAATATTGGTGATGGAATTCTTGAACCCATATTCGTGTTGGAGCTATTGGTTTGAAGTTTCCTAGTTTTGATGGAGATGACCCTGATGGTTAGATATTTCAGGCTGACCAATATTTTGCTTTGCATACAGCTGTTAATCCCTTGAAGATTGCAATATCTACTGCACATCTCAAAGGTGATGCTTATGCTTGGTATCGTTGAAGAATACCACGGCTACAGTTACTACATGGGAAGATTGCTGCTCCTTAGTTCGTGCTCATTTTGCTCCTGAGAGATTTGTTGATGCTAGAATGGCATTAAGTACCATTAAACATAATGTTTCATCCTCAACTCAAAAATATTCATCTTCAAACAAAAACAACATTGATATGATTTCCGCAACAAAAGTTAGTGAAGAAGAAACCAAAACTACTTCTCAAAAGGAAAAAGTAAATCAACATGCCGACGTGGATCCATATGTTTTGCAAAAGTTTAATGCATCAGTTGATGGAGAATTTATAAAAATTACTTCTCAAGTGGATGAAGAGAAGTATGTTTCTAAGAATGAAGAGAATCTTGTTTCTAAACACAAAGAAATTCAGGTCGACAAGGTTTCAGATGTTTTACTAGAATTTAATGGTGAGTCTTGAATTCTTGATATAGATTTATCTTCTTTGTCTACTGTTGTGAATAGCCAATTCATCGATCAATCAAAAACTCCAATGGTTTCCTATATATTCCATAAAAAAGCAGATGTTGTTGAATTAGCGTATGAGAATTCTTCTCTGCCCTTTAATAAGTTTGTCTATGAATGTGATTTTCAACCTCCATAAGATATAAATATTGAAAACTACACAGGTAAACAAACTATAATTGGAAGGCTATCATGGAGTTTGAGAAGTATCATATACACCGCATATTCGGAGGCTAACAATTTTATTGAAGAACAGTTTGTGCAGAGGTGTACACCAAAAGATGTTGGGTGGAGAATTGCATGTCTATCACGTACTGTTGGAGATTTAAGAAGCAATGGTTTGTTGTTTCTTGTTAATTCTCCTAAAGTTCAATCTACTGTATTAAAGGCATCATCATATGAGGGTAAAACACGTCTACATGGCATTAGATTCTATGTTACAACATGTGTCAACTTTAGTCATACACACCTTTATTCTTATATAGCTAATAATGTTCTTGATGGAAAAGATTTGGTGATGTATTATGATGAAAAGACTGCTGCTAAAATTTTCCTGGAATATACTGTTCACACCATCGGCGAGCTTTGCATTGAAACGGGGTCCAATCTTGAATACGATGCTACCTGCAATGGGATTAAATCTTTACCGGTACGGTGTTTATTCTCCTCAACTATACATAATTTACATAATTTGGCAGAAAATTACGGTAGTTCTAAAATTTCAATGTATGGAGATACATCCATAATGAATCCTGGAAAATAGCACGACTGTTGTACGGAGCTTAAAAAAATTGTCACCTCGTTGTCACAAAAGTTGGTGAATTTCATTGCTCATCACCACTGCGTTTATTTTTATGGTCTCTCAATTATAAACGGGTCTTGTTAACTTGTATATCGGTATACGCGTTAAGGTTTACTAAAATAATAATTTTTTGCATTGGAAACAAGATTTGTTTGTTTTATTGCATTGAAAACAGTAATTCTTTGCATTGGGAACAAGATTTGTTGTTTTTAGTACAACAAAAACCAGTTTCTAATAGAATAAGACAAAAAAACACAATTTCCAAAGAAATAAAATAATTCTTAATTAAACCTTAACATGTATACGGGTATACAAGTTAACAAAAGCCATTATAAACAAGTACAATCCATGTACTGCTCTTATGGCACATGAGAACGCCGTACGCCTTATTGGAAATATAACCGGTCTTTCGGTTATGCTGCAACAACTTCACATAAGTCCGTTGATTTTTCTCCTAGTATATTGACTTATTCAAATTTGATGGTTATATATTCAAAAGACGTATGTTTCAAGCAGTCTGCAGAGTACGAAATATTGGTACATCTTTTGGCTACCAAGGATATATACTTTCAAGAAATGGCTATTACTGGTATGTTATGATCCGAATCACAAGCTTGGACGTGCCTGCTAACGGAAACATAATTATGCCAGACTACTCAGGAAGATGTACGACAAAAGCATGGGTGAAAGGTCTTTGTGTTTGTCGTTGTTGGTCAATTAATTTGTCTTCACAAAGTGGTTGCAGTAATTTTCGCAACTATAAAGGATGCTATTTTACAAACCATTTTCTCAAGAATTGCGGAATTCCATCTCCGCAACTGTACTACTCAATTCGCTCGTTGGTCAAACCAAACAGAGACGTATTGATATTGTTGGATGAGTTAAAAGATGATCTAATTCAATTATATGTTACTACAAGATCGATATCAAAGTTTCAACAAACTAGTGCTGCCTGTGATCTATCTAATATTTCTGGTGCATGCACTATGTTCGGTGCAAGAGTACTGGTGTTTTATTTTATTCTCAAGATTGGTACCGGTTTGAGTCCAACTATGAAGTTCTACTTTTATACCTTGGATAACCACGAATTTCAACAACTAGGCATGGAAAAATGTAGAAGCTGAATTGGTAGTTATTCCTTCTGGATTTTTCATTTACTCATGGTCAGTTTCGTTGGAATCATCAAATGAGGTTAATTTTCCTGAGGTGTCAGAGAGAGTTATCCTTTTTAGTAATAGGAGCGTGCATAGCATGTGGATGCCACTTTTAAACTTTAAGATGGGAAGTTTCCACCTTGCAATAACTGTACTCTGCATGTACTTTAGTGAGGGATTCAATCTATTACATATTCTTTTGACCGGCATAGGTATATCGTTGAAGTTTAACCCGCTGGCTAAGAAGGCTATACACTACCATGGTGTCTTGGTATATGATACTTAAAGTATCCATAACTTTTTTCATGCCATTGTAAATCATAAAGTCTTTATGGAGCTGGAAGAAAAGATGACTTTGGTGACACAGTCATTTTGTTGGTTCAAGACACTATGCAACACGTTGGACAAGTAATCACACCGATAGTTGGGAGAACTATAAGTTTCCACAGCTTATTCTTATTTTGAATTATAATTCCATGAGAAATTACCTCTGCCAGTTTGTGAACCTTTTGACCAGTTTTGTGTGTTTATGGTTGAATTTACACGGACATATCTGAAGATGTTCAATGAGGATGGTAATTTTCTGTTTTCGAAGCTTGGGAGCAATCAACCAGATCTTTCTGATTTCGCTTTTCCGGATAACTTCAGTAACTACTGCGAGAGGCAAAGCAATTTTAAAGTTCAAAAATATGTGCAACTCATTTGTGCAGTATCTTAGTTCAAAAAGAAGTTTTTTAAAGTATGATGTTTACACAAAACAATGGCTGATTGAGAACGTATATACTTCTGAGATTAGTCTCAGTCTATCTTGTTTGTTACAAGAAGTGAAGTTCTACTGTATTGTACAACAGATGAGTCAAGGAGGAAATATTATTCGAAGGGTATTAGATGTGAAGGAACTGCCAATAGTTACCGAACTCACAAGCTCAGCCAGTTATTGGTTTTAAAGGATGCTAACAACAAGACTAATGGACAGTTCATAGATGCAATCAATGTTAACCAAAGGAATGAAAAGCTACAAGGAGATCAAATTACAATTTTTTTATTTGATCGCGGGAAGTTTGAACACACATCTTATGTTGCGTGGAAGAACATTTACTGGTTAATGCGTTTCGAAATATCCAAGGTTACGAAATTTTATTTGATCGTGGTAAGTTATATCAGTAGCTTAAGAGAATTATCTGGAGAATACAAGAAGTATTTCCAGAATTTCAGACTTGAGGACAAGCCATTTTTCAAGCATGGTGGAATGTTGCGACAATAACCCAATACCTCTTTTTCCTTAAATATATTTACCTTATTTAGTTTGCATGGTTTCCTAGTTTAAGTAAACTTCTCATTATTAGGATTGCCTGCGTAACAAGCAATATAGTTAGCTATAAATGCTTTGCTTGAGTTTGTATCGATATACAACTTTAATCAATACAACTCGGTTCTATTTCTTTCTTCTCTTTATCTTCAAACCAGGGGTGGCTAACCCCCAACTCAAAGGGTTTTATCTAGGGTTATTTACCTTTTATTTGTGTTCTAACTAGTGTTTTTGTCAAGGACCCTAAGAGTGTTGAATATATCTTATATAGTAGTTTAATGTCTCGATTGAGATTGTTGATTGAGTTGAATGTTTTAACGATGGAGTTAGGGTTTAACTAGGGCACAAATTTGTTATGGAATTTGGTATTTATATTTATTGATAGTCGTGTTGATGATACTTGATATGGACTTAATATGATTAATAGATGTAAATTGATATGTAAACATGACTCAAGTAAGGAATTTTTTAAGGTTATTTTGATGAATTTGTTGATAACTTCTATTTGTGTTATTTTGATATTGTAATATGAACTAATTTGAGAATTTTTTGTATGTCGATTGTGCATCTCTTTATGTTTAGCTAGCATTTTTGTTACTCTGCAGAAAGAGATGGAAAAAGGGTGAGCACAACAACCAGTAATAAATTTTCGAAAATAATATAGTGCAACAGATAGACTAATCAAACGATGCATCAAAGGCATAATTAAACAATTTTAGCGTTTCAATTATTTATTGATTTTTCTTCCAAACTTTTACACAATCATACTTTTAATTTAAGTAATTAACTTCTTAAATTATTGTAGAACATTTTACTAACTTTCGTTCAATCTGAATATTACCAGTAAATTCTTTAGGTGTAATTTAACTATTGTAACCTTTCATTTATAAGTTTTACTCTTGTTGCCTTAATAAGATGTTATGATGGTTTGTACTTGGAACTGTATATGATGAAGACTAGAGATTGATTTGCACGTTAACCCTCTGTAACTCCTTAGAGCACATCCTATTTTCTTATTTAGTTTATTGATACCTCGTTATCTCCTGCAGCTAGTTATAAATAAGAGATAGCAGTACAAACCCTAATGAGTTCCTCTTACATCCCTACACGTGTGCGGATCAAGAGATCTCATAATTAATAAAGCTGTTGATGGTGGTTTTTAGCTTAGGGCTAAAATTGTAAAACCTCGCATCTAATGTGACGTCACTCTGTAAGGAAACGGAGCCATGAGTGTCAACCTCTTCACTGGCACATTTATTGAGCAACTCAATATTTTCTTATGAAATTTACCCAGAATGGTGCATGTAGCAACCATCCCAAATGTTCTGTAAATTTCGGCGCCTTGCCTATATTCACCTAATATAAGTTTCTTTGAATGCTTTCTGTGCTATGTTCCCCGGCTGATCCCTTAATGTTGGTATGGCATGACAATTTGTGTTCACTCGCAGCAGAGTAGCACGAATTTCCAAGTATCAAGGATAAGGTCTTTGCATAAGGTATTCAATCAGAAAGCATGTTGCTCTCTGGCAATGAACTTAAAAGAACTCCGTGTCAACACATAGAATTCCATCAATTATCCTGACTAATTTGCAAAAGTTAGGGTTTTGCGCCTTGCGCAGTATATCAGACCTTGCTTGTCGAAATCAAGCCTAGGCAAACTAGGTAATTAATCCACCATGGATTAGCAGGTGCAAAATCTTGCCCAGAATCAGAATCAACGGATACCCTCCTTCATGAGATGCGATCTCAGCCATCGAAGTTCGCCACCGAACTGACAAACCTGTGGCAAGTTTTAGGCGACCAGCCAAAACGAGCCTAATAGCATCACATGTTATTTTCCTGTGGTAAGTCCCTCGACTTTGACTTGTCACACTTAGCAAAGTGCTACATGTTTTCCACGAAAACACTCGAGACATCAAACATGTCACAAACTCGGGGATGCTCATCAGGGTATTGGTTTGGCGGTTTACAGTGTGCGGCGTGCAATGCGCTCGTTATAAGAAAGTTTCATGAAGCGGGACAATTAGTGGTGGTAAAAAGTAACGGTGTAAACGAATTCACTTCCTTCATCATGGAAGCATAATGACTGACGGTTACACGTTACTCTATTCTTCCACCACTCAATCGTTTCCAATTCCTATGAGACCAGGGTACGTTTCAATATGACTTGTATAAATAGGCTTCACCTATTTTCACCAAACAACAAGTTTTGGTCAGATAACATAGTATACAGAAATCACCAAGAACTGCTAGCTTTCCACTTTGCAAGCCAGTTCCACTTTCTGATACAAGTCGTAAACAACCACACCTTCGTAATCAACGATTCGGTCTCAACACTTTCTTCGTTTCCCTCCCTAAGACCAACCCCTTCTCCTTCACTTTGTGATCAAGCAAGCCTCCGAACGGCCATTTCTTGGTTTAGGCCAGGATTGTACAGGTTGATCTCTCGAATCAAAAGTACTCCCGTACAGTGCATTGTTTAGGGTTTAGATTCGTTTCTCACCCACACACCCGAAATTACCAAAATCAGCAGAAACGGTTTTCACCCACAAACAATTGGCGACCACAGTGGGAGATTAATCTCTCGGTTGCAAATTTAACTCTCAATTCCATCATCCTACCAGTGAATGCAATGCTTTGAGGCACATCGTCCAAGAAAAGATGGATTTAGGAGAATTGCGTCTGGGGACTAGAGATTCTCCGCCTTACCGAGGATCGACATAAAGATGTTCCACAGACAATAAAGAATGATTAGAGACTTCTCGCGGCAATGAGGTCATCACATAAAGACTCGGATTTACTCCCTGAAGATTTCAGTTTTGGTGAAAGGCCCTAAAGCAAGTAAGTTTTGTCAGACGATGTTTACACGATCTATTGTTTGGGTTTTCACATTTACAATGAAAGCCGATAACCCAATCATCCCAAGATTTCATATCATTCCATTTTTTTCCCTTTCTCATGCAACATTCACGGTTTCGCAATTTTCCCGAATGATTTTGCTACTTACGTTCGCAATTCAAATTTTTGACATATCAATTGATCATAGGGCCATTATTCCAAAATAATCCAAAAACTCTTATCAGAAACAATCATCTATCAATTCAAAAACCAGAAAATCAAACCATAAAAAGAGGCGTCTCTTGCTTTTCAAAACCTAAGGGAAGAAAGTTCAGTAAAATAAAAACATTCAAGGAAAATTGCCTATCCTTTATGCTTTGAAGAGCCGCCTGTTTAATCTTCAATTCTTGGGACAACTTCTCGACTTCTGCCTCCTTTTGATTAATCAAATCCGCGGAAGGACCATCAACTGCTTCTACTTGCAGCCTTTGGATCTCGGAAAACCCCCCACAAAACCAGGAGGCATTAAACTCAAAGTTCACACACATGTCTCGATGGAACTTCCAGCTTGAAATTACATCTCCAGAAACAGTGTAACCAGTCACGTTGCACATATCATGAATTGAAGATAATATTTCTTCCACACGCTTAACCAACGCAAATCGGATGGTGATCTTTTTGGCTGTTGCGATATGTCCATACTTTTCCCATATTCTGGTATATAACTCCGCATACTTAGCTGGTACACTGAAACCCCCGATCAGTACATGACCTTCAAAAGGAGTCAAAAATGGAGAATCGAAAGTGGCGCCTGCAACTGAATCCGCGACCAACAGGGGTTCCTTAGCAATAATCGCGCCCGCAGCCGCGGAGGCATTTTTCATCATCTAAAGCATGGCAGTATCTTCACGAGGATCAATCTCCATCACCAGATTGATAGCAGGTACGGCTTCCATGATTGAAGACGACACCACATCTTCATCGCGACGAATCTCCATCTCAGGGTTATCTTCGATGGCTTCTTCCTGTGATAACACCGATTGAGTATCTATTCCGAATAAATAAATAGTCTAAAAAAAAGAGGTGTGAAAAAACTCACCGACTCATTTGTGGGAGTATTGGAAGAAGACTCGCTATTGTATTCAGAAGTGCTCCTCTCACAACCAGATCTCGAACTTTCTTCCTCTTCGGATTCTTCTTCAAGAGATTCAGTCTTATCGCTTCCTTCCTCAAGAGGCGCCGTCTTTTGGCCGCGGGCAAGTCTGGCAAAGATATTTGAGTTGTCAAGACCATGAGTCAAAAAAAAAAAGAGAGACAGAATAGTCATTGACGAAATGGAAAATATGTGTAATTCAGCCAAGTCAGTGAGGGAATCATACACACCTGCGTGTTGAAAGAACTGAAAGTCATAAGAGCCGTTGAATCCGATTGGAAGCCACCTGCACGACTTTTCGACCTTCGCTCCTTTCCCTGGGGACTGTCTGCATCCGAGCTAGAGGATTTTCTCTTGCCCGAAGGAAGCGGTTTCAACAATTTATGCTTTGCTAAAATCGTAGAGGAAGGTTTTTCACGTGGCTTTGTCACAACATCCTGCACGAACTGATGAATGGCGAGGAACTCATCTTGCCAGAAGATGTTATATTTGGGAGTCGTCACAGGTTTTCGTTCTGAGAGCAAGAAGGGAAGACTTTTATCCGGGTCAAAGACGCTGTAATCAAGAATAGCGGGTAACAATTCATCTGGAGCTGTCAGCGGGCGACAAAATGGGACTCCCTGATCAAAGCCCATATGTCGAGCAGCCCTGTCAATGTTGTAAGAGACTACTCCACAAGATCCTCTGAAAAAAGATGGCACATACCCAGATATACAGCTTTGCAAGAACACAATTTCTCCAATGCTCATATTCTCGTCAGCAGAATGCAATATCATGTTTGGTGCGGGAGCAAAAGTGTTTGGTTGAACTATGGAGGTGTGGACCGGTGCCCAGGGACGAAAGTTAACTGCATGCGCGTTGTCAAGAAAATCAATGAGCTTTGAGCCAGGCCTTGGACGCCTATCCAACCAACGGAGTATCCTGGAGCCGCCATATGTATCAGAAAATGAGGTTTTCGGGTTAGGAGCATAATGCTTGAAATGATCCCACAACCATGCTTGAAGAAAGGCGACATGGATATATGAGTCTACTTTCATGTACCCATTAGAGACATACATGTCCGCTACCAAGCGATCTAGATAAGTGTACAAAGAGCCAAGAAACAAACTACCGATGGGAAGAGCAACGCCTTTCGCTAGTTTGATAACAAATTTGATGAGCTTCTGCCTTATCTCCTTCTTACCAGAGCCATCATCAAAAATGTCTTTGGATATCCATAGAACTAAAAATGCAGCAAAATGGAGTGTATCATCCAGCACTTGATCCAACTCCGGCTCATCAGGGAACTACTCAGATACCCACCAGTTATAGAAGCACTTTTCCTCATAATTATTTCGAACATATCCTATTGCTTTCGTGACCAAAGAGGCATGTATTTCTTATTCTTCCTCAGACAAGAAAACGTCAAGCTTCCCAATTATTGGAAGACTCAACAGAATGGATACGCTTTCCAAAGAAATAATTATCTCACCCCATCTACATATAGCCGTGTGAGTTTCCGAACACCATCTGGAGATGAAAGTAATCAAGCCTGCAACGTCTTTTCTGATTTGAAGTGTTGCAGAAGCCATGACAACATTCACGATTTGCGCCCCAGTTAGATTAGCTCTTACATGGTCTTGGCTCATCATGAACTTCATCCATTTGTCATAAGAGAGCAATGGACTATGACAGATTTTGAAGTCTATGAGAGAAGCAAGATACTCTTTCTTATGAAGACAAAACCTCATTATACGCCCTGGATAGACTTATTGTACTTCTCCATCATTCTCTGAATCGGTCAGAAGAGTTGCCACGAATTTGGGATGGGTCCTTGTAATCGTGGCAGGCTTCGTAAAGAAATCATCATCTGTGTTCGGCTTGGATTTGTTAGCACTTCTCGATGCGGCGGCAGAACTGCTTTTAGGTGACATCTTAACAAAAATTCCTTATATTGTTTCCACTTTCGAGGTAATAACTACAACAAAGCAAAACAAAAGTTACTACTTTGAAGAAAACCATACACGGAGATTTTGTCAGAATCTGGGTACAAAAATCAAGAGCCAACAACAAATTTTCTACGGAAAAATTTTCTTTTGGCCACATGTCATGGCACTCACGGCTAAAAGGAATGGGGACTGTTGCCTACTCAACGGGGTACATGTGATGTCGCGGGGGATACGCTTTTAGCCGAAACTAGACAATGCCGTGGGGAACATGTAAAGCTGCGAGAAGTATACCCTCGGCCACGGGAATTGTTCTCATGGACAAAAGGAAACCCTACATCAAGGTTTTAATGGAGAAAAGAGCAAACGAAGTCGTCCGCCAATACATGCTTACCTAACACAATAATTGGTTTCGTTGTTGTGGCTAACGCTACTATAATACTACTAGCCAAGAGGAATCATTCATATTGAAGAATTTTACAAGTTCATGGAGGTCATGCCTATGGCTAGGGTTTATACCAACACGGAAGAGCAAACAAAGGAAGAAACGTTGGAATACATAATGCTTGCTTCCTCTTGATGTTGTTTGCCTTCCAATTGATTGGCTCACGATCGACACACCTTGCTGCCAATATGAAGACGCATGAACAAAGCCAACGATACAAAAAAAAAAAAAGTTAGGCAACACCTTTTATATGCAAAGTGCTTTCGGAGTTTGAGTAGGATGAGGTTTCCTTTTTGGGGCCATGCGCTGAAGAAAGGCAGCTGGGCCTGCGGAGGCAACGCTCCATGGAACCAATAGTCCACGGCCAAGACAGTGCCAACAGCCCGCGTCTAAGACAGTAGCCATCTCTGATGTCCCGCGTCTAAGCCAACAATACCACGCCCGTGCCAAAGTCCGCGTACCAAGCAAGCCAGCGCCAACGC
This sequence comes from Papaver armeniacum, assembly GCA_023531295.1. NCBI lineage: Eukaryota > Viridiplantae > Streptophyta > Magnoliopsida > Ranunculales > Papaveraceae > Papaver > Papaver armeniacum. Next base: position 105,918 of record JAJJWW010018637.1, read on the forward strand.
TCCATCATCACTCGCTCCACATCCAAAGCAACGCCATCTCCACCATTCCAAACCATCACCAATAGTCCACGGCTTAACCAGCAGTGCCATTGATCATGCCCTAGCCAGCCAAAGCAGCGCCATCTACCTTTCCTAGCCATCTAGCGCCCGTTCCGCGGACCAAATTGCAGTGCCACCTCTGCCGATCAATAGCCAAAAATGCATCGATGATACCAACACCCCAAGGCCAAGCCGAATTTATGCAAAACCACCAATGCAAGGATCACTGATTCTTCATGTCTCCTGGCAGAGGTTAGCCAAATCTTTCTGATAATCTTTTCATGACTTGCCATTTTGATTTTGTCCTTGTCTGTCACCATCTCATGCTTACCCCGCAACAATGCCACTATTTCGAGCTAAGCATGGGACTTAATTTTGATGGTGGTTTTTAGCTTAGGGATAAAATTGTAAAACCTTGCATCTGATGTGACGTCACTCTGTAAGGAAACAGAGCCATGAGTGTCGATATCTTCACTGGCACATTTATTGAGCAACTCAATATTTTCTTATGAAATTTACCCAGAATGGTGCATGTAGCAACCATCCCAGATGTTCTGTAAATTTCGGCGCCTTGCCTATATTCACCTAATATAAGTTTCTTTGAATGCTTTCTGTGCTATGTTCCCCGGCTGAACCCTTAATGTTGGTATGAAATGACAATTTGTGTTCACTCGCAGCAGAGTAGCATGAATTTCCAAGTATCGAGGATAAGGTCTTTGCATAAGGTATTCAATCAGAAAGCATGCTGCTCTCTAGGTAATAATCCTGACTAATTTGCAAAAGTTGGGGTTTTTGCGCCTTGCACAGTATATCAGACCTTGCTTGTTGAAATCAAGCCTAGGAAAACTAGGTAATTAATCCGCCATGGATTAGCAGGTGCAAAATCTTGCCCAGAATCAGAAAACAATGAGCCGCGGGATAGGAGCAATAACAAAGGGAGGCGTGGCCATGCCTTAAGCCAACCAGCGCCATTGGCCGCGCCCCCATCCTAAACCGGCCCCATCTCCCTCGACCAATCAGGTTGCTGTAAAGCTGCCACAATCACACCAAAAGTGTAGCTACGCCCATGCTTGCCCGGCCCCTCTCCTTCCTACCCATCAATCATGTCACTTTAAATGTGCCACGAGAACTAGAGGTATGGCCGCGCCTTATGTTTGGTCGCCCCCTTTTCTTGACCAATCAAGTTGCTCTAAACTCGCCACCATACATTAAAGGCCAAACGCACCCTGTCGCGCCACCATACTAACTGGCAAGCCAAACGCGCCCTGCCACAACAACATATTAATCGGCATGCCAACATGCCGCTCTGCCGCAGTAACATGCCAATGTGCCACAAATGACGCCACCACGTGCTAATCCACTTTCTGTTTGTGGCCAATGCTATAACGGACTCCAATTAGGATTTTATGATTGAAACAAGACTTTTGCTTCAGTAGCAATAGCCAAAAACCTAATTTTTGGTCATAGTCCACAACATGCCACGAGCCACTTTAGCGTTGGCCATGCCGCCAAGCCCTAACTTTGGCCACGACGCCAAATCCTAGCCTTGGACATGCCGCCAAGCCCTAACTTTGGCCACGACGCCAAACCCTAGCATTGGCCATGCCGCCAAGACCTAACTTTGGCCACGGCGCCAAATCCTAGCCTTGGCCATGCCGTCAAGCCTTAACTTTGGCCACGACGCCAAATCCTAGCCCTGGCCATGCCGTCAAGACCTAACTTTGGCCACAACGCCAAATCCTAGCCTTGGCCATGCCGCCAAGCCCTAACTTTGGCCACGACGCCAAATCCTAGCCTTGGTCATGCCGCCAAGCCCTAACTTTGGCCACAGAGCCAAATCCTAGCTTTGGCCATGCCACAACGCCACATGCGTGGCCATGCCACAACACCACGCACACGGCTATGCCACCATGCCGTAGGCACATGCCACCACGCCGCGGTTATGTCGTTTTGCCATTAACAGGTGTTGATGGGTGAAAACTACTCCTGCAGAATTTGGTAATTTGGGGTGTGGATGAGGAATGAATCTAAACCTTCAACAAATGCACTGCGCGGTGAGTGCTTGTAGATTCGAGAGATCAATGTGCAAGTTCGGCCTAAACCAAGAAATGGCCGTTCCGGACTTGTTTCGGTCACAAAGTGAAGGAGATGGGGTTGATCTTAGGGAGGGAAGCGAAGAAGGTGTTGAGATTGTGAAGGTGTTGGCTTGCTTATGACTTGTAACAGAAATATGAGCAAGCTTACGGTTGATGCAAGCAGGCTCTGGGTGTTTGAATACGGTTTTTGTATTAACACTTGGTTTCTGTCGTCTGAACTTGTGTTGTTCTGTCTCTTGTTTGAAATAGGGCGGAGAACCTATTTATACAAGTCATTGAGCCTCATTCACGTTTCTCGTGGGAAGTGGAGGTAGTGGAATGATGGAGTAGTGGAGTTGTGCGTTGGTGATACACGACCAGTCTTGCCCACTTCTCCAGTTCATCTCTAACCGTCCATGACTTCCTGACACGTTCTTGTGATGGCGCGTTGCACGCCGCACGCCGTAAACCGCCAGACCAATACCCAAATATGTATCCCCGGTTTGTGACATGATTGATAACTGGAATGTGGATCTTGGATCCACAAAAGATAGCATGTAATCTTTGAATTGAATAATGCGTTATTCGGGGAAGTCGATACTTGTGAAGTATCGTGTGTATTTTATGCTGCAGTACTTGCATTGTGGTGTGGTAAGGTGATGGGTAATGACGCCTTATCGACCAATTGACTCCGACCATGGTTGTATAACCAAGTTTGGTGAAGTTGGACGGATGAGATGAGCTTTGAGACACTCATCTGCGACCGTTAATGAATATTAGGGTTTTTGAAGAGGTGCGCAAGCATCACTCTCCAGCTTGGTCAAAACCAAGCATGGGAAGGATTTTGGAGAGGACCGACCATACATGCGTGTTGACGGCATGATGGTGTAGCCGCCTGTATTCCGTTCCCTCATGAAAGCGCGATCTGGGCCACTCAATTTGACCGGCAAAGAGGAGTGGTCGAGATTGATTTTGCGATAGAAGTTTGATACCGCAAGAAGCCGCGCGCCACACTCTTTTTCGGCGCATTTTCCAAGACGACCTAACTTGGTCGGTCTTGGCCGGCTGGTTTGACGTGAAGATGGTAGGCTGATGTTCACGCCTATACCTGACTATCCCATGAAAACGTGATCTAAGCCACTCAATTCGTCCGGTGAAGTTGAGCGGTCGAGATCAATTTGCAATTTGGGAAGTGTAACCACGCATGTTTGGGCGGGCGTTTTGGATTAGCCGGGCATGATATGCCTTGGCCGATTGCATGAGGGGGGATGGGCCCACGGTGGTCATCTTTGGTATGACCGGACCTGCTCGATCCGATCGTGACCCTCCATTCATGCCGGAGAAGATGGACGCGCGTGATGGCTTGAACCCTAATTTTGGCTTTCAAAGCCGTGCGACCATGCTCTTTCAGGCGGACGAATGTGTTGTAACCAACCATGGTTGGTTTTGACCGATTGGTCAAGTGTGTAGGCGGTCACATGGTGATTGTGTCGACATGCTCCGGGCCCTTTGAGTCTACATCTACACCCTCCATCTATACCTGCGAAGATGGATGGTTGAGACCTTTTTGCGGCACATGTAATATGCCGCAAACCCTAATTTAGGGTTTTCCGTCCATAATGCTTGGTATGAAAGTCTCTTGGCAAGCAAAGGCCAATGGCCGACCATGCGGGGTCGACCGTGGGTATTCCATACCGCTTGAGGGTGATGGAATTGATCTGGGGTCATCCAATCATGCTTATGGAGTTGAATGACTGCGGTCAGATCATATCCGAACCGATACGGTCGAGTCCGGATGCTCAATCGGGCTAGTATAACACACCGAGAGGGGCTCAATCGGGCTAGTATAACACACCGAGAGGGCTCGGGCTAGTATAACACACCGAGAATCGGCACTGTCACGGGTATTTCGTACATGGTTTCATTATAGTGCTTGGAGGTTCGTGTTACTCAGTAAGAGTAACACTCGGTCGTCATGCCACATCGATAATGAGTACTTGGAAATACAAAGGCTGATATGAAATTCACAAGGCTGGAAGGGATTGTTGCTACATGCTCCAACCTGGAGGAATTTCATGTATTCACGAGAATGGGATTGTTGCTACATGCTCCATTCTTGGTGAATTAAGTGAGGAGTATCCGTCACTTATAAACGGCTTTATCTTTTACAAGATGTCGGCGTATGATTTTTCGGTTTTTTTACAAATTTAACCTTAAACGAAAATCCACCATCAACATTAAGTCCCCCGCCTAGCACATAATGGTTACACTATTGTGTGGTAGGCATGAGATGGTGACATACTTGAAATGACCAAGCTAGAGTGAATACATATTTACCAAGGGTGGCTTCACATTGTCGGGTGTTTCCTGGAATGGTTGGTCTTGATTAGGAATGCGAAGGAAGCAGGACTTGATCTGGTGAGTCGCGTTGGTTTCTCTTGCACATGTCGAGCTCGGCCGCTCCTTCAGGTGTACTTCTTTCATCACATACGGCTTTCCTCGGGTATATCGATAAGCCTCGTCGATTGTTATCCCGAATTAGCAGCCTTCATAGGTGGTAAGTAAAGACTTCTTTTCCTTCTGGGATTCTGTCGACTTGTGAGATTATAAAGAATCATCTCACGTGGTCGTTCATTCCATATCTCGAAGTCTTGCTCGATTTTCTCGATTAACCGATCGATAGATTTGATGATCCTCTTTTTTTTTTTTTTTTTTTTTGTGCTCATAACCTCCTCTCCTCTGCAGATTATCATGGAAGCGGTGGACGCTCATTCTGTTGCTTCTCCAGAAAGGAGTTTTGAAGTTGACAAGCCTGAAAACCATGCGCACGGAGAAGTAATGGCTAAGATCGATCTTCCTCTTCGCGAAGTCGGCCGTGCTATATAGGGGATGTCTATCTCCCACCTTCGTATTGTCAGAGGACGTATCTGTGCACTTTCAGCTGCAATTGACATGGAGGAGTGGTGGAGGCGCGAAGAAACGTTGCAGACGCTAGTAAGCGCAAGGGCAGAGAGGTTTGCAGCGCGGTTGAAGAGGCGGAGAGTTGAGCATGAACGACCTCTGAATGAAGGAAAGTGTGATTACTCGATCCAGGACGGCGTGATAATCCTTGATTCCGATGCAGACGAACCTGAACATTTGAAAGCAACCTGCACGGCTCCTGATGTTGATGTGCCTTTTGATGCTCCCGCTGATGATGTTAGGATGGAGCGTGATGCTGCGGAGATGCTGCTGCGGAGATGCCTGATGCAGAAACTGAGGGAGATTCGAAGGGAGGCGCATCAACGGGTGATGGAGCAGAATCTGACAGTGATGCAGGCGAGGCTGACTCTCTTGGCGATTAGGATTTTCCTTCTTTCTTTTCCAAGCATGTTCCGTACATTTTAATATCTCCCTTGTACTCAGTGGCAGCTGAGTTCAAGTTTTCTTTCGTTTCATTGTTATGAACAAAAGTCTTTTTTTTTTTTTTTATAATCCTTTTGTCGAAACTGTACTCTTGATGCAAGATCTTCCTGGCTTTGCTGGGGCAGATGGCTCAAATCACTTCTTGTGCACACGTTCTATTCCCTTCTTCCCGAGAAATGTTTGCTTAGGGTTTCCTTTCTTGCTCCAGTTGATTTAGGCTGACTCAGGACTTTGTGTCTTTAGGAGTGGAGAGGTTCTCAGATGAAAAATGATGCTTTAATTGAAAATTGAAAATTGAAACCCTAACTATGAATGCAAGTATTGCAATCATTTTCTGGAGAAATTATAAATATGACATGAAACTGTAAAAGGAAACACGCTGGAAAAATATAGCACAGCGTTTTAAGGTGTGGAGGATGCTGGAAAATGGTATCACAGTATCTTAAGTTCGGTAAGGTTTGAGCCATCGTGAGTGAATTGTTATGCCCTCCAGGTTATCAGCGTTGATGAGCTTGCAGTAGCCACCTAGGATAACATCTGCTACCAGGTACGGTTCATCTTCTCTTTCGGTGGGTGAGTCGGGTGGAGTGGTCATCTTCACCGTCATGCTTCCAGCATTGAACGTAGTCGCCTTCGTCACTAGGTCTCCAATTCCGAATGGGTTTGAGCGTGCAGACACTTGGACCATGGCCTTGTTGTCTTTGACCAAGACAGCTTCTATGCTCTTGGTAAAACGTTTGAAAGGGCCGGCTTCCCATTCACATCTCCTAGCCGGGGTTGGTTTGTTGGTTGGAGCCAGTCCCCAGGACTTGTCAGAATGAGGGGCGGTAGGTTGCAAGGAGAGTTGCGTGATGAGACTTACTTGAGATCGAAACCTTTCAGTGTATGCCGACAGGCTCTCTCCGGAAAATTGTGTCACGTCGGAAAGTTGTCGATGCGGCAGCAAACAGTCATCAGGGGGGTCCAGAAGGCGTGTTGGAGATTCTCTCAGGTACTAACACCGGTAGAGGACAGACTTCCAGTATGGCTTTATTGTCCTGCATCCAAGAGCTTCCTAGGATCATGTCGTAGTTGGGATGGTCTTTGACTATGTAGAACTTTGCTTGTGTCGAAACATCACCCAATTTGACTTCAAGATCGATGTACCCATATGAATCTCTGAGTTCTCCTCCTGAATCCCTGACCACAGTTGGACGACGAGTAGCTTCTTGCTTTGAGATCTTTGCCGCTCTCAAGGTCTTGACAGTAATGATGTTAAATTCTGAAGCCGTATCGATCAACGCGTTATCGAACTCAACGTTTCTCAAACGAGTGACGGTTAGGAGTCCCCAGTTTCCATTGCTCATGTCTTTCGGGAAAGACCGGGGTTCTGGATGCTCATCGGATGCAAACGCCTCCCTGACACAACGTGGTTGAGGGCCGTAAATATGTCTTGACGCTGCCCTTTGGAGAAGTACAAGATTTCACATATGCGCTCCATCATAGATTGTACGGTCTTGCGAACAGAGTCCCCAGAAATCATGCAGTTCCTGATAGGTAGAGGATCTCTATGAACACCTTCATTTCCAAGCTGGAGTTCCCCTGTCTCTACCTTTTCCCTGAATATTTGTTTCAACCTGTTGAAATCTTTGGTTGGATGATGGACGAACCTGTGGTAGCAACAGTATCTGGGATCTTCCATCTCTTCCTCGGTCGGAGGACGCCTGATAGGGGGCAGCTTTACGGCGTCGTCTTGGATCCACGCTTCCAGGAGCTCTATCACTTCATTCATGGGAAAAGGAAAACCTGTGTTTTTGGCGTTTTGTGCAGGAGTTTTGTCTGTTCCTTTTCGAGACGAAGTCTTGTGTGCCGAGGATGTTCGCTTGGTTTGTTGTTACGTTATCGAAGCTTTCCTCTTTTCTCCACCGCTTACCACACTCACAGAAGGGCCAATGTTGTATTGTTTGTTTGTGAGACGCCTGCTTCCTCGACTTTCACGCAAATCTTCACTTCGAACAACTCTGGTTCTTTCTAGTAGTCTTGGTGCGATTGTTCTTGAACGTTTTGCGGCTTCGTGGAGTTCGAGAGAATGTTTGAAAGCCCGATTCTCTAACAGAGCGCGGTATATGGGTATCATCCCATTGATGCATGATTCCACCAATTGCCGTTCGGTAACATTCGGGTCGTGACAGTCCAAAGTGCTTGGGTTACGAATCTTTTAACGAAGTCGTTGGGATGTTCATTGTTCATTTGGAGAATTCTTCCCAGTGTCCGAAAACGTGATTTGTTCGGACACGAAGAAATACTTCTGTGGAAAGCACCGACCATCTCGCTCCAATTGGATATCTTTGTTAGGCGCAATGTTGTTGTACAGTGTATGCCCTCCCGTGAGTGATTTTGAGAATTCTTTTAGGCGTAAAACATGATTGTATTCATGTTCCCCAAGGCTTCAAGAATCGAGAAATGTGTTCACGAGCATTACCGAGACCGTCGTAGAGGGAGGCTGGGAGAGGTGTAACCTCTTGGTAGAGGAATCCGTTGCACATCTTGAGGGTACGGCGGTGATGTTGGTGTACGTCCGTTCGGTCCCCTTTTCCTCGATTTTGGAGAAGTCGCTCTAGATCTTCACGCGTAATGAAGTTGGAAGGCTGGTCTCTCTCCCTTTGGCGCTCAGGAGCAACACGAGTTTCTTCATTCATGTGAGTCCGAGTGGAAACGCCCGCTCGGGTGTATTGAATCCATCTCTCGCCGACTCCAAGGGTTGCCGTGAATCTTGCGGCAATCGTTCAGTCAAAGTTTTAAGGAAAGTGAGTACCTCTTTCTGAGTTGCGGCCATATCTATTTGAGTTTTAGCAAGAATTTCCTGTTTCTCCATCAAGTCTGCAATGGTACTAGACGGCGGTCTTCCTCTTGTGTCTCCGGCTCCTCGTCCCGATGGAGGAGTGAAAGTTGTTGCTCGGGGTAACCACCGGAGGCGTTACGCTCGAAGAGATGCCGGGATTTGCGGCTTGTTGCTTTCGGCTCTCGGTGATGGGAGGTGTTACACCTCTTCGGGATGTCTCTGCTCTCCGCTAGTGTTGGTGATAGAAGTGACAGCTCCACGAGATGTATTGACCGTTGTAGCTCCACCGACGGTACATCAACACCGGAAGTGTCATCCATGCTTTGGCTCCATCGAGTTGATTGCGATCCGGACCTCGGTTCCACCATCTTGGAATGAATTGCTTTGATTGAATTGGTTCTAAGATCTACCCTTTTTGAAATTGATGAAATTGAATCGGATTTCAAAGAAATTGATTTTACGACCGAGAGATTAATCTCCCACCGTGGTCGCCAATTGTTGATGGGTGAAAACTACTCTGCGAGAATTTGGTAATTTGGGGTGTGGATGAGGAATGAATCTAAACCTTCAACAAATGCACGTGCGCGGTGAGTGCTTGTAGATTCGAGAGATCAATCTGTGCAAGTCCGGCCTAAACCAAGAAATGGCCGTTCCAGACTTGTTTCGGTCACAAAGTGAAGGAGATGGGGTTGATCTTAGGGAGGGAAGCGAAGAAGGTGTTGAGATTGTGAAGGTGTTGGCTTGCTTATGACTTGTAACAGAAAGATGAGCAAGCTTACGGTTGATGCAAGCAGGCTCCGGGTGTTTGAATACGGTTTTTGTATTAACACTTGGTTTCTGTCGTCTGAACTTGTGTTGTTCTGTCTCTTGTTTGAAATAGGGCGGAGAACCTATTTATACAAGTCATTGAGCCTCATTCACGTTTCTCGTGGGAAGTGGAGGTAGTGGAATGATGGAGTAGTGGAGTTGTGCGTTGGTGATACACGACCAGTCTTGCCCACTTCTCCAGTTCATCTCTAACCGTCCATGACTTCCTCGACACGTTCTTGTGATGGCGCGTTGCACGCCGCACGCCTGTAAACCGCCCAGACCAATACCCCGATATGTATCCCCCGGTTTGTGACATGATTGATAAACGGAATGTGGATCGTGGATCCACAAAAGATAGCATGTAATATCGAATTGAATAACTGCGTTATTCGGGAAGTCGATACTTGTGAAGTATCGTGTGTATTTTATATGCAGTCTTTGCATTGTGGTGTGGTAAGGTGATGGGTAATGACGCCTTACTGACCAATTAACTCCTGACCAGGGTTGTATAACCAAGCTGGTGAAGTTGGACGGATGAGATGAGCTTTGAGACACTCATCTGCGACCGTTAATGAATATTAGGGTTTTTTGAAGAGGTGCGCAAGCATCACTCTCCAGCTTGGTCAAAACCAAGCATGGGAAGGATTTTGGAGAGGACCGACCATACATGCGTGTTGACGGCATGATGGTGTAGGCGCCTGTATTCCGTTCCCTCATGAAAGCGCGATCTGGGCCACTCAATTTGACCGGCAAAGAGGAGTGGTCGAGATTGATTTTGCGATAGAAGTTTGATACCGCAAGAAGCCGCGCGCCACACTCTTTTTCGGCGCATTTTCCAAGACGACCTAACTTGGTCGGTCTTGGCTTGGCCTGGTTTGACGTGAAGATGGTAGGTGATGTTCACGCCTATACCGACTATCCCATGAAAACGTGATCTAAGCCACTCAATTCGTCCGGTGAAGTTGAGCGGTCGAGATCAATTTGCAATTTGGGAAGTGTAACCACGCATGTTTGGGCGGGCGTTTTGGATTAGCCGGGCATGATATGCCTTGGCCGATTGCATGAGGGGGATGGGCCCACGGTGGTCATCTTTGGTATGACCGGACTGCTCGATCTGATCTGTGACCCTCCATTCATGCCGGAGAAGATGGACGCGCGTGATGGCTTGAACCCTAATTTTGGCTTTCAAAGCCGTGCGACCATGCTCTTTCAGGCGGACGAATGTGTTGTAACCAACCATGGTTGGTTTTGACCGATTGGTCAAGTGTGTAGGCGGTCACATGGTGATTGTGTCGACATGCTCCGGGCCCTTTGAGTCTACATCTACACCCTCCATCTATACCTGCGAAGATGGATGGTTGAGACAGATTTTGCGGCACATGTAATATGCCGCAAACCCTAATTTAGGGTTTTCCGTCCATAATGCTTGGTATGAACGTCTCTTGGCAAGCAAAGGCCAATGGCCGACCATGCGGGGTCGACCGTGGGTATTCCATACCTGCTTGAGGGTGATGGAATTGATCTGGGGTCATCCAATCATGCTTATGGAGTTGAATGATCGGTCGAGATCATATCCGAATCGATACGGTCGATCTTGGGATGCTCAATCGGGCTAGTATAACACACCGAGAGGGGCTCAATCGGGCTAGTATAACACACCGAGAGGGCTCGGGCTAGTATAACACACCGAGAATCAGCTTGTACGGGTATTTCGTACATGGTTTCATTATAGTGCTTGGAGGTTCGTGTTACTCTGTAAGAGTAACACTCGGTCGTCATGCCACATCGATAATGATTCATTATAGTGCTTGGAGGTTCGTGTTACTCGTAAGAGTAACACTCGGTCGTCATGCCACACCGATAATGAGTCTTTGGAAATACAAGGCTGATATGAAATTCACGGGGAAGGGATTGTTGCTACATGCTCCAACCTGGAGGAATTTCATGTATTCACAGAATGGGATTGTTGCTACATGCTCCATTCTTGGTGAATTAAGTGAGGAGTATCCGTCACTTATAAACGGCTTTATCTTTTACAAGATGTCAGCGTATGATTTTCTGGTTTTTTTACAAATTTAACCTTAAACGAAAATCCACCATCAACAACAGGTACCAACAGAATGTGGCCATAATCAACAGCCACCCTCTCTGCTGAATTACAATCTCAGCCATCCAAGTTCGCCATCGAACTGACAGACTTGTGGCAAGTTTTAGGCGACCAGCCGCCTAAATCTAGTGGCCATGGCTACGCCAGGCGCCACTTGCACCACCGTGCCACTGGCATGCACGAGCCATGCCAGCCATACCACATTGCCACTGACGTACATTAAAACGCCAATGTGCCATTATCAGGCGCCAACACAAGGTAGCCATGATCAACGACTACCCTTCTTTATGAGATGTGATCTCAGCCATCGAAGTTCTCCACCGAACTGACAAACCTGTGGCAAGTTTTAGGCGACCAGCCAAAACGAGCCTAATAGCATCACATGTTATTTTCCTGTGGTAAGTCCATCGACTTTGACTTGCCACACGTAGCAAAGTGCTACATGTTTTCCACGAAAACACTCGAGACATCAAACTGTCACAAACTGGGGGATGCTCATCAGGGTATTGGTCTGGCGGTTTACAGTGTGCGGCGTGCAATGCGCTCGTTATAAGAAAGTTTCATGAAGCGGGACAATTAGTGGTGGTAAAAAGTAACGGTGTAAACGAATTCACTTCCTTCATCATGGAAGCATAATGACTGACGGTTACACGTTACTCTATTCTTCCACCACTCAATCGTTTCCAATTCCTATGAGACCAGGGTACGTTTCAATATGACTTGTATAAATAGGCTTCACCTATTTTCACCAAACAACAAGTTTTGGTCAGAGAACATAGTATACAGAAATCACCAAGAACTGCTAGCTTTCCACTTTGCAAGCCAGTTCCACTTTCTGATACAAGTCGTAAACAACCACACCTTCAGAATCAACGATTCTGGTCTCAACACTTTCTTCGTTTCCCTCCCTAAGACCAACCCTTCTCCTTCACTTTGTGACCGAAGCAAGCCTGGAACGGCCATTTCTTGGTTTAGGCCAGGATTGTACAGATTGATCTCTCGAATCAAAAGTACTCCCGTGCAGTGCATTGTTTAGGGTTTAGATTTGTTTCTCACCCACACACCCGAAATTACCAAAATCAGCAGAAACAGTTTTCACCCACAAACAAAAGCATAAACCGTTATTAACTGAATTTAATTAATCTAACTATTTAACTGCTAGCTTAGATGCTAGCACCCTAGTAACTTTTATGGGCTACGCAATTACATGGAAATGCCTCCCCTCTTGAGAGCATCCTTGTCCTTAATGATGGAACTTAGAAAAATGAGCACAAACATGAGCTTTATCCAAGTAGCGTCCTCAGGTATATTGTGAGACCATTGAACTAGCAGCTGAGGAACAATGTGACCACTTCGTGAAATTTCTCTAGTGTCAACAACAGGTAGAAGAGTGATCTCACTAGAATCACTCACAAGAGGAAGAGTATGAGTAGTAGTTATTGTTGCAACTAGTTTTTCTTTAAGTTGGGACACATAGAAAACTAGGTGGATGCGAGAACTAGGAGGAATGTCGAGCTTGTAAGATACTTGGCCAATGCGCTGCAAGACAAGAAATTGACCATAGTATTTTGAATCCAGATTGAAGTCCCTCCTCAAGGATATGGAAGACTGCCTGTAAGGATGTAGTTTTAAGTAAACCCAGTCCCCAACTTCAAAATGTATGTCCACCATCTTTTTATCAGCAAACCACTTCGTTCTTCTTGAGCATGATGTAGAGAATCTTTCAAGATGTCAAGCATAGCAAAAAATTTTTTCAGGTACTCTTCTACAGCTGCCACAGAAGTATTAGCTTCACTAAGGAAGGCCAAGTGAGGAGGAACATATCCATACAATGCCTGAAATGGTGTACTCTGCAAGATGGTGTGGTAATTTGTATTATACCACCATTCAGCCAATGGGAGCCAAGGAAACCAATTTCTAAGCTTGTGACTTGTCATACACCTTAAGTACCCTTCCAAGCATGAATCAACCCTTTCTGTCTGTCCATCTTTTTGAGGGTGGTAAGCACTGCTGAGATGTAGTATAGTGCCCACTGCCTTAAATAGTTCTTGCCGGAAATGGCTTGTAAAATTTTTATCTCTATCAGCGACTATTGAAGAAAGCATACCATGAAGCTTGAAAATGTGACTGATAAACTCTTGAGCTGCAGAACTTGCAGCAAAAGGATGGCTGAGAGGTATAAAATGTCTATACTTGGTAAACCTGTCAATGACCACCATGATGACATCCTTTATGTTGGACTTACGATTACCTTTAATGAAGTCCATGCTGATGTGGTGCCAAGCTTGAGTAAGAATTGGAAGTGGTTGGAGAAGACCAACTGGCTGAGTTGTAGTAGTCTTGTTTCTTTGGTGTCACACTGGCTAACAAACAATAAGATGTCCCTTCTCAGTCCTTGCCATTAAAAATGAGAGCTCTCATGGAACTTCCTTATATTCCTGAGTGGGCTCCAAAGGCAGATGAATGAACTGAAGCAACAATGGCTTCTCTTAAGTTATTGCCTTGGCCCACATAGAGTTTACCCTTGAATCTTAAAATGCCTTCCTTGTAAGTGCAGTTAGGAATTGCATCAGCTTTCACCAGTAACTGTGGAATTATCTGAAAAGCCCATAGATCATTGGTATAACTTTGCACAATATCTGCAGCCCGTGTAGGAGTGGAGAGTGTCAATGTATGGCAGATGCTGGTAGGATCTGCATGCATTCTGGAAAGAGCATCATCAGTTGTGTTATATTTTCCTTTCTTGTACTGAATAGTGTAATCAAAACCCAATAATTTCATGAGCCATTTTTGTTGAAGTAAGGTAGTGATTTTCTGATCCATGAAGTACTTGATACCAAAAATCCTAGTCAATTTCATATAATAACCACGACTATAAACACCAAAATCCCTAGTCAATTTTATCTTCACCGCCACCACGATGGTAATTATGATTTCTATTTGTTTGATTTTCGGTTTTCTTATGAAACCCCAGAAACTACTTCCAAAATATATTGCTTTCTATTTAATTGATTTTGATTTTACGGTTTAACAGTTTGGCTAAATCGGTAGGACACCTCCGGCTAAAGGTAAGACTTGATGGAAAATTGTGTTTTCTAGTTTCTAGGGCGTAACTTGATGATGTTGTTTGATGGGTGTGAATTTGATTTAGTTGATTAGGTGGACACATTTAGAAGTACTGAGGTTTAACTCGTTATGAAGTTTAACTTTGAACTTGATATGTTGTAATTCATAATAATATCATTTGATGCACCTTTGTACATTTGATTTGTTGAATTCGAATTGATTTCAGAGTGAGTTTCGTTATAATTACTTAATTATTAGTAATTTGGTATGAGAATCGAAAGATTTGGGGGTAACATTGTGCGTGCATATTTTGAGTTCTTAATTGAGAATTAAGTCTGAGCAATATTAATGCCATCCTTCTTTCTATCAAATTTCTCAAAATAGAAAATTACAAAATTCTACGATATATCTGCTGGAATTAAAATAAGAGTAATGACAACAACACTGGATGTACCCAGATACGTCCTTTGTTATTGTTTGATGTACCCAGGTACATCCTGTGTAGAATTTTAGTAGCACTGGATGTAACCAATTTCATCTTATGTTATTTATTGATGCACCCAGTTACATCTGTTATCGAATAATAGTAACACTAGATGTAACTAGTTTCATCTTATGTTATTGATTGATGTACCCAATTACATCCTCAGACGAATAGTAGTAACACTGGATGTAACTAGTTACATCATATTTTATTGCTTGATGTACCCAGGTGCATCCTGTGTTGATTACTAAACCTGAAATAGGAATAATAGTAGCAACACTGGATCGATGTATCTAGGTGCCTCCTTTGTTATTAATTGTTTGTTGTATCTTATTCTGAGTGCATCCTTGTTGATTCCTGAAGCAAATATATGAATAATATGAGTAACACTAGATGTTTCCAAATGCATCCTGTTATTGCTTGATGTACCTAGGTACATCTTGTGTTGATTCCTGAAACTGGTATATGGATAATAGAAGTGACACTAGATGTATCCGGTACATCATGTGTTACTACTTGATGTACCAGGTACATCTTGTGTTACTGCTTAACGTACCTAGTTACATCATGTATTGATCACATACAAATAACTTATCTTATGCTTGCAAATGAATATGTTTGTTTAGAGTGGCAATGTATTGAGTTGCAGGATCTATTGAAAGTGACCATGCATTGAGTTTCCCTTAATTTGTAAACGACATTGTATGAGAAAGATTATACGTTCTGAATGAGAATATGTTTTGCACATGTATTTTACAACATGATTGGAATGATACTGATGCATATATTGGTTTAGGTTTGTACTGCCCGTAACTTGTATTGAGTTTATTCATTCTTAAATTAATACTTGGACTGATCCTGTCATGATACTTTCATTTCTAGACACCAAGCATTTGTTAATACTGCTATGGTAATCATGTTGTTCCTTTGGAAAACTCACTTCTCTATGGTGTTTGAAACTACCATTAAACACTTGTCGTGACCATAAACTTAATTAATTAGGACATCTGATAATCATCATATAGCCTAGGATGATACTAATGATTTGCAGGTTCTATCAAGACTATTGCAGTTTTCTTAAGTGCACCCACTCCAAGCTCTGGTCTTTGTGCTTCTTGGCTACGACTTCATGTGGACGCCTAGTTCAATCCTAACACTCATGATGCAGGTAGAGGGAGGTTATCGTCATCGAGGAGTCAGATAATGCATACCCACCACTTGGTATTTCATATGTCTAAAATGAAGGGTATGCACCGATTTATCTATCGCCAACATCATTCTTTTCAGTACCTCCACCACCTGGACATAAGTATACTTCAATAATGGTGGTCCACCACCTTAACATCCCTACCGGCAGGTTCCGGAAGATGATGACTCGTGTTGTTGCTCGTTTATATATAGCTTTGTTTCTGTAATTTTTTTTGTTTTTTTATGTCGTCTCAATTAGTCTCAATTTAAAACTCTACCAAGTTCGGTGCTTCTATATATATCTGTTTTAATGTTTGTAGTATGTCAGGATAATAACACTATGTCCACACCCTATTCCAGTTGCTTTTTTACTATAAAATGTTTCTGCCGCATTAAAATCACTAAATTTTCATTTGCTTACAAATAAAAAGGGTATTTTAGGTTGTTGTCCTTGAAATTAATTATGTAGAAATAAAATCTTGGATGAAATATCCAATTTTTGATATTTAAACAATATCTTAGAGATGCTTGTACATTTAAACAATACTCCCTCCGTCCCACTATTAAGTGACCTAGTTCAAGTTTGCACAATTTTTAAGGCAAGCAAGGGGAAAAGTATTTTTAAGCACTTTTTACAATTATACCCTTATGGATGATAAAAAGTAAAATTTTGAAATGATTTATCTCTCAAACTACACCACGGATGTTCGTAAACTTCGTACCATTGAAAAACATTTTAAAACACCTACGTAACGAATATAAACATGACTATCAAATTATGCATATTTCTTATATTTCTTATAATCAATTAAAAGGATAATTTTAGAAATATCTCTTTATTTAGTGATATAGGTCACTTAATGGTGGGACAAAATCTAAATGTAACTAGGTCACTTATTAGTGGGACGGAGGGAGTATTTTTTTTTTTTTTTTGCTTGTCTTTTAGACACAGAAATTCAAAATTATGGGTTATTCAACCAATTTAGTCTATTATCAATTATTATTGACTAAAGTCAAGTACTGAGATGTGTCCATATTAGTCGACAAATACACCTATATCTGTCTGTAATAAAGCACTGGATAATCATTTCTATTCGAGAGATGATAGACACACCGAAGTTTTACACTTCGTGGTGTCAGTTTTACACTTCGTGGTGTCCCGCGGAGGATCGAATTGCCAGTCTTAGCATTTAGATAGAGAAGGGCAGAAGTGGGTCCCCCTTCCCTCTCATATCCCTCTCTCACGGTGTATTTGCCGTTCTCTTTTTCAGTTTGTTAATCATTTTTGTTTCTATTCAAGACAATTCTGACAACAACTATATCGTTTCCCGGTTTCTATTATATTTCCTCAGTTGACAAACAAATTCAACAGTCAAAAAGAAAATGATGAGATTAGGATTTCGAAAGACCTTGAAACTGAAAGAAATTTCCTTAACTAGTTCTAAATCGAAGGGATTTTGTACTAGAATCCATGAGGGAGTCCCAAAAGAAAGAGTAGACTGTGTTGTAATTGGAGCTGGAGTTGTAGGAATAGCTGTAGCTAGAGAACTTGCTTTGAAAGGTAGAGATGTTTTGGTAATTGAATCTGGTTCTACTTTTGGTACCGGAACTAGTTCCCGGAATAGTGAAGTCATTCATGCCGGAATTTATTACCCTCGCAATTCTCTCAAGGTATGCTTTTGACTTCTTGATTATTTTTTATGCATTTCTTAAATCCTAAATCCGAACATGCTTTTATATTATGAATCTCGGGAAGTCAATAACATCCAGCTCTTTTACTAGGCAGATTTTTGTGTAAGAGGGAGGAAATTGCTTTATAACTATTGTGCTGATCATGAGGTTCCTTACAAACAAATTGGGAAACTTATAGTTGCCACCAGAACTTCAGAGATTCCAAAGTTGGTAGATCTTCAGAATCATGGAACAGAAAATGGGGTTGAAGGATTAAGGATGATAGATGGCACAGAAGCCATGCGGATTGAACCGGAATTACAATGTGTGAAAGCTTTGCTATCCCCGGTTTCGGGGATAGTTGATTCACATTCCCTAATGCTATCTTTAGTGGTATGTCAAACCAACTGCTTTAATTGCATATATCTGAAGTGTTTCATAAAGCATATGAAACTATCCATAAAAACAGCAGCATATGCTTGAGTTGAGGATGTCTAAATGAAATTTGTTCGTGTGAAATGATAGACTTTACTCAAAAGGACCATCCAGCCTAAATGCTTGAGTTGAGAATGTCTAAATGAAATTTGTTTGTGTGAAATTTGGTTTTTGTCGCTATCTTTTTAGTCATATTAACTGCACTATTACAGGGATTCTCACATGGATGCGGGTGTCCAGGGGGAAGCTGAAAATTTTGGAGCAACGTTCTCTTACAATACTGCTGTAATTGGTGGGCATCTCAGAGAAAACCAAATCTATATTCATATTTCTGACAGCAAGAATCTTGAAGGGTGTTCACCATTGCCACCAGAGCTTATACTCATTCCAAAGCTTGTAGTGAACTCCGCAGGTCCGAGTGCTCCATCGCTTGCAAAAAGATTTGATGGCATAAAAAGTAGTTTCATCCCTGCATCTTATTATGCCCGTGGTTGTTACTTCTCTCTAACCAATATAAGTACATCTCCTTTCAAGCATTTAATTTATCCTATCCCGGAGGATGGTGGTCTTGGAGTTCATGTTACACTAGACTTGGATGGTCGCGTTAAGTTTGGACCAGATGTTGAGTGGATTGATGGCGTTGACGATACATCAAGCTTCTTAAACAAGTATGGAATTCATTTCTTTTCTGCCTCTGTTACGTCTACTTTTCTTTCAGAATTTCCATCTCTTAAGCACTAGTAAACTCAACAGTTATATTTCTATTGCAGGTTTGACTATTCTGTCTCTGCAAAACGCGCAGAATCTTTTTATCCGGAGATAAGGAAGTACTACCCTAATCTGGTGGATGGGTCTCTGGAAGCAGGTTATGCAGGGCTCAGGCCAAAGCTTTCTGGTCCTGGACAGGCTCCAGTTGATTTTGTAATACAGGTACTCTCTCATCTCTCTTTATCTCTGTGGAAGGTTATAGATTTCAGGCTATGACCATTGACCACTCATTGTGAAAGCAGGGAGAAGATATACATGAGGTACCTGGACTTGTAAACCTGTTTGGAATAGAGTCACCTGGTCTAACCTCTTGTATGGCGATCGCAGAACACGTTGCTTCCAAGTACAGCTGAGAGCCGAAAGTCATGGCTGTTCTTCTAATGTATAGGTTTCTTTGGGAAGTTCTTTTTTTTCAGCGAGCCTTTCCCCGTAAAGCTGAGCTTGCATAGTGCGCTCATTTCATTCTATGTTAACCCTGAAATATAGAACTTCCATATACAAGCTGTTATGGATCGCTCGGCATGTGTTCTTATTACTATGAACATTAATGTAATTTAGTTTCTTTCAGGTTTCTTGTAATTGTCAAGAGAATAACTTGCAGGAAATAGTCCTGCAAAATTTAAAGAGAGTCTGAAATCTCCACCTCTTCAAAGAAAGAGGCTATCTTACTAATATAAAGAAAAAAGGTAATTGTTTGGTGAAGCCCTTTTCACATGACAATAATACCCCCATTAACTAAGCTTTTAGTTAATATTTGTATATTTACAGAAATGCCATTGTTTTAAAAATAAATTAAAAAAAAATTAAAACTTAGATATCTTTAAAAATACACATCGGATTTTTGCAAAATTAATATATTTGGAAAGCTCTTTAAATTATCTACGTAATGAGTATAAACAAGGATATTAAATTTTTATTTTAAGATTTTTTTTGTCATTATTATCAAATTTGGTGTTGTTAAAAGAATCCAATTCAATCATGTGCATCGCACATGTGGCCTAGAGTATAGATGAAATACAAAAAAAAAAAAAAAAAAAAAAAAAGAGATTGCTGGATGTCAAAAATACATTGTAAAAGTACGCTGTAAAATATAACGGGAAGCTATTTACACAACAATCCCAGGATACCGGTTTTTCATTTTTCAGTATACTCTTCGATTTTCCCCTCCCCATAAGTCGTTGAAAGAGCAGAGGCGCTAATATCCCCAATTTGATCATCTTCCTTCATTCTCTTCTCCTGGCATTTTCCAAGCCTAACAACTACAATCTCTTCTTTGGGTTTCTAAATTGAGACCACCACCACCACAGATGGCGGCAACCACCAGTCCCACCACCTCAATTCTCTACCCTATCCCTCCATCTTCTTCTTCCTCCTTATCATCAAGGAGTACAATTTCATCCTCATTCTTCAGAAGAACTTCATTACCAAAACTCATAACCTCAATCAACAAAACAACAACTCATTCACGAGTGGTTATTAGATCAGCTGTAGCAATCGAGAAAGAAACACCAGAAACTGAAAGACCTGATACATTTCTAAGAGAAGTTGATGACCCATCTTCATCAGCAGCATCACCACATTCTTCAAATGTTAGGGCTAAATTTGAGAGGATGATTCGGGAAGCTCAGGATAGTGTTTGTGCAGCTGTTGAAGCAGCTGATGGTGGTGCTACTTTCAAAGAAGATGTTTGGTCTAGACCTGGTGGTGGTGGTGGTATTAGTAGAGTACTACAAGATGGGAATGTTTGGGAGAAAGCTGGTGTTAATGTTTCTGTTGTTTATGGTGTTATGCCTCCTGAAGCTTATAGAGCTGCCAAGGGTGACAATTCTACAACCACTAAGCCTGGTCCTGTTCCCTTCTTCGCCGCTGGGATTAGCTCTGTAAGTAATTGCTCGTGTAAATGATGTTGTTGCTCCTGATTGAATTTTTGATTTATGTGCTTTGATTTCAACATGAACATATTCTATTTAGGGGTTTCCTATTTGTCTTGAATTGGATTTTGATAATCTATCCATGTGCTCATTACTTATTTGTTCCATTCTGATGATTACATAGGTATTGCATCCAAAGAATCCATTTGCACCCACACTTCACTTCAATTATCGCTACTTCGAGACTGATGCTCCAAAAGGTACACATCAAATGGCTTGCTTAACTTTGCTGTCTCATTTACATTTGGTTGCATCCTGCGCAAGTGAAATGGTTCTGGCTTAGTAGGTCTCAGGTTCTTTTTGAAGTTGGCATGTGTTCCCATTTAGTTTGCTAAAAGAACTGAATCCTTTTCTTTATCCTAAGAAGATAGAATTGTGTTATCTGTATGAAGCATATCTAGTAGTAGTGCATCAGAAAAAATTTCATTTCATAAATATTCCTTTCTTTCTTGCTGCGTTTCAATGTTGTGAATGTGTTTGCAATGATGGATTACTCAAATCAAATTTTCTAAGTCTTTTTATAACGTCTTACAAATGGAGATATTTCTATTATTTGTACGCAGACGCACCTGGAGCCCCTCGATCATGGTGGTTTGGTGGCGGTACTGATTTAACACCTGCCTATATTTTTGAGGAGGATGTGAAACATTTTCATACGGTAAGACTCAAGACACAACTATGGTAGGTCTGGATTTGCTACTGAGGTCTACTTAAATTGATATCAGCTGCGTCCATGCCATCATTTCTTCTCATCCAGTACTGTTGTGTATTCTAATATCTACATATGCATAATTTAGCTGTAATTGGATTCCTCCTGTTATTGCCCAAGCTGTGAAAGCAACTTCTAATAAACAACAATGGAGCTAAACCTCTATGGATATTTGCGATGTTTCCTAGTTTCTTTTTGCATTTGAAATTGCAGTGAACATTTAATGAGTGGTTTTGATATTTGGTTCTTAGATGTTAAACATTTCACATGATAACTATTGTGTAAAACCACGGGCTTTATAAAATGTTCATAAAAAGCAAGATGTATGTTGTTGAGCTTGCATAGGCCAAAGGTGTACCAAATGATTATACTTGAAACTGCAGTTGGTGCATTTTAATATGTTTCATGTGATATGGAGTTCACATACTTGGTGAGGAGGATGCATAAAAGCAGTTTAACCAAAGAGCGTAAACTGACTTGCTTTTTTCCGGTTTATCTGTAGGTTCAAAAAAATACTTGTGACAAATTTGATCCTAGCTTCTACCCCAAATTCAAGAAACGGTGTGATGATTACTTCGTTATTAAGGTATGCTTTGAACACGGATATTTTAGTAAAACATGTCACCAAGAGCTGATGCTGTTGGTCATATGATTCTAATATAAAACTTTTGAATCCATCTCCACCTTTTGAGCCATGAAACTACCAGCTTGAGGTTAATGGTCCTTCTCTAATGTTTATGACTATTGCTTCTTCTTGCAGCACCGAAATGAAAGGCGTGGGCTTGGAGGAATATTTTTTGATGATCTTAATGACTATGACCAGGAGATTCTTCTCTCCTTTGCCACTGGTAGCTGATCAAGGACCCTACATATTATGCAATCTCACATCACATTATTTATTTTTCTACTACTTATGCCCAGCTCATTCATATAATTATTACCATGTTGAAACTGTAGAATGTGCAAACTCTGTTGTGCCTTCATACATACCCATTATAGAAAAAAGGAAAGATACACCATTCACCGAGCAGAATAAAGAATGGCAACAATTGCGGAGGGGACGATATGTAGAATTCAACTTGGTAACCATGCTAACTGCTTTCATACCTATCTCTGAAACGTCTACGCAAACAGTACAAACAAATCACTATAACAAATTTTAGCTTAGTATTTGACTAACACCATTGAGTTATGTTGAATGTGTGATAGGTTTATGACCGCGGTACAACATTCGGACTGAAGACGGGGCAGAATTGAGAGCATTCTCGTTTCCCTCCCACTAACAGCACGATGGGAGTATGTCCATGTATGTGAACTTCATGACCATTTCAGTTGTTTATTTAGTCAGTCTGAAGTAGTATACAAACCCATTGGCGTGGAATGTAAATAACAATCTTTTGCTTTTGGCAGAAACCTGAGGAGGGTAGTGAAGAATGGAAACTGCTAGATGCATCAATCGAAAGGAGTGGATTTGATTTAATGTCTATGAAGGATCTCTCTCCAGATCTCCACCAGTTTTTTGTTGTTTTTTTCCATTCTTTTTTTCAAGGCTGCTAATGGGGGTGCCAGGATTAGTGGGGGTGTACCAAAACTATAATAAGACAAAACAGTTTTTATATAGGACAAAATAATTTTTGCCTTGGATTGGTACACCCCCACCAATCCTGGCACCCCCATTAGCAATCTTGCAACTCTTTTTTTGATGAGTTTTGGCTCGGCTGCGCCATTGTATTTGTATTATTGGAGTTTAGAGACTAGAGATAGTAGATAGGGAAATTGTTGTAATTTATTCCTAAGTTAATTAGGTTAGTTGTATTCATTTCTCAAAGCTGTTAGCTGTTACTGCTAGTTACACTAATTGTTGTAAAATTAGTGCTTCCGACTAGACTTTGAATAAGCATCTATCTTAGCCTTTGTTATCCCCTGTCTCGTGGGGTTTGTAAGATGATCAAATGAAGCTCAGTGAGTGAGGCTGCTAAAATGTGGCAAATGAACTCACATTGGGGAGCTAAGTTGTTTAATTGCATTTCTCCAAAAAGAAAGAAGACTTGTCAAACCTTTATCTATAGACAAGTGAAGGGCACTACACTAAACTCTTTGTGGGTGAGAGGTGGGAAATCATTTTGGCGCCAAAAGAAGGAAATATTGGCGGGGAATAAACAAGAGTCGTGATTTCCAAGGGCGGGTTATGTACTTATGTCGGGAAGAAGTGGAATTTATTTTACTTCGAAAATCAAAGGAGACCGACTGAGCTGAGATTGGAGATGGAAATGGAGCAATTACTGAACATGGGTTTCTCTCAAGACCAGGCATCTCAAGCTTTAGCCGCCACCGGTGGCAGATGCACTCTCAAAGCCACCGAATGGATCCTCAACAACAACAGTAAATCTTTTCCTCATCCTCCTCTTACAAACCCTAACCCTAACGATCCTCATTCTTCATCTTCTTCTCCTCCCGTTCAACCCAAACTTAATCATTTCTTCCCTCCAAAATCTCAATCCAGCCCTACCAATGAAGAATCTCCATCTAATAATAAGCGTTCCAAATTATTTCATTCCTCTTCCACACAGCAATTTCCATCTCCTACATCATCTGCTATACAGAAACAAAAGCCTCTGGCTCCTCCTCATCAGCCTCTAGCTGAGCGGATGCGACCTAAAGGAATCGATGATGTCATCGGACAAGACCATCTTCTTGGTAAGAATTCGATTCTCAGGACTTCTTTAAATTCAGAGAGATTGCCTTCTATTGTCTTATGGGGTCCACCTGGTACTGGTAAGACATCCATTGCTAGAGCCATTGCCCATTCAGCTTCCTCTAATACTTATCGATTTGTTTCGTTATCTGCTGTTACTGCTGGTGTTAAGGATGTTAGAGAATCTGTTGATGAAGCTAGGAAATTTAAGAAGTGGAATAAAAGAACTGTATTGTTTATTGATGAAGTTCATAGGTTTAATAAAGCGCAACAAGATTCATTCTTGCCTGTTATTGAGGATGGTAGTATTGTGTTTATTGGGGCAACTACTGAGAACCCATCATTTCATCTGATTACCCCATTGTTGTCCAGATGTAGGGTTTTTACATTGAATCCATTGCAGCCTGAAAACATTGTGACTTTGCTTAAGAGAGCTGCAGATGATTCGGAAAGGGGGTTAGTTAAAAGTGTGGGTGTGAGTGTAAGGGTGGAAGAAGAGGTTTTTGATTTTGTTTCTTTGAACTGTGACGGTGATGCCCGTGTGGCTTTGAATGCTCTGGAAATTTCTGCAACTATTGCTGCAGCACGGGTTAAGGGAAATGAAGAAAAGGCTGTCAACGGTGGCGATGAAGATAATGAAACTTCTCTTGTTGTTATAGATGGGGAAGATGAGGTTGGTTCAAAGTCAAAATCTGATGGAGCTGTTGTCTGCATTGATGATGCTAAAGAAGCTTTTCAGTGTAAACACATTGCTTATGACAAGGCTGGGGAAGAACACTATAATCTTATCAGTGCACTTCACAAATCGATGAGAGGCAGTGATGCCAATGCAGCGATTTACTGGTTAGCTAGAATGTTAGAAGGAGGTGAAGAACCTCTTTACATTGCTCGACGTCTCATTCGGTTTGCTTGTGAAGATGTTGGATTAGCAGATCCAACTGCACTCAATCAGTCTGTTGCTTGTTACCAAGCTTGCCATTTTATTGGAATGCCGGAATGCAACGTGATCTTAGCACAATGTGTTGCTTACTTGGCTTTGGCTCCTAAGTCGGTTGCTGTTTACCAAGCGATAGGAGCTGCGCAGAAGATGGTTAAAGAATCAGCAGGGCAGAATGAGGGAGTGCCTCTCCATTTGAGAAATGCACCAACGAAGCTAATGAAGGAGATCGGGTATGGTAAGGGTTATATTTACCCTCCCAGTGACCCATTATCTTCCGCATCACAGACTTACTTGCCATCATCATTACAAGGTCATACATTTCTCAACTGGCAAGGCCTGAATCCCAAGTCCAACAGATGAATCATTATACATTATCTCATTGGTAAAGCAGGTACCTCAAGCTTTTGCAGGATTGAGCCATTGAGGATGCAAACAGTTGTGGGAATCTATAATTGTAAAACAGCACATGAGTCCAGTATTTTGCTAAGTCGTCTTGTCAGTATACGTTTGCAAGTGATGGCGCGACTATTTTGAACAAGAAATCTGACCTATATGAAGTGCTTCTGCTTCTGGATAAGCAAAAATCAATTTCTAAAGTCGGAAGCAAAAACAATTTGCTTCACTAAAAAACCTAGCATTTTTAGGGGCCACCTAAAAGGAATTAGGGGCCAACAATAAGACAAAATAAGGTCACCAAAACCTAAATTGAAGCTAGCCCTTATCTCGCGTATTTCGTAATGGCGAAATTGCCCTTCCACAATCGGTAGTACAATGTGTTACTTTAACCTCCGAATATACTCAATTTGCGAATTTTGGTACTACCATAATCGGTTTCGAATTTTGGTACTACCATAATCGGTAGTAAATTTAACTACCGAATGTATATCGGCCCCAAAATGAGATTTTGTCAAAATTCTAAAATTTTCGAACTTTGGTACTACCATAATCGGTAGTAAAGTGTGTTACTTTAACCTCCAAATATACTCAATTTTCGAATTTTAGTACTACCATAATCGGTATTAAATTTAACTTCCGAATGTATATTGGCCCCAAAATGAGATTTTGCCAAAATTCTAAAAATTTTGAACTTCGGTACTACCATAATCGGTAGTAAAGTGTGTTATTTTAACCTCCGAATATACTCAATTTTTGAATTTTATCACTACCATAAGCCTCGTTTGGGATTGCTTTTTTTCAACCAAAAGCACTTTGTAACAATTTTTAACAAAAATTGTGTTTGGTAAATTTTTTTCAAAGTCCTTTTAGAGAGAAGCACTTTCATTTTAGGCCTGCTTTTAAAAGCTACTCAGCACTAGCTTTTAAAAGCTGGAAAAGCAGAAGATGTGGACCCACATAATTCGATTTAATTGATTCTCTATTTTAACCTTGTTAATTTATTATAAAGACAAGTTTTACCCTCAAATATTGTACATTTAACATTATATTTCTAACTTTTATTTTATTTCTCTATTTTTAAAATTTTTTATTTAAAATAATAAATACAATAATAATAAATACAATAATAGTAATTTATTTAAAATAATAATAATTTTTATAATGAGTCTATTCTATCTTCAACTTAGGGAGTGCAACAGGGAGACCCTCTCGGCCCTTTGCTTTTTGCTCTCGCATTACATCCTCTTGTTTGTCATATTGCTAATAATTGCTCCCTGGATCTACATGCTTGGTATCTTGATGACGGGACCATTATTGGTGACACTCTGGAAGTTTCACGAGCTCTCAGTATCATTCAACAAGAAGGCAGTGCAAGGGGACTACATCTGAACATTAGGAAGACTGAAATCTTCTGGCCTTCAACAGATCCTAGATGTCTTGAGGAGGGTGTTTTTTCGGCCAATATAGGCAGACCAGTAAAAGGGGTGAAATTATTAGGTGGTCCTGTTAGTTTGGACGATCAATACTGCAGTGACTTGGTTGTGCAGAGAGTTGATAAAACAATCAGACTTATGGACTGTGTTAAGACCCTTAAAGACCCACGGTGCGAGCTTTTGCTCCTTCGCATGGTGTCTTTGGAGTCTCTAAACTCTACTTTACCCTGCGGACAACTAGTCCTCATGTCTTACAACCAGCTACAAGTCACTTTGATCAGCACCTATTGCAATTTCTGCGACATTTGGTCACCGGAGATGGTGTTGGGTTCGGTCTTCTTCAACAGCGGATAGCTACTCTACCGATGAAGGACGGTGGTTTAGGAGTGCATACCATGGAGGACGCTAGTAAGTACTGCTACCTTGCTTCATGGATACAGTCTCAACATCTTCAGAACTCCATTTTGAACTCCATTGACAACTCAATACCATGTCGCAGACTTCAGTTTGCTCTCAATGAGTTATATGCAAACCCGTGGACTGTCATCCACCGCAACTTTCAACATTAATTCTGCACGCCCCACATCCCATGAAAAAATTGGCAGCCCAATATTTTGATGTTGTTAAGCGTGAGCTTCCTTCCGGAGTTTAATATGACGGACGAGGATGCAATCTTATGGAAGAGTAACAAGCTTGCACACGCTATGGACTATTTGAAGGCAATCCCCATTCTTTGGACTAAACAGAGACCATTGGGCCTCGTCACTTGAGCAAAGTAACTCAATACCATTTAGGTATACCACTTTTCCCGAGGACAGTGTATGTGCTTGCTGTAAACGTGACATGGACATCTTCGGAGACCATGCCCTCCAATGTGCTAGCGAATTCGGTATCAAGTTTAGGCATGATTTTGTTCGAGATGTAGTTCTTGATATTTGCTACCGAGTATGAGTTGCAGCCAGAAAGGAAGTAGCTTTGGGCCTTTTGTCTAACAACTCGGCCTTAAAGCTGGCTGATATACTTGTTTACAATTGGGTGAACGGCTTGGATACATGCTTTGATGTCACGGGGGTCTCTCCCTTTGCTGGTGGAGGCATACATGGCTTCAGACCTGGGCATGCCATATCTTCTGCTGTGAGCCGGAAGCGCAACAAGTACTTGGACATATGCACGTCTCATGGTTATAACTTCGCAGTTTTGGCCTTCACGACTTTAGGTGAGCTTGGTGATGATTTTGTTGTCCTTTTGAAGAGATTGAAGAACTGTTTAGTTAATTACGACGTTAACAACAAAATAGGCGGTTTTCTTTTTCATAGGGTAGGTTTGGCTATCCAAAAGGGAGTTGGTGCACAGTTTGTTGCCCGTCTCCCAACCATTCATGTATAAATAAGATTTTATAAAAAAAATAAAATAATAAATAATTAAAAAAATAATAATAAAAATTAAAATAATAATATTTTCTAAGCAAACCATAATCATATTTTTTTTATTAAATAATAAAAATAATTAAAACTATTTTTTATTAAATTAATCGATTTCTCGAACGCTTTCAATGTAGTCGACAGGTCAACTATCATCAGAGAAGTAAGATCCCGTTGTCCCAACATCTCAAAGTGGGTTGAATTTTGTTATTCATCTCCAGCCAAGCTTTATTACAACGAGTCTGCGCTATCGTCAGCACAAGGGGTCCAACAAGGAGATCCCCTTGGCCCTCTTCTATTTGCTCTGGCACTCCAACCAATCGCCGAGATGATTGCTACACAGTGCTCCCTTGCCTTCCAAGCCTGATATTTAGACGATGGCACAATAGCAGGGGACACACTAGAGGTCGCTAAGGCACTGCACATTCTACAAGTTGAAGGTCCACGGAGAGGATTGCACCTAAACTTGTCCAAAACAGAACTGTTCTGGCCTGTGTATGACCCCAGAAGAGATGATGCTGGCGTATTCCCTACACAGATCAGCACACAAACTTTGGGAGTGAAACTGCTGGGAGGGCATGTTAGTCTCGACTTGCAATTTTGCCGAGATATGGTTTAGCACAGGGTTGATCGTACGGTACATTTGATGCTCAACATCCAGAAATTGCACGATCCACAGGCTGAATTGCTATTGCTACAAAACTGCAACAGTGTTTCGAAGCTATATTTCACTCTAAGGACTACCTATACTCAGGCTTACACCCAGCTGCCGTGAACTTCGATATGCACCTCATGCAGTACTTACAGAAGCTAATCGTTGGTGATGGATCCGGTTTTGGAGCTATACAACAACGTGTTGCAACCCTGCCCTTGAAACTTGGAGGTCTTGGCATAATTACGATGACAGATGCTAGCTCGTACTGTTACCTATCATCATGTATTCAAACGCAGCAGCTGCAAGGCACTATCCTAGCCTGCACAGAAGCCTTAGATTCCTACGCCAACTACAACTTCGCTCTACTTGCATACACACATGCCATTGGCAGTTCTCCCTCCGACTTCGACATCAACGACGCTGCCCCCAAGTTTATGCACAAACTGGCAGCAAAATACTTTGATGTTGTCGCTGCAAACCTGCCATCAACCTGTTCCTTCATAGAGCGTGATCTTTTCTTATGGTACAACAATCAGATTCCTCATGCTTTGGACTTTCTCAAGGCAATCCCAATTCCGGGGCTTGGTCAATCTATTGGCCCCATGCAGTACTGCAATATCGTCTTGGTATTCCTCTCTTCGCAGATGACACCCTATGCTCATGTTGTAACAAGCCAATGAACATCTATGGTGACCATGCTGTTCACTGCGCCAAGGATGTAGGGAGTAAATACCGCCATGATGGAGTGCGAGATGTCTTCGCAGAGATATGTGTTATAAAGCGGAGTACCTGCCCGGAAAAGAAGCTTCTCTAGTCTTACGCTCTACCTCTGCCAAAGATCTTAAGCCTGCAGACATTCTTGTACTCAATTGGGAAAGTGGGAAGGATGTTTGTTTTGATGTCACGGGTGTCTCCCCCTTTACAAGCGCTAGCACTCGCAGTTTTACTCCCGGACATGCAATCTCCATGGCTATCACTCGTAAACGGAATAAATACCTCGATAAGTGCACCGCTCATGGTTATGGATTTGGCGTACTCGCTTTCTCAACCTTAGGGGAACTAGGGGATGATACTATCGCATTTCTGAACAGATTAAGAAACTGCCTTATAAGTCACGATGCGAATCATAAGATAGGTGGTGTTCTTTTTCATAGAATTGGAACTGCTATTCAAAAAGGTGTTGGTGCCCAGCTTGTTGCTAGGCTTCCCACCACCGACGTGTAACAAACCGCTTATTTATTTTTATATTACAGATATTATCAATAATATTTAATAATATAATATTATTTCAAATATCATATTATTATATATAATATAAAATAAATATTACTTATTTTTATTAAATATATTAAAATTAGAATATAATTTATTATAATAAAATTGTATGTATTTAAAACTAGTTTTTGAAATATATCTATTTTCATCATTAACTACATCACCAGCACTTTTAAATACCAGTTTACCAAACAGAATTTACAGTTTGTTAATTGCATAGTGCTTTTTAAATTATAGTTTACCAAACGTTATGCCGATTTATTTCCACAGCGCAGCACAGCAACGCACAGCACAGCACAACAGAAAAGCGCTTTTCTAAAATTCACAGCAATACCAAACTAGCCTATAATCGGTAGTAAATTGACTTCCAAATGTATATTGGCCCCAAAATGTGATTTTGCCAAAATCCTAAAATTTTCGAACTTTGGTACTGCCATAATCGGTAGTAAAGTGTATTACTTTAACCTCCGAATATACTCAATTTTCGAATTTTAGTACTACCATAGTCGGTAGTAAATTTAACTTCCGAATGTATATTGGCCCTAAAATGTGATTTTGCCAAAATCCTAAAATTTTCGAACTTTGGTATTACCAAAATCGGCAGTAAATTGTGTTAATAAGTGATGCTTATTATCAACCGATTGTGTTCATGCCCCAAATTCAAAATTTCAAAACTTAATAAAATTTTGAAATTTTCTACTTTCACAATCGGTAGTTTATGGTGTCCATTATCTACCGATTGTGCGTAACTTTTAGTACAGAGAAATTGAATTTTTTGAATCAAGAATAATCGGTAGATAACGATAAATTTACTTACCGATTATGGTTGATGTTCTTAAGAAATGATGAACGTCAACCATAATAGGTAGGTAAAGTATATTATTATCTACCGATTAAGTTTCTGCTACTGTAAATCCAAGAACATCAACCATAATCGGTAGGTAAAATAGATTGTTATCTACCGATTATGTTTCTGCTACTATAAATCCAAGAAAATTTTCGGGTCAAATTTTTGATTTCAAGTAATCAAATCCTAATTTTGAGTCACAACTCCTATCATCTATTCGTTTTGTTTGTTTAACTCCTTTTTTTTTTTTTTTTTTTTTGATATTCTATGTTTCAACTTCAAGGTTAATGAATTTTGGGTTTTAATTTTAAACCCGACGATATTTGTTTTCAATCAAAATTAAAATGATGAATTTTTTTTCTTCAATGGGTAGAAAAGAGAAGAAGAAGAGGAATGATATGATTATGAAAATAAATGATACTGGTTTAGATTTAGTATAAAGGTGAAGGACAATATAGACAATTTCCTATTTTTAAGACACCCCTTAACCCCCTTCAATGGATGGGAATAAAAATATGGCCCCTAATTCCTTTTGAGTGGCCCCTAAAAATGCTAGGCTAAAAAAGCTAACTTTTTTGTTTCTAAAAGTCTTTTTAAATAATATCCGTAAACTATCTTGTTTTTTTTTTTACTTCTAGAGTCTAAAAGTTATTTCTCAATGTACATCCAAAGAGGTTAAAGATCCTATGACTAAAAGAATTTCATGCTAATATAGCAATGCTAATAGGTTTGAAGTTTCTCTCTTTCGTACGCATCTCATCATCTAGCAACACTAAACCAAAGGGTTAAGAGGCAAAATGCCCCAATTTCGACCATCACCTTGTCAAAATGCCCCGAACGTTAAAAAATAAGTCAAAATGCCCCAAAACCTTACTTTTGCCGTTAGAGAGATATATTTGGTCAAACCGGGGCATATTGACTAGTCAACACCAATGCTAAATTTCAATTTTACCCTTGCTAATAATTTATGGTGACACGTGTTTATATCCTAAAGAATCCAGATCACGAAGAAAATTAACGGACAGATGAGAAGATTGGACATGTGTCAGAACCTTATTTGCCCACGTGTGTATGACGAAATTACAAAGTTTACCCTTTGATGACTCATCTATTGGTGCCACGTGGTTTGATATAAAACGGACACGTGTCATTTTAGTACACGGTGTTATTTTGGTGCACGTGTGTTGCTAATGTCTTATCTTCTCTTCATCGAGTTTCATCCACAGAAACTCAAAACCTGAAAGAGAAAGTTATCCAGAGAGAGAGAGAGACGGATTTCTAAAGGGAGGGAGAATACTGAACTAAACTTAGAAGATCGAGAGAGATAGGTCGAGAGGTTGATAGATCGATAGAGATAGGTCGACAGAGAGACGGATCGAGATAGTTTGCTGATGTTTAATGGAGTGAAGAACTGTACTGTAAAATTTACTGAAAAAGGTAAGTAATCTAAATTATTAATGGTTTTTTGACTTATGTTGATCGTTATTTAGACTTAGTATTTAGTATTTCCAGTTCTCGTTGCTTTGAATCTATGTTTACAAAAATTAGGGTTTATAAAATTTGGAATTTCAATTTCTGAAATTAGGGTTTGTTTTTTTTTCTCCGTCAAACGGGTTTATAACTGATTAGACTAGGGTTATATTGTTTTGTGGTTCTGAATCTATGTTTATAGAATTAGGGTTTATAAAATTGAGAATTTCATTTTCTGAGATTAGGGTTTGGATATACCAAAATTCTGTATTAGGGTTTATAAAATGTTGCTGCTATTTTATTTTTATTTTTATTATTTTTTATTATTTTTTTATATTTGTAATTTTGATCATGATTATTGATCTGTTTTATTTTGTTTTTTTTCAATGTTTCAGAATGGCTATTGAAGATAGGGATTTCTGGATAACTGATATAGGTGGGATATATAAGGACATGTATTTTTATGATTGTAAAGCTGGTACAAGTGGAGACAAATTCATGGCTATAATAAAGGAAAGGATGGTAAATGAACAGGGTATGGATCCTACACTTGAGTTGTTTTTATTTAGTGATAATGATGGGAATGCATGGGATAAGTGTGAATCAAAAGATATGTTTCATTCATTCTGGAAAAGTGGGAAACCAAATAAAAGCAATTTTGTAAGATTGTGGATTGCTCCAATTATTCCTACAACAGTAGAATGGGGTTTTTGTTGTGATACTGCTAGTGCTAGTAGGATGAGTTGTATGACTGAGGTGATAAGTCCAGTGAAGAAGAAATTAGTGAGTAAAAGGGTTGAGGTTAGGAGGAGTCCAAGTCTTAATAAACAGGATAACAACCATGTTAAGAAGCCTGATATGAGATCAACAAGACTTGATTTTGTGCATGAAGAGCAAGATGTTCCAACACAAGCATATGTTGCAGACAACCAAGAACAGGGGTATGGAGATATTCCAACACATGCATCTGTTGCAGACAACCAAGAATAGGGGTATGAAGATGACCAGGTGAATTTGCCTAATGTACATACAGATGAGTGTCATCCTGATGATAGGCCTGAGTTTCTGTT
This sequence comes from Papaver armeniacum, assembly GCA_023531295.1. Lineage (NCBI taxonomy): Eukaryota > Viridiplantae > Streptophyta > Magnoliopsida > Ranunculales > Papaveraceae > Papaver > Papaver armeniacum. The sequence goes on from JAJJWW010018637.1 coordinate 139,629, forward strand.
TAAGGAACATGCAGATGAAGATGCAGAGGAGGGTGAATATGAAAGTGAAGATGAAGAAACACAAGAAAAGTTCATTTACGAAGATTGGGTTTCTATGTGTGCTAGAGGTATAGATGTTGGTAATGAGCCTGATGATTGTAATGAAGATTTCAATCAAGGTGGTTATTATGAAGAGCAGAATGCACTAGTGAATGAAGCTTCACATGATTTGGTTCCCATATATGATGTCACCCAAGAGGATGAAACTAAGTGGCAACAAGACTTTGGGCAACATTTAAAGGAACAAGAAAGACTGGAAATGATAAATGAAAACATTCCTGAAATTGAACCTGGGGTAATAAGTCCTGCTATGGCTTTTGGATCCATAGAAGCTTATAAAGATCATTTAAGGGAATATTCAGTGTTGAAACATAGGGATTTTAAAGTGAAGAAGGGAGATAGGACTAGACATTATGCATATTGTGTGAACAAGGTTTCCCAAGGATGTGAATGGAAAGTGAATGCAAGACTGTGTCCAAAGGAAGGCACAATCACAGTAAGAGAGTGTAACATGATACACACCTGTAAAAATCTGAATGCAAACCACAACAGAAAATGCAATGCCAAATTTGTAGCTAAGTATTTGTTGAAGACTATGAATATGGGTTCACCAGTGGACAAGGCAGAGCATATTGCCAAGAAGATCATTAGTCCCAAGTTGCAAACTGACATACCATATAGGGTTGCCAATGATGCAAGAGTATGTTTCTAATGCTTGTCTAAGTTTTTTTTTGTTAGTTTAACTTGTTGTATGTGTGAAATGTTAATATTGGTTTGTTTATGAACACAGAAATTGGTTTTAGTAGAGTTGAAGGGAACTTTTGAGAGTTCTTACACAAAAGCACCACAACTGGTAACAGCTGCTACTTCTTTGAACCCAAACAGCATAGGACATTTCAGTTGGACCAAAGAGGGTGAAGATAAAAGATTTGAGTCTGTCATTTTAGACTATGGTGCACAGATAAAGGGTTTTTTGAATGGTTGTAGAAAGGTAATTGGCTTAGATGGAGCTCACTTAAATGGTAAGCTAGGTGGTGCAATGCTTGCAGCCACTGGTATAGATGGTCAATTTGGGGTATATCCAATTTGTGTGATGTTTACTACAAGTGAAACTGAAGAAAAATGGTTCCTGATGTTGAAAGAATTGAGGAAAAGGATTCCAGATATGGATGGACTTACCTTTATTTCTGACAGAATGAAGGGCATACTTGAATCAGTTAAAAGGTTGTTTCCTTTGGCCAATCATAGATACTGCCTAAGGTAAATGCATTTTGACTTTTTATTTCCTTATTCACACATTTGTAATTGTATCTCTGTTAATGTTTGGCTTGTTTTTTTTTTTAGGCATCTTTACTTGAATTTCATGACCAAGGGATTCAGGAATCCAAGACTAACATACCTTCTTTGGCAGGCTGCCAAGGCATACAAGTTTAAACACTGGGAGGTAATGTCTGAATGATGTTTCAATATAATGAATGAATTGGCATGTTTCAATAGTAATGAATGAATTGTCATGTTTTTAGTTAAATGATTTAACTTAGATACTCTACATATTTTCTAGGAGGCCATGCAAGAAATGGCAGGGATAGATCCCAAAGCATACCAGTACCTGATTGATGCAGAGCCAAAGTCTTGGGCAAGATCATAGTTTCCTCATGATGTTGCTTGTGAACACATCTACTCCAACTTTTCAGAAAGTTTTAATAACATGTCCCTCAAGATCAGAGACAAGCCTCTCACTCAGATGGTTGATATGTACATACACTTGGTGATGGTGTTGTTTTCAAAAAGAAGAAAGCTTGCTTCAACTTGGCAATTGGGTGATATTGTTCCTGCCGGAAAGGATCTCATTGAGGTGATGTCCAATCTTAGAGGTAACTATGAGTGTGATCCTTCTGAAGAGCTGAAAGTGTATGAGGTGACCAACAAAGATACTGGCAAAGTTTTTGTGGTAAAAGTAGAACAACAAACTTTTACACGTAGACATTGGCAGTTGAGGCAGTTCCCTTGGCTACATGTTGTAAAAGCCTTGTTCCCTTTGAATCCTGATTGGGCCCAGTAAGTAAATTTACATCAATAATGTTGTTGTGGTTTGCTTGTTTAAATTGAATACTGATATACACCTAAATATGGTTATGCGGTAAATGAATGATGATCATTGCATCAATAATGTGCAGGTACTGCAGTAAATACTACACTGTGGACTACTATAGGACCACCTACTCATGGTCAATAACCTCATTGGGAGACATTGATGAGTATGAAAATAAGGTTTGTCAAGATCTCAAATGCTTTAACTTTTTCCATTGTCTGATATTTTTGTTTTCAGAATCTTTTCATTGAAAGATGTTATCTACTTTTGTCCTTTTACTTTATTGTATCATTATTTTTTCATTATTCTCTAGATCTGTGCATTTATACTAACCCTAACTTTCTTTTGTTTGCAGACTGGTATCAACATTATACATCCACACAAATTGAGAGATAAGGGAAGACCTTGTGTCAAAAGAAATAAGTTTTGGTATGAGAAGAAAAAGCCGCGCAAAAGAGTAACAAAGTGCAGTGTATGTAAAGGTCTTGATCATAACATCCTTACCTGTCAAGGTCCTCCAGTTGGGTCTAACCCCAAGAAGAAAGGAGTTAGAATGGAGTGTTTTGTTAATGGGGATGAGTTTTGTATTCTTTGTTGCACCAACAAAGAAGATGAGGAAGGCCTTATGCACACAAATACTACATCAACATCTCGCATCAAAGAAAGCAACAATATCGCATCAAAGAAATCGGTGAGGTACCACCATTGTCAAAGGGCAAAGCGACTACTACTACACCATCTACTTCTTGGTGGTTCCCGGAAAAGGGTAAGACAACTGCACCATCCTCCTCCACTGCACACAAAAGGAAGGTAACACATCCATCTACTTCTTCTACACCTTCATCTGCCTGTTTTAACCAGACTTATCATGGTACTGTTAATATTTCTAGACAAACAATCAACATTTCTGAACCACCATAAAAAAGGGTTAGAAAGCCTAACTCTAAATATCAGTAATATCAGAAATGTTGGTTCCTGTTTTCCCTTATTTCATTTAGCATTTATTTGAACAATTGAAAGTTTGTAATGACAGACATACTAGTAGTCAATTTCTGTTTTAAGAGTCATGACAGAATTTTATTTATGAATCTATGGTTTTTAAAGTATGGAGACAATGATGCTTTTATTTGTTAATCTAGGTTATTTCATTTAAAATACTCATAACTGCAAAATAACATTACATTGAGAAATACTTCCAATCTGTTACATTAACTTTGTTGACATGAGTTAACTTCTAATTCTGCACTTTATCTTCACTTTATCTTTAAATTGTGCACAAATTTGATCTTCAGAATTGTACAGTTGCTTTTGTTTTTCCATAAAGATTGCATCAGAAACCCATTGGAAATCTTCACACTTTTGGCATTTTAGGTACCCAATACCATAATTCCATAATGTATGAGCTATGTTTAACATCCTTACCTTAGTTGAATGGCATTTGGGGTTGATACAAGGAGTTTGTGACCAAGGACAGTCAGCAAATATGTGATCACCAGCACAAGCATCACAACCTCCCTTGTACTGAGGTGCCATGGATTTAACTGCATCAGTAGCTCCATCAAACCATTCAAAATATGAACACATTGGATTAGAACAAGAAAAGAATTTCTTCCCTGAATTGACACCATCTTTAACCTTTAGAAGCTTTCGAATTCCATTACAAGGAACTAGTTTACACCGTGAGTAAATCCAAGGACAATCCATGGATTCATGATATTTTTCGCTACACATTTCACATTCCTGCATTTTGATTAACTATAAATTAAAATCATTACTATACTACAAATTCTAATGATGCTTCTTTTTTATGGAAATTGAACTTACCATTTTAATGCTTGAGCTAGCAGCCATTAAAGTTGATGAAGAAACACCACCAATACAGTGTAAATATGTTTTGGATCACCACCATATATAAGAGTACTTCTGGTGAAAAAATGGCCGTTATTGTCAACGGCCGGGATCTGTCACCGTCCGTTTCAGATCCTCGGATACGTGTCACAATCTAATCATTTTGGACAAGATGGGAATTTTCTAATATTTGAGGGCTAAGATGGTAAAATTCCATGACTCGTGCGTGTCACATGTGTCGCAGATTCGTTAAATCTAAACACGAAGGACAAAAATATAAATTTCCTACACGTGCGGGTACACATGTGTGCGTTTTTGACTAATTAACTATGTCTAGCGGCAAAAGTAAGGTTTTGGGGCATTTTGACTTATTTTTTAACGTTCGGGGCATTTTGACAAGGTGATGGTCGAAATTGGGGCATTTTGCCTCTTAACCCTAAACCAAAGACGCCAAGACTCCACAAATGTAACGAGACCAAACAAACAAGAGAACCCTGCTAAAGAGAAGAAACCACTTTCATCTTATATCCAATACAAAACTTTGTTGTTTGAACCAAAGTAAGCCTGCGTGAGAACCAACTCATTACAAATTCTAAGAACAAAAACTTATCAAATTATGTTGATGTTTTGAAAGACAAGGAAATTGTACAGCAGTTCACCGCTTTCGATCTGTTTTCCACTCATATACAGGTCCAGTTATTGGAGAAACAGTCTCATCCTCTCGAAGTTTGCGTTTCCGGCCTTTTTTCTGCTTTTAAAAATTTGATTTGAAACAAAATACAGATTAAAGATACATATGACCAACAAATGAAAATGAAATAAAGAGATCTGAGATACCACTACTTGTAATTCCTTCTTGAAGGCCATGTCCATGTATAACTTTTCCAGGTCATTTGCCCTCTTTTTACGAGCTTCCAGCTCTATAAGATGCTTCTGTTTTCCTACACATGGCCCGCTTGAACATAAGTTTCAAGAAAATCGAGAGATAAATCTAGCTGTCCCCTATCGGTTAACAGCGGAGATATTCAAAATGTTATTGCCGCCCTACTAGCACGCGCAAATTCAGCATAGCATGAGTAGCGCTATCAGAAGGCATGTTACCCATTTCCACAAAAGATTCGAACAAAAAGCATACAGTTCTACACCTCCCGGAATTCTCTGCAGAGTTCTTTACCTTTTGATACAAGCAGGGATATTCTGAGAAGGCAACTTTCCACGCAGTGAGGAAGAACTTGATTGAATTTGTTTGGCCTCTTCCCTGAAAAACAAAATGATGAAGATCAAAAAGGACCCGGTCAAGCAGAAAAATGTCCAAGAAAACATTTACAGTCTCTTGCTTAACAATTTGTTCTTTTAAAAAAAAAAAAAAACTATATCTGGCTTTAGCTATGGCAGTCAGCCAACCACAGTGGTGCAGGGTTTAAACTGAGCCTGGAGGTATCCACGCCAGCTTGTTTATGGATGAGATTTAAACCTGACCAATGCCAGGCGTAATTCAACCTGCATGTTTGGCCATTGCCTAACATGGCGCCTCCAATTGCCAAGAGAATAAAAGTCATCTCTTTTGAAATTAGTTTATGCAAGTACGAAAGATTTGCTTTCTCAAGTTAACTCCAAGACGACTTCCACTTTCATTTGATTAGTTTGCGCAAGTTACAAACATGATTACTCTAAACAGACAAGGGAGGTTGATGGGATATGCTAACCTGTCTCCGGCGTAGTAAACATGTCTGTTTAGTGGCTGATCACCAAGAGAGTGGAGCATGGAACTTAACCTCTCAACTTTCTGTTGCAAAAAAGATGGAATTCAAGTGGAAAAAACATGAGACACAATTTCATTACTACTACATAACACACTCACAGAACATGTCAATTTTAAAGCACTTGCACCTTCTTCTCGCTTAAACTTTTCTGTAGGATGTACCCCATATCTTGGGTTTTCATCAGCATGAGTTCATCTTGAGTGTTTGCGTTGCTTCTGGTGAAAACCTAACAATATCATTCCTGTTCTTTGTGTGCTTGAGATGTTGGTAAAAGAAAGAAAAAAAAATAAAAAGTTAAAAGCACAACAGAAAACAAGTGTTTCTGGCTTACTCTGGTTTGTGGACTCCATTCACAGTCTTCGTTCTGATCATTTTATGGTATAACTCATCTGGGTTCTGGAATGCAGCCTTCTCCCTGAGTTTCTACAGAGCCAGACAAAACATAAAACACAAAGCCAATAGACATTCAATTTTTCGACAACAATTATCTATCTTAATATATCACTACCACAAAAAGAAAAACCGCTGAAACAAGGGATTGATGGTATACCTGTAAAACTGTTTTCTTGATAGCCTGATAATTTGGAAAGCAAAAAATGAAGGTTGCGGATTACATCAAATAAGGTATAAAAATTGATTAAGAAAGAGTAGTTACTCACGGCTGAGATCGTTCTTTATGAGCTTTTCTAGGAAGAGCGTTCCTTAGAGACGACATGGATATGAGCAACTCAAATTAACCAGTATCCCCGCACCACCCAAAAAGATTAAAAAAAAAAAAAACTTCTGATTCACTGCAAGGTTTGACAAATAACACAAAAGGTCATCAAGATTAATCTTGTCAAGACAAATGAAGCAGGATAATGCAATAAAAGAGATGGAAATAGCAGTGTGTTCCATACGCAATCAATGCTAGCAGACCTTGAGAACTAATGAACTCTACAAACTGATCGGTTGTCACCCGGTCAAAAATAATTTCACTTTCTTGCTTTACTAAAATAAAGTAGTATGCAATAAGAAAGAGTTCGTATCCACAGAGAGGCCTTAGTTGTTATGCAAATTTCAGTTTCCTAGTAACCAAGGGGGGATGTTTTGATAATTCAAAGTAAATAAACTAATTTGAAAGCAAAGTAATAATAAAGAAACTCAATAAGGAGAAAGTATTGGTCACGGGATAGTTTCATTCACAAATATGTATTCTCAACAATGACTAGAATTGATAAATTAATCTCTCATTTACTAAAAGTCCTAGGATACCTTGATCGCAAGAATACCCCGCTAATTCCCTGATTTCATCACAACCACATTAAAAGATGCATATGTGAATTCTTCTTAGAAAGCAACCTAAAGTGTAAAAGCACAATTAAGTTTAACTCCCTAAAAGCAATATGTTCTATGGAATAAGACTAATCAAGGCAATCAAAATGTGTAAAAGCACTAATTCGATTTAACCCAAGTTATGATTCATATGTGACTAGTAGGATATATCACTACAAGCACTACCCACATTTATGCTACTTAAAATCAGGGATAAACAACGTTTTCGTATTGAAAACCCTAATATAGCTCTAGATATGAATGCAAATCGGATTGATTCGGACTCAACCAAACAAACAATCAAATCATATATCAATATTAACAATGAATCATAAACAATAAACTTGAGACAAAACTAATTCATTGATTCAAAACTTATTTGTGAAATCCACTTATTATCTGATAGGGTGTAGAATACATCCTATTTACTATCTATTGTTTATGCTTTCTTCGCTATTTTTCTTGTAAATTATGTATTTTACGCTTGTTTTGAGTTTTGTAGCTACTTTGGAGTCGCACGGGAGAAAAGAAGAAGAAATTACTCTATTTGAGCCAAAAGGGCAAAAAGGTCATTTTACAGGCGATTGATATATGGAGCCCATTTGAGGTTAAGGGGCAACCCAATTTGGAGGAGTACTAAAGCCAGGCCCAGTCAAGGCTAAGGGGGTTGTCATCGTGGTACCCCTTATCATTTATCGAGGGTGTAATTATCCACAGGGTATCCCTTATCTAAAATCTTTGGGGTGTCCGAATCCACCCCACTCATTACACAACCCTATAACGAGAAGAGAATTCTCTTTCTCAATCATTCTTTTATTTCGCTCCACCGAAAGTGAGAAAGAAAATGACCATATGGCTGCCATTTGTTGATCGAGAGGAAATGTTGATGAGAAATACAAAAAGAGGATGGTGTTGTTATCGATGGTTCAGAGAATTGAGAAGTTAATCGAGCAGTCATGGCTGCTGTTGAGTCTGAGTGATTGAAGGAGAGATTAAATCAAGAACAGATCGAGAAATTGGAGATGGTGATTCGAGAAGCAGTTTAGGGATTGAGACGTAGAAGCCGCTGTGGTTCGATTGATTGAGAGAAAGGGAGACCAAATCGAGAGCCGAGAGAAGAAAGGCCGAGATCGATGATGCTGGTGGATTATAGGGTTTGAGAAGGAGTTGCTCGATCTGTGAGTGGAGTTCTGTGATCGGTCGCGTATGGCAGGAAGGAATTGTTGTGGAACAGATATGTGTTGATGCTCGTGGTGACTGCTGTTGCTACCATGATGGCGAAGACGAGAAATGGAGAAACAATGATATTGATAGGATCTGGTTCTGTGAGATGGCTGCTGTCGAATCGAGATGACGAGTTCAATAGGGTTCTCTGAGGTTCAGTGAAGAACCGAGTCCGGGTTTTAGTTCTTAATAGCGTAAATTGAATTAAATGGGTTCTCTGCCATTGTTGAAGCTCGGTGAAATGGGTTTGTTGGAAATAGGATGGAACTGGAACTGGTAATGAAGCTGAGAAGCAAGAAGGGGAAGCTGAACTGGGCTGTTGTTGCAGAAGCAGAGGGGTCTGTGAATCGAAAAGAAGAAGAAATTGAACTAAGTATGGGATCGCTGCTGCAACCAGGATTGAGATGAAGAACAGTGCAAAGAGAGAGGAATCAAGATGGTGGTCTTTGTTGCTAAGGTGGGATTTGCCTCCGAACAGACTAGAGTTGGTACTTGCTATAGAAGATAGAGATTGAGAGTTGTTGAAGTTGTGTAAGCGTAAAAGAAACTCGGGTTACGGGGTTGTGCGGTGTTGGTGGTGGAATTGCAATGATTGGAACCGGGATCGAGATGAGTGAACACACCAAGCTCGCTTCTGAGAATGAGGCAGTAAAACAATAGATGTATGTGCTAGGAATTCTTAACAGGGAAGTGAAGCAGAAAGAGGCCTGAAAGTGGCCTGGAAATCCCAGAAACAGCCAAGACTCGGCCGGACTGCTCAAGTTAGTCAACCCGGCGATCCACCGATTCGGTGATCTGGCCGATCCGGCTCACCGAGTCGGACTATTGACTAACTAAGCGGTTGACTTGCTGCGACTCATTCTTTGACTCATTCATTTCCCTTGACCGTTGATCGACGACCGACCGTTATCTCTAACGGAGGATCGACGGAATATTCCGTCGAATATTCCACTAAACGGAGAAATTTTCGGGTGGCCGCGGCGACTATTCCGGCAGAATTCCGGCCACAATCCCAGTTTTCCGGCGAGCAAAAATTCCAGAATTTTCTATGGACTTCTCTCATGGGTGTGAAGACTTGGGCTAGGAATTGGATGGAGAATTAGACTCAAATTTGGAAAGAGAAGGTGGAAGAGTTGAGAAAAGCTTGGAATTGGAAATTGAATTGCTAAAGGAAAAGGATTCTATTCCTTAGAAGATTTGGAGAATATTGAAGCCTATAAATAGAGAAGTTTTCTACAACTTCTACACACCTCTCTACACACACAACACTTGTGTTTTTGCTTGCTTTTCTAAGATTCTTCTTTTTAGTTATTTGTGTGAACTCTTGAAAATTCTCCTTTTAATTATTATTTGCGTGAATTTCAAAAATATGAGTAGCTAATTTTATTATTGATTGAGGATGAATTCCTAGTTCTTAATTTATGTTTTGAGTTTTTGTTTTCAATTCTATCTTGAAGTTTTTCACATGATTATCGTTTGTTTTTACTAATAGGAATGATCTTAAAGACATTCATGATTGATTGATAGATTGTTTAGAGTGCACGCTAAATTGATTTGTTAATTTGATCTAAAGCTAGTGAAAGTTAGGAGATAAGTAATCGTTTCTTGACTCTTTACATAAGTAGCAAACACGAGACCTTACGGAGGGATTCCGTGGAGCAATTGTGTGTGAAAACAACGTTAGCAAGTAGACCTTGATCTAAGAGTCTAACTACTAATATTGACCTAATAAGTTCATAAATCTTAATGCGTTTATTTTAAATTACATCTAGAGTGATCTACTACTAGGTGGTTTGGTAAATAGAATCCGGTAGTCGAGAACTTCCGTGTCCGGTGATAGAAGGGATTTAGGGGTTTAGCATGGATCTAGTTGCTTTACCTACGGTTGGTGATAATTTGTGACTAATAACAAGTAGAATAGAACATAACTTGATTCATTGTTTCGTAACGAAGAAGGATTCCTTGATCTTGTCTCTCTTATTGCTTTCAACTTTCGATTTTAATTGCTTTGTTTATTTTTTTTTGCTTTTTACACCCCCTTTTTGTGACAATTTTTACAACTAGAATCTCTTGCTCCTCGTGGGAACGAACTTGACTTCCATTATATTATTTTTAATTGAGTGGAAATATTGATTAATTTGATTGCACCTACGACACGCATCAAATTTTGGCGCCGTTTCCGGGGAGCAACGGGCGATTTTTAGTTGTTTTTATTTTTATTTTTGCTTTATTCTTGCTTTGTTAGATTCTTTACCGTATCTAACTTAGTTTTTGAGAATCTTGTTTCAGGTGTATACCTTTGGTGAATGCTTAAAGAGGGCAGACCGAGTCCAATACGTCTTCGATCCGGCACTCAACTAAAGGATTTCATTCGTGCGATTAACACTCCACTTCCTCCCTCTTCATCAAGTGATTCGGACAAAGAGGAAGAAACAATGGCTGATCGTACACTAAAGGACCTAGCTTCTCACAAGCTTGATACACAACAATGGTGTATCCAAACTAATTCAACTTTCGAGATCAAGCCGGGGTTGATTAGAGAGTTACCAAAGTTCCATGGCATGGTGAATGAGGACCCAAACAAACATCTTATGGACTTCTACACCATAGTTATGGCTATGCTTCCACCGGAGACTAATGCGGATGGAGCAATGTTGAAAGCTTTCCGTTTTCTTTGGCGGGTAATGCTAAGGAATGGTTATATTATTTGCCTTAGGAAGTATCACAACATGGAATGGGATGAAGAAACTTTTCCTCGAGAGATATTTTCCCGCATCCAAAGCTACTCAAATTCGCAAGGAGAATTGTGGATTGAAACAACAAGTGGGAGAATCATTGTATGAATGTTGGGAGCGATACAAGAGGTTGGTGGCAAGCTGTCCACACCATCAATTTAGTGATGTTATGATACTCCAATACTTCTATGAAGCTCTCCACCCAAGTGATAGGTCTCTTCTTGACGCCGCGGGTGGTGGTGCATTAATGAACAAGACGGTGGCCCAAGCTACCGAGTTGATTGAAAGTATGGCAGCAAACTCGCAACAATTCTACACAAGGGATGAACCAATGGTTAGGCGAGTGCATGAAGTTAGTGATACATCATCACATCTTGATCAAAGGATGAGTAACATGGAGATAATGATGCAAAGAATGGCCGCGGTAATTATTCCGGATGATGAGACCGAACAAGTGAATGCTTTATATCCAAATCAAAGGCCAAGGTACGATCCATACTCCAATACCTATAATCCCGGGTGGAAGGATCATCCCAACTTTAGTTATGCAAACAAGCAAGCGGCGGCTCCTAATCCATATGCGCAACAAGGAGGTTTTCAACAATCACGCTTTCAACCTCAACAACAAGGTGGTTCTCAACAATTCCAACCACAACAAGTCAAGGAGAGTGATTCTTTGAATGATGACAAGCTCAATGCGTTAATGCAAGGTGTGCAAGGTCTTACTTCTATGTTCCAACAAAGCCAACAAAAGACCGATTCGGCCATCAAGGACTTACAAACTCAAATGGGACAATTGGCGACCGATGTGAACCTATTAAAATCTCAAGCATCCACAAAACTTCCTTCACAACCATTTGTGAATCCAAGAGAGAATGTTAATGCGGTTACTTTAAGGAGTGGAAGACAAGTGGATGGTCCAAGTCATCATGAAGAAGCTATTGAAGAGGTAGTCAAAGATAAGGAGGAAACTGCACCAAAGGAGAACTCCCACCAAAATTAAAGGACCCCGGTAGTTTCAATATACCTTGCACAATTGGTAAAACAAGGTTTACTCAAGCTTTGCTAGATTTGGGAGCATCGGTTAATGTTATGCCTTCCTCGATTTATGATTCTTTGAATCTTGGTCCTCTTAAAGAGACCGGGGTAGTTCTTGAACTTGCTAACCGATCTAATGTTTACCCGAAAGGGATTGTTGAGAATGTTTTAGTGCAAGTAAATGAGCTTATTTTTCCGGTGGACTTCTTCGTGGTGGATATGGACAACAATGAGAACCGTTCATCTACTTCTTTACTTCTTGGAAGGCCGTTTATGAAGACCGCAAAGACAAAGATTGATGTGGATAAGGGTACACTCACTATGGAATTCGACAAGGAGATAATACACTTTAACATATTTGAAGCCATGTGCTACCCAAGTGATGTGCATTCCGTTTACTCCATTGATGTGGTTGATTCATTAGCGCAACAAATGGTGGAATTGAATCGAGAGGATGAACTTGATGTGGTGTTGCAAAAGAGCATTGAATTGGACGTCCATGGCTTGTCTAACTTGGATGTTGAAATCTCCAAGGAATTGGTGGAGATGTGTGGTGCTTTGGCGACATTGCAAGAGGCTAAAAAGGGTAATGTTTCATATATTTCTTTACCCGTGAATGATGAAGTACTTGTACCATCTATTGTGAAGGCGCCCAAGCTAGAATTGAAGCCACTTCCGGACCATTTGAAGTATGCTTTCTTGGGAGATGGAGATGAGCTTCCGGTGATTATTTCAAAGAACCTCACACCGGTACAAGAAGACCGTTTGCTTAGAGTCTTGAGAGAGCACAAAACGGCTATTGGGTGGACAATTGCGGACATCAAAGGCATTAGTCCATCCATGTGCATGCATAGGATTCTAATGGAGGAGAAAGTGAAGCCGGTACGTGATGCTCAACGTCGGCTTAATCCTCCCATGATGGAGGTTGTGAAAAAAGAGATACTCAAATTGCTAAGTGTGGGGGTAATCTACCCAATTTCCGATAGCAAGTGGGTTAGTCCGGTACAAGTGGTACCAAAGAAGTCCGGAGTTACGGTTGTTCGGAATCAAGACGATGAACTTGTTCCTACAAGAGTTCAAACCGGTTGGAGAGTGTGCATTGACTATAGAAAGCTTAATTCCGCAACCCGAAAGGATCACTTTCCTTTACCTTTCATTGATCAAATGTTGGAGCGGTTAGCGGGGCATTCTTATTATTGCTTCTTGGATGGTTATTCGGGATACAACCAAATTGTTATTGCACCGGAGGACCAAGAAAAGACCACTTTCACTTGTCCGTTTGGAACGTTTGCATATAGACGGATGCCGTTTGGCCTTTGCAATGCGCCGGCTACTTTTCAAAGATGCATGGTGAGTATATTCTCGGATTATGTGGAGCGCATCATCGAGGTATTTATGGATGACTTTAGTGTTTATGGAAATTCTTTTGATGGTTGTTTAAACAACCTTGAACTAGTTCTTAAACGATGCATAGACACAAACCTTGTCCTTAATTGGGAGAAATGTCACTTTATGGTAAACCACGGCATAGTACTTGGTCACATTGTGTCCTCTCGAGGGCTCGAAGTGGACAAGTCAAAGATAGATTTAATAAGAAACTTACAATATCCCACTTCGGTGAGGGAAATTCGTTCTTTTCTTGGCCATGCAGGTTTCTATAGGCGGTTTATCAAGGATTTCTCCAAAATCTCCATGCCGATGTGCAAGTTATTACAAAAGGAGGTACCTTTCGACTTCAACAAGGAATGCGAGGATGCTTTTGATAAATTAAAGGAGATGTTGACAAGTGCGCCAATTATCAAATCACCGGATTGGAATCTTCCATTTGAATTAATGTGTGATGCTAGTGATTATGCGGTTGGAGCTGTTTTGGGTCAAAGAGTGGACAAGTTGTCCCATGTTATCTATTATGCATCAAGGACCCTTAATGATGCACAAATCAATTATTCTACCATGGAAAAGGAATTATTGGCTATAGTTTTCGCATTGGAAAAATTTCGTTCATACTTGGTGGGTACAAAGGTTATTGTGTATTCCGATCATGCCGCACTAAGACACTTAATAAAGAAGAAAGAAGCTAAGCCAAGATTAATCCGGTGGATCCTATTGTTACAAGAGTTCGACATAGAAATTAGTGATAAGAGGGGTGTGGAGAATACCGTTGCGGATCATCTTAGTAGACTTGTTATGTCTCAAGAGGAACTTCCATTACATGACCGCTTTCCGGATGAACAACTTTTCTCCATGGAAGAATCAACACCTTGGTATGCGGATATAGTGAATTACTTGGTGACAAGGAAAGTACCTAGTACAATGTCTAATTTCCAAAAGATGAAACTTAAGAAGGTAGCTAAGCAATATGTGTGGGATGAACCATACTTATGGAAATATGGGGTTGATCAAATAATGCGAAGGTGCGTGCCTAATTCCGAATTTCAATCCATTCTCTCCTTTTGCCACACTTTTGCTTGTGGTAGCCACTTTGGTTCGAAACGTACCGCTCTCAAAGTTCTCGAGAGTGGATTTTATTGGCCCACCTTGTTTGAAGATTCATATGTTTTTTGTAAATCGTGTGATAGATGTCAACGAACGGGCAATCTAGGTGCTCGAAATCAAATGCCACTCACACCAATTCTCGCCGTTGAGATTTTTGATGTGTGGGGTATTGATTTTATGGGACCTTTTGTCAATTCGAATGGAAATTTTTATATACTTCTTGCCGTTGATTATGTTTCGAAATGGGTGGAAGCTAGAGCCACCAAAACTAATGACTCTCAAGTTGTTTGTGATTTTGTAAGGGAAAACATATTCAATAGGCATGGAACACCAAGAGTGGTGATAAGCGATGGAGGCTCACATTTCAAGAAGGCTTTCCACGCTCTCCTCAAGAAGTACAACATAACACACAAAATTGGTACGCCTTATCATCCACAAACTAGTGGACAAGCGGAAATTTCAAATCGTGAGATAAAGTCCATTCTTGAGAAAACGGTGAATACCACGAGGAAAGATTGGAGCTTTAAGCTCAATGATGCACTTTGGGCGTATAGAACGGCGTATAAGACACCGATTGGTATGTCTCCATATAGGTTGGTTTATGGTAAGGCTTGTCATCTTCCGGTTGAACTTGAACATAAGGCTTATTGGGCGATAAAGAAATTCAACATGGAGTATGATGAAGCGGGGAAACAAAGGAAATTACAACTACATGAGTTAGAGGAGATACGTAATGATGCTTACGAGAGTGCCCGGATTTACAAGGAAAAGACCAAGCTTTTTCATGACAAGATGATTTCTCGTAAAAGCTTCATCGTGGGACAAAAAGTCCTTTTATATCATTCTCGCCTTAAACTATTTCCTGGAAAGTTAAGGTCCCGATGGATTGGACCATATGTTGTTACTAATGTTTTTCCTCATGGTGCAGTTGAAATTACTAGTCTTAGAGACAATTCGGTTTCCAAAGTCAACGGCCATAGATTGAAGCCATACTATGAGAACATCGCTTATGTGAATTTGGATGAACTTTCATTTGGAGATGCACTCCCTCTGGAGGAGTAATATGCAGCAAGAGCTAAGTCGGGCCGTCGACTTTAAAACAAGCGCTTAATGGGAGGCAACCCATCGGTTTTGTATTTCTTATCTTTTTGTTTTTTGTTATTTCTTTTTCGTGTTCCTTATGATGTTAAAATTTCCCACCTTGACTTTACTAGGAGGATTCAATTACATTGAGGACAATGTAAGGTTTAAGTGTGGGGGAGTGGTTAAGCATGTTTTTAAAACAAAAATTACAAAAAAATTAAAAAAATTTGAAAAAAAAAAAAAGTTTTTCATAAAAACTCCAACTTTTAAAGATTTTAGAGTCACTAGCATATTTCTAGGTATGTTTACATAGAGATTTTGACCGACATAATTGAACTTGGAAATGTTAGAGAACTACATTCGGATTTCTTGCTTGTTAGAGTGTTAAATAATGGATTTAATCATGCCGGTGATGCGAATTTGGTGCAGGGAGAAGGGCATTATTAGAGTTGCTGATCAATCATTAGTGGAGACTACCCGTATTCATATCATGTGAGGCACCGACCAGAATTCTTCCATCTACTAAAGAGCTTCTTTTGAGTGTGTGTCACCATACGTTAATTCCGGGTAGAATGGTGAGCTACCCAACCTCCCACCAATAGAAGCACTACTCTTTGATCTCTTGAGTGCTAATTTTGTCAATCATAAGGGTGACGTCTATAGATGAAAGCCACCTTCTTGTAGTTCGATTTGCAGTTAGCACCATTCTCTCTCGCAACAACAACGGATCCATAGAAACACATTCATCATCAACAAGGAGCGACATCAAAATCTACAAGGAAAGTTGGAAAAAGTTTAAGGTTTATAAGCAACGGAACGGGAAAAAGAGCAAATTTTATATTCAAGTAAAGCAACATACAAAGAGCGGATTTCACATATATGTTGAAGACTTACAATACAATGAGGTAATTTTATATCCAAGTATGAAGACTTATTCATGAAAGCGAAGAAAATTAAAAGGTGAGAATTTTTGAAGTTTATGATTTCAAGACAATACAAGTTGTGAAGAATCAAGCGGTAAAATACTTCTCCCACGGCCATGGTTTATTTTTGTATTTTATTTCTCTTGTTTCAAAAAAAAAAAAAAAAAAAAAAGAGAAATATTTGTTTTGTTTTTATAAGTCGTGGGGAAGGAAAAATCTATAAGGAAGTTTCAAGCGACAAGGATTATTAAGGTAAAGGTTAAAAATTGTCAAGGATTTATGAAATTCGAGGGTTTATCATCAATAGTTGAAACCGAAGACCAAGAAGATAAAGACAAGGAGCGGAAGACGTTTCTATTGGATGCCGTGAGAGTGGTGTTATCATAATTGGCGATCGGATGTGAAGGTGAGTAAGTAATCTCATCCTCAATAATAAATGGTTGATTTCCTTTCTTAGAGATCGTTAGAAAAATGGTTTTTCAAAATAAAAAAGATGTGGGTTTTTAAAAATATTTCGGAAGTTATCCTTCCCACCATTCAACGTGTTGCAGGAATTCTCTCTTCATTCCTACCTGCACACATGTGAGAACCATAAAAAAGTTGTCTTTTTGAGTGCAATTATCATAAAATCCTTTTTGGTGAGGCAGAAGTCGAGGCGAAATGCTTATTGATCGTTTCTCAAACACGCGTTCTCTCATTATGGTGTGGTTATTTCTCACTCAACAATTAAGAACGAGAATATGTTCTTTAGTATTTCTAACTTCTTATTACTAGCATGCAGAAACTCTATGTCCTCATAACTTTTTGGATGCTTGTGACGCTTGAACGCTTTGAAGTTGTGAGTTTTTAGTTTGATTTGCTCGAGGACTAGCAAAGTCTAAGTGTGGGGGAATTTGATAGGGTGTAGAATACATCCTATTTACTATCTATTGTTTATGTTTTCTTCGCTATTTTTCTTGTAAATTATGTATTTTACGCTTGTTTTGAGTTTTGTAGCTACTTTGGAGTCGCACGGGAGAAAAGAAGAAGAAATTACTCTATTTGAGCCAAAAGGGCAAAAAGGTCATTTTACAGGCGATTGATATATGGAGCCCATTTAAGGTTAAGGGGCAACCCAATTTGGAGGAGTACTAAAGCCGAGGCCCGAGTCAAGGCTAAGGGGTTGTCATCGTGGTACCCCTTATCATTTATCGGAGGGTGTAATTATCCCGGGGTATCCCTTATCTAAAATGTTTGGGTGTCTCGAATCCGCCCCACTCATTACACAACCCTATAACGAGAAGAGAATTCTCTTTCTCAATCATTCTTTTATTTCGCTCCACCGAAAGTGAGAAAGAAAATGACCATGGCTCGCATTTGTTGATCGAGAGGAAATGTTGATGAGAAATACAAAAAGAGGATGGTGTTGCTATCGATGGTTCGAGAGAATTGAGAAGTTAATCGAGCGATCATGGCTCTTTGTTGAGTCCGAGTGATTGAAGGAGAGATTAAATCAAAACAGATCGAGAAATTGGAGATGGTGATTCGAGAAGCGATTTAGGGATTGAGACGTAGAAGCGCATTGTGGTTCGATTGATTGAGAGAAAGGGAGACCAAATCGAGAGCCGAGAGAAGAAAGGCCGAGATCGATGATCTTGGTGGATTATGGGGTTTGAGAAGGAGTTGCTCGATCCGTGAGTGGAGTTCGTGATCGGTCGCGTATGGCGGGGAAGGAATTGTTGTGGAACAGAGATATGTGTTGATGCTCGTGGTGGTGATGTTGCTACCATGATGGCGAAGACGAGAAATGGAGAAACAATGATATTGATAGGATCCGGGTTCTCGTGAGATGGCTTTGTCGAATCGAGATGACGAGTTCAATAGGGTTCTCGAGGTTCAGTGAAGAACCAGTCTGGGTTTTAGTTCTTAATAGCAGAAATTGAATTAAATGGGTTCCTGCCGCTGTTGAAGCTCGGTGAAATGGGTTTGTTGGAAATAGGATGGAACTGGAACTGGTAATGAAGCTGAGAAGCAAGAAGGGGAAGCTGAACTGGGCTGTTGTTGCAGAAGCAGAGGGGTCTGTGAATCGAAAAGAAGAAGAAATTGAACTAAGTATGGGATCGCTGCTGCAACCAGGATTGAGATGAAGAACAGTGCAAAGAGAGAGGAATCAAGATGGTGGTGCTGTTGCTAAGGTGGGATTTGCCTCCGAACAGCTAGAGTTGGTACTGCTATAGAAGATAGAGATTGAGAGTTGTTGAAGTTGTGTAACTGTAAAAGAAACTCAGGTTACAGGGTTGTGCAGTGTTGGTGGTGGAATTGCAGCCAGATTGGAACCAGGACTGAGATGAGTGAACACAGCTGAAGCTCTGCTACAGAATGAGGCAGTAAAACAATAGATGTATGTGCTAGGAATTCTTAACAGGGAAGTGAAGCAGAAAGAGGCCTGAAAGTGGCCTGGAAATCCCAGAAACAGCCAAGACTCGGCCGGACTTCGGGTTCCGGTGAGTCAACCCGGCGATCCAGCCGATTGGTGATACTGACCGATCCGGCTCAGCCGAGTCGACTATTGACTAACTAAGCGGTGACACTGACTTGCCGACTTCGTCGCTGACTCATTCATTTCCCTTGACCGTTGACTGACGACTGACCGTTAGTTTGACCCGTTTGACCGTTATCTCTAACGGAGGACTGACGGAATATTCCGTCGAATATTCCACTGACGGAGAAATTTTCAGGTGGCCGGCGGCGACTATTCCGGCCGGATTCCGGCCACAATCCCAGTTTTCCGGCGAGCAAAAATTCCAGAATTTTCTATGGACTTCTCTCATGGGTGTGAAGACTTGGGCTAGGAATTGGATGGAGAATTAGACTCAAATTTGGAAAGAGAAGGTGGAAGAGTTGAGAAAAGCTTGGAATTGGAAATTGAATTGCTAAAGGAAAAGGATTCTATTCCTTAGAAGATTTGGAGAATATTGAAGCCTATAAATAGAGAAGTTTTCTACAACTTCTACACACCTCTCTACACACACAACACTTGTGTTTTTGCTTGCTTTTCTAAGATTCTTCTTTTTAGTTATTTGTGTGAACTCTTGAAAATTCTCCTTTTAATTATTATTTGCGTGAATTTCAAAAACATGAGTAGCTAATTTTATTATTGATTGAGGATGAATTCCTAGTTCTTAATTTATGTTTTGAGTTTTTGTTTTCAATTCTATCTTGAAGTTTTTCACATGATTATCGTTTGTTTTTACTAATAGGAATGATCTTAAAGACATTCATGATTGATTGATAGATTGTTTAGAGTGCACGCTAAATTGATTTGTTAATTTGATCTAAAGCTAGTGAAAGTTAGGAGATAAGTAATCGTTTCTTGACTCTTTACATAAGTAGCAAACACGAGACCTTGCGGAGGGATTCCGTGGAGCAATTGTGTGTGAAAACAACGTTAGCAAGTAGACCTTGATCTAAGAGTCTAACTACTAATATTGACCTAATAAGTTCATAAATCTTAATGCGTTTATTTTAAATTACATCTAGAGTGATCTACTACTAGGTGGTTTGGTAAATAGAATCCGGTAGTCGAGAACTTCCGTGTCCCGGTGATAGAAGGGATTTAGGGGTTTAGCACCGATCTAGTTTGCTTTACCTACGGTTGGTGATAATTTGTGACTAATAACAAGTAGAATAGAACATAACTTGATTCATTGTTTCGTAACGAAGAAGGATTCCTTGATCTTGTCTCTCTTATTGCTTTCAACTTTCGATTTTAATTGCTTTGTTTATTTTTTTTTTGCTTTTTACACCCCCCTTTTTGTGACAATTTTTACAACTAGAATCTCTTGCTCCTCGTGGGAACGAACTTGACTTCCATTATATTATTTTTAATTGAGTGGAAATATTGATTAATTTGATTGCACCTACGACACGCATCATTATCCCATAACCAATAAATAGTATTTAGTTACTCATAGTATTTTGATTCAACATAATTATTATCAAAAATAAGATGAAGAACATGTAAAATAAAATGGAAGCAAACCCTAGTAGAATCGCTCTCCTCCAAAACTCCAGTAGAAAAATACGTGATTGATGTCTTTTCTCCCCCAAAAGAATAGAAACTCCTTCTTCTTATAGCCTTCACTCTTTCCAAAATTAGGTCTTCAAAGTCCATCACCAAAAAGTCCACCAAGCCCATGAACCATGTGTGAGAAAAACCCATGTAAAAGTGTGCCAAAAACTGCTCGCCGGAAAACTGGTGCAATGACCGGAATCCGGTGCCGGAAAATATCACAGGTGACCGGCTAAGTCCGCCAGGTCACCGGTCAACTGAGTCAAATCGAGAAGTCCACTGAGTCAACTCGGTCAAGCTCAGCGAGTCAACTCGGAGTCAACTAAGTCAGTTGACATGAGTTGATCAAAACTAAATGTTACAGTTCACGGCCCAGATGGCCCTGCTCTACTTTGCAACAATGGTGTACCATAGTTTTATTCCGCCATCTTGGTCGTATTCTCGCAACTCCATACCCACCATGAGGGTCGTGTCAAGCCACTAGTTCGATTTGCAAACCATCAATAATTCCAGTTCACTTGCCCGCAACAACACCAACTTCACTTTTTGCTCATCTTCCTTGTAATTCAATCCACATACAACACATTACCAACAACCTCCCTAGCTGCCTCCATGAACATCACAGACCATCACTCGCAATTGCGGTTTCATTGCAACTTCACAAATTCCGGTCCCAATTCTCCTCATTTCTCTAAAGCCATCTGAACACCACCTCCATACCTGCAACTGCAATATCACCAACATAACTTGAACTGCACAACTCAGTAGCTTCTTCACTTGCAACTCCATTGCTTCCCTGCAACATAATTGCATCAGTTTCACCACTAGTTCTCATAGCCATTTCCACTTGAAACCACCAGCTCAAAACCACTTTTGCAACAACACCAACGAATCACCAACTCAGCCCTGCATTCCAGCTTGCACTGTTAACTCCTAGCATACACCTAGCTGTCATTAAGCGGCTTCACCACCCAGAACTACCTGTAAACAACCTGAGCACTTCCAACCTCCACTCAAGTCACTGCGAACTGGTTCCCAATCTCTTTGAAACATCAGTAAATTCTATCCAGCTCCTAGGTTGTCAATGCACCTGTCCTAAGCATATCATCTAGTTCATATTCTGTTACAACCACAAATTTATGCTTCCAATGGCAACAACAGCAACCCTAGTACTCTGTAAGACCACCTCAGCTTCACACATCACTGATCCACTAACTTCATCTTAGATATTTGCTTCTTCTGTACTTCAATGGCTGAATTTGATTTCAAACCCAACTTCAAATCATTAAACTACTTCACTACACACCAACCCCGAATTGGGTTTTTTTCTTTACTTCAACAAACAAATTATACTAGCAAAGCAGCAGACTTCTTGCTTTTCGTAGCTTCAACTACACATCCAATACCCAGTTTGCAATCAAACCAACAAACCCTCCTTTTCCTTGTTTTACATAGAACCCGCAATACCCATTTAAGTTCATACTACACATTTGTACCTCAAATTCTCAGAACCCCTCATCTCACATTTACCATCACAAAGAACCACCAAACCCTAACTCAACAAACCCATCACACGTAAACTCTTGAATTCAATTTCCTTCCCAGTCTCAAATCCAACCTCGTTTAATTGTTCAAACCGAACTCAATCATCACCACCGATTTCAGATTCGACAAGAATCGAATTACCCATCAAGCTTAATCACCATCCCACTGAATTCAACCATTAAATCAATCTTTTTCTTGAGCCATACCCTAACCTGAAAACCCATAAATTCAATTGTAAGATCCCCTTCTTCTGATTCTTCTTTCAAATTGATTGATCCACAGTAAAACCCTAATGTTGTTCTTCATTAAAACCCTGAATCATTATCATTCTCTCAATTCAAATCAGCTCAAAATCTTCTTATCATGTCTCGATCTCTCTCTGCAACAATAACAGCAATCTCCATCTCTTTCTCTGAATTTCTACACCTCCCTGAGACAGCAGCCATTTCTCTTCTCTCAATTTGATAAGCATATGATTGAGACTCTGAATTCTAGGTCTCATGTAGGAATGAATGTGGTTATAACCACCCTAGTAGAGCGGATAAGGGTCAACCAACCCATACAATGCTTGTCGGTTTCACAAAACTGCCAAGCTACTTCCTTTCTCAACACAACTGTCAGTCATGCAAAACTGACAGTTCATTCTTCCGCTCCTTTGCTACGCAACCTTAGCCCGTTCCAAGTATAGTTCACATGTGGACTGATCCTTTTTGCCTTTAACGCTCGCCTGTCGTGCTCCAAATGAATGCTCTCTTTCCTTCTTCCGAGTTCCTCCGCTAACAGCAACCATCCCTTATTTCTCATATTCACTTAATATCTTCAATTTCTATTCATCACTAAAGCAGTCGTGCTTTTCAGACAAAATTCGCATCACTAAAGCCGACAAACTTTTCAGATAGGGATGAAGAAATAAAAGCAAATATGAGAAATAATCGCCTCCAATAACATTTGCACCTTTTGCCCTGTTTCTCCTTCTTTTGCTCCAAACGACTCCCAAGTACCTAACAAACTCAAATTCACACATAAGATACATAATTTACATGAAAACTCGCAAAGAAAGCATAAATACTAGATATAAAATTAGGTGTTTATCACACCTATCACAAACCTTGGCTGATATTGAAACAACCCTCATTTTCTCACAAGCCTAAAAATAACTTATGGACATATGGGCCGTTTTTCTCCTGTAAGAGGTACTCCTGTAAGAGGTACGAAACCTCCACATGAAAGCTATTCACAAACATTACTATGTACAGTTGCAACAACATAGCAAAGAAACAACCTTTATTCTCCAATTTCCAAAGCGAGAGAAAGAGAGCTAAACCCCACTACAACAAGTTAAAGCACTTAAAAACTTCATATTGAGTTTTCTTTATTACAGAGTATTATATTATGGTCGAATTACAAAATTTATATCACTTCCATCACAGTTGAGCAATAGACTAATTCAACAAGAAATCCCAACATTTCCTTGGAATATACTAACCAATTGCCGACTGCGATAAAGACAGTGTCGTACCACAATTTATTAAATTCAATCGTAAGGAAACAAACTCTACATCCTTTACTGATCCATTGTTGTTATTTCCTCTTTTAAGGGATATCTCCATTTTTAACTAATCCAATACAAGTGATATTGAATTGCTGAAGACTAACAAATTTGAGAAACAACAAACACGGAAAATGAAATCATACTGTATAACAGAAGATATAGAAATAAAACATCGATCGAAATGAAGAAGTCGCAATCAGTAGAAATTAGACTTAAGGAGGACTTGATAGATCACTAGTCACTAACCAAAAATGCTAAACCCTACATAAGTCACTGCAATCACTATTGAAAATACCAAAATTGCTAGGAAAATGATTTGTGTGTACCCTATACAAATTATAGCGGGTATGAGCAAGACTGCCAATTCAAATCGCCGGCCCAAGCTGCCAGCCTAGACTGCCGGCCATAGCCCTGGCTGCAATTACGGTCTCAAGTCACGGTCGTTATTTCATGTGCGAACTTCTTTCTTAAACCCTATGGAAGATTCGAGAAAGTATTATAGTCAATCTTCTCGTAGGTTGGATAAGTAATATGAGCGGAAATGTCTCAAAAAAGACTTATCCAGAGATTCGATTAACCTATAAAAGGAGAAGAGAAATTCTCAACAAGGTATGCGATCAAACCCTAGAAAACTCACCTGCAAATACTTGAGACTAACGTGAGCGTCGGAGTATTTGTTTTGCAGGTACCCCACCCTTTCATGGCGGAGTTGAAGGAGAAATTACTGTTGTGGATTTACTGTTGTGGATCGTCCACTATCATCATCAATCGAGGAATGCTTGTGTTACATTTTTGCACAAACATGATTCTAACAGAAATCCATCAGTAAAATACTAAACTGAATATCCTAAAAGATACTGAAAGAGAGATTACCGGAGCAAAATGGTGAAACTCATATGACAATACAGACCCTAGGAGATAGAAAACACTATCGGCTATAAACCCTTATAAGTCAGGGGTTTAACATTCAAAATGGTGGAAGACAGCACGGTTTAAAACGGCAGAATTTTGACACTCATTTGGATGCGAGTATGCCTTAAACTCTAAACCTAGGAGATAATCATTAAAAAAAAAAGGATACTGAAGGTAAATCTTAAAACCCTTTCATTCACCATGCATCATCATCGACACCAAATACTGAAATTTAGAGATAGATTTTTTGAAGTTTTTCAAACATGAAAAATTTACCGTTGACAGAGCTCCTTCAACAATCTACACAAGTGGGGTTTGGATTGAAAACCTAAGTTTAACAGACAATGAATGATGGTGAAAAAATATCCTTACCTCTTTTCTTCTTCGTCTCGCTCTCTCTGACTCTCCCTCTCTCAAAGCCTCAGCCGAATCTTTTGTGTAGCACCATAATAGAGGTTAGGCCAGTTCTTATGAGAACCCGGTGGCTAGCACAGTGGATTCTCATCCGTCTCTCCATAGGAGAGACCCGGGATCGATTCCCGTTAAGCACATATAATGTGTAGCTGCAGTAGCAGCAGTGGGGTTAAGGGATGGGGCAGTGGGGCCCGTGTCAAAAAAAAAAAAGGCCAGTTCTTATGGGCATGGCAAAGCACCAGGTTTGCCATTTTTGCGTCCACTATGGGCATGATAAAGTGGCAAACATGCCTGGCCAAGTGGAAAATTCAGGTCAGGTCTAGTTTCTACCGAACAGTGATCGGCAACGGCTGAGTAAGGCTGGTTCCTATGCCAGTTTTGCACCCAATATGGAGCTGGCAAACAAGCAAACTGGCCTGGTTAAGTGGTAAATTTGCCACTTAGCCAGGCCATGTCAAGTTTCTACCGAACAGTAGTGTAGTTCCACCGTCAGCGGTCTAGACTCGACCGCTGGAATCATTTCATCTAACGGTCATAATTTCATCATCCTATAAATACAATATCAAATTTCATTTCAACTCACACCATTTCTTCAATCTCCATTCTTCACTCCACAAATCCAATATGTCAGTTCAAGTTCGAGCTCGCAAATTTAGCATAGCTGAAGATGAATCCATTTGTAGGCATTATATTTTTGTTATACAAGATATGGCCAATGATGGACAACATCAACATCAAGAGATTGTATGGAGTCGCATATTTCAGAGATTTCAGTAAGAAACATTGAACCTCAATAATCGACATGCAAATGGATTGTGTCATCGCTTCGGAATAATCAACAAGGATGTGAAGTTATTTGTCTTTATTGAAGGCTATGGAAACCGACAAAATGGCCAAAACGCATTTGATGTGGAGCAAATGTGTCGGCTCGAATGGCGCAACAGAGTGGGAAAAGATTTTCAATTTGATGGTTGTTATCTTATCTTGATGGTGTTGCCCAAATATGATCAGTTTAGATTAGCTGCCCAAATATGATGCATCTTTCATTTGTATGATGCATCTATCATTTGTATCAAATTTTAATTTTAAGATATTATTAATATAAAACTAGTGCATCTTTCATTAAAAGTTTAGAATTTTAATTTACATTAGTGCCTCTTTCATTCATCTAGATAATGACATAACTTACAATAAAGACTTTAAAAGTAAAAATTTGGGACAATGTTCTTCATCTTGTTTATCTTCTTCATTTCACCAAACTTCCAATCAATGCGCTCATGAACAGAGTTTCCTTTGCTTATCTTCTTCTTTGCCTTCAAATTTTCCTTCCCTTGAACTTTGGCTTTGTCTTTTCTTAGTTGGAGGTTTGATTTGGTTAATACCCAAAAATTGTAGACTTCTTTGGTTTTTACCTATTTCTTTATAACCTTCACATATCTTACTAATGGCGGCTTCAAGTACCACTCCGAAAAAGTCATGTTGGGATTCAACCTTTGCCATTTTGAAAAATAAGATAGATAAAAATAGAATTTTTTTTTGTAAAAAATTTGGTATAATTTTTGAGTGTGAATGTCACATTTTTATACTGGTGGAGAAAGAGTTGTTGGAGGTTTAAAATGAACCGAACGGTGGAGACTCGATCGCTTAACGTTTTTACCATAGTAGCGGCCGATTTGCCAAGCTAGTCGGGCATGGCAAATGGGTGGGTTAGCCACCCCATAGGAACCAGGCCTAACGACCGCTCAGTATAAAGTAGACCGACCGCCCTGTAAATCTGATCCCACGACCATAAATTCCCCCATCTATAAATACCCAATTCTAATTTCATTTCAACTCGCACCTTCATTCTATTTTTTTTAGCTTTTTCAATTTCTCAAAATATGTACATAACTCAGTTAATAGAAGAACAACATGCTTCCGAAATTCAAAGAGTTCAACACCGAGCTAATGTGCAAAATGAAGTAAGAAGAGCAAGAAGTGCACGTCATTGTAATTTTAGTACGTTAGAAGATGAATACATCTGCATGAATTATGTTTTCTTCACTAATCATCTCATCTTTGATGGCGTACTACATGACATTTCTTTTTAAGGACGCGTTTACAAAAATTTGAAGAACAAACAATGAACCTGAACAAAAATTTGATGGCGCTGGTGTTGGAGGCGCGATTTGTTTTAATTTCTAACAATGTTAACAAGTATATTTCCATGATATGGAAGCGGCTCGAAACATGAGGACCGGTGAAACCCTTTTGGAAATGAACAAAGGTGTCGTGCAGAGTGGCTCCTTAACAACGAAAAGGAGTTCTGATGTGGAAGTTGTTATGAAATCTTAAAAGTGTTGCCCAAATTTAATCCAATTTATATGTTTAAATTTCTTAATCTTAATAGAAAACTTTAAAAGCAGATTTACATTTATCAAACAAAAGTGCAATTACATTAAACCACAATTCAATAAAAGTGTGAGTACATTAAAAGGAGTTAACATCTCAAACTAACTATTTCCAAAGATATACTCCCCTATGCCTGTTTGATCCTCCAAAACTCACCAGCTTGAGTCTGAGAAGGTGGTTGAGCAGATGCTTGAAATGGGTGAAATGCTGAAGTGGTTGTTGGGGTATAAATTGCAGATTACCTAAATGCATCCATATTTACGCCAGCACCAAGGGTAAGTACCGTGGGGCATGAAACCAGTAGGAGTCTAGAAACAAATATTCATCATCTCCCCGTCTCCTCCTGCAGCTGCTCATACATGAGTTCTTCCACTAAATTTGGAGTAGAATGACGACTTCTACGACCTCGACGACTTCCATGACTTCTTATATTGCTACTGCCATGGGACATGCCATCACGACCTAAACTCATTTGAAAACTTGTTTTTACAGAAGTATCGGGCATTTCAAAAAGTCAAATTCTCCCTCTGCATCTGCATCTCTCTCAAGTGAAATTTCTGGAATCCATCAAGAAGATGCGTTAAAGTGTTCAACTGGTTCTGATACTCTTTTGGTGATGCCACGATACCGTAATATGGATACCTTTTTGCCGGAGACCTTCAAGTACTAAGTGGAACAAGTAACAATATCTCCAACGGGGTGATGAAGTGTGGACTTCCCCAAGATATTTGAGGCATATTTGATGAACCCATTTGTTGCTAGGATACGTATATGCTTCGCTCGTCGGTGGTTGAGGTTGGGATGGAAGATCGGTAAGTGACAAATTGTCGATTCTTTGGAAAATCAACACTACCCAAGTTATGGATGAACATCAATATTTAGCTTGCATACCTTTTGGTGCCAACTATAATAATCAAAGTCATCATCTAGGGTTTGGATTAAATCTTCACCTCTTCCCAAGATTGTCCATTATTTATAATCGTTGTTCAATCATCGTGTGAAATTATTGAAGTTGGAAACGGGTTGATTGCTTTTACCTTTCGCCTTGTAGTCTGAAACATATGCCTTTCTCCGTAGTACCAAATACCATGACCCATAATAGAACCGTAAAACACTGAAGATCATTAAATGACCTTTTGTTTTTCCGAGATCTTTCTCCCTATATATAGTTTTCTTTTCCCCTCCTTTTCATTTTTCTTTGAATCCCACCGCAAATCTCTTTCTTCAGACTCCTCCAAGTAAGTATACTACAAATAGTGGTGATTGAAAATAACATTTACAAACATTGTTGTGTTAATGAATCACTTATTTAAAACATTGTTGCCTCTCTGTTTCTTATCTTTACGCGTATGTTGGAGTTCAAGAAACTATTTGCGAAGATTTTAACAATTAACTCGATAATGAATTAAATAATAGAAAGGATTGTGGTTCTTACCTCCAAACGACCCAAAATCCATTCAAGCTATCTTTATTCCTACACGCATATTGCTACCTAACTTATTCTGTGAGATGTATATAAGCATTCACCGAGACTTAAGTATAACTCGTAGTATTGCTTGTAAATTGTTAAACTCGAGAAGAAAAATTACGAGAATAGATATTCCAGTTGAAGAAACAATTTCTAATAGTGGAAAACTTTAACCCTAATCATAATTTGGCGCTTGAGATGGAAGATTTTTGGTTAAATTTCTAAAAGTTTCTTGATAATCCCCGTAGAGGTATTCTCATGTGAGAAAATTCAATGTACAATGTCATCCTCATCTTTTTTTGCTGGATTATACCCAATTATGTTTCCTTGATTTCTAAGCTCTTTGAAATAACGATCTTCTATTTCTCCTCTTCTTGCCATGCTCTATATTCGGATTTTGGATTGCTTTCGTTGGTAAAACTAATCTTGATCTCACGTTTTCATTTTGAAGATTCCGTCTTGTCAAGTTTGCTGGCTTTTTCCGCCTCGTCTCTCTTCGTGTATCGTCTGACTCGCGAAGATTAAGTATACTATCGTCTTCAGAAATCTCCAAGTATGTACACTTAAAATAACATTTACAAACATGATGATTCTTGTTTCATCCCTCCTTTCTGTTAATGAATAGCCATTTTTCTTTTCCAATGAAGTTTAATCCAATTAACTCGATATATGTAGTAGCAGGATTTCCCACACTACACCCCCTTACTCAATTTTGCTTAATTAATCCATTAGAATAAGATCAAGAACATTAATTGATTGAATTCATGAAGTGACGAAGAAAATGTGGTTCTTAAACCTCCTAATGACGACAATTCCAAAAATCCATTCAAGCTATCTTTATTCCCCTGAACCGAACGCACAAACATTCACGTGACATTCGTTTATTTTTTTGCGAAGTTCATTAATCTATAAGCCTCAACTGGATAAATCCTACAAGTTTAACAATTAACTCGATAATGAATTAAATAATAGAAAATTGTGGTTCACCTCAAAACGACCCAAAATCCATTCAAGCTATCTTTAGAACCCTAATCATAATTTGGCGCTTTGGTTAAATTTTCTAAAAGTTTCGAGAAAATCAATTAATGCCACTGAGCTAGCATTGGGGCACATAACTTGGCCTAACACCTATAAATATACGTTTAAGTTGCGCGGATAATCGTTTAGTCTACTATTATCCTTTTTTAAAAGCATAACGGTTCAAAAAATCCTTAAACTCATAAACTTTTAATCCATATGAGTGTAATATTCTAGAGTCTGGCCTTCCTTCGGTATCATTTGCGCACAAAGGAAGTAGTTGTTTCCATCTTTCTTATGATGTCCACTTTAATTGGTAAAATTATAGTACATCACCTTCACATTTTATTCCGTCAACATATACAAATCTAACGGTGTGAACCCTAGAAACAACATGGTCATTAAATTAAAAGTCTGTATCTAAACTAAAAATTGAATCAAACTAAAATTTGAATCTTTAAAAATTAAAGTTTGTACCTAAACTAAAAATTAAACTATTGAATAAGAAAATAGAACTTACCACACTCGAAATCCTTGAAAAATAACGTATTTGCGAGTGTTCTACCAACCTTCTATTATAACTCGCATAACATGAGTCATGTGGTTTTTTCCTTTCATGAAATATAAACTCTGCCAAGGATATTTTCGTAAGGACTTTTGAACAGCTTCGGTGAGGATCCCAAACACTTCGGTTATCTCATACCACCCTTAGGTAAATTAACTCGCTCGGGATGGTTAGATGAATGCGCAGGTAATACACCAAGTTCAACCAGTTTCCGAACATTTGCAAACTTTTTTTCTTTATCCTGGACCCAGACGACATTACTGTCTGCGGTAGATTTTCCTTTTGTCTTTTCTGTTTCTTTTTATTTGTCTATTTGTTTTGGGACTCATTTTTAAAGAAATTAAGCAAAATATCGCTTTGGTTTGCTCCCTTGAGAAGGGAAGAAGAAATTCGTATGAATGAAAACTAAAGAGAATGGTGATATTTATACACGGTAGAGCACCGACCGTGATCAGTGGAGTCTCGATCGCTGACGTCGAAACTAGACTTAGCATTTTATAGGCGATCACTAGCGGTCGAAACTCTACCGCTCGATAGAGACTCGGTCGCTTATTAATTTGACCATAGTGGCTCGACCAGTTTGCTAGGCCACATAACATGGCATATGAGTGGGTTAGTCACACCCCATAGGAACCGGCCTTAGCTGGTGCCCAATGGCTATACATGTTACTCCACATACCCGACTAACTCCAAGGTTAAGGTTTGACTTGCATGATGCGATGGTTGCGTGATCAGGCATCAGAAATAAAACGGAAGCTGTTGAATTGAGAGATGATAGACTGACCGACACTATTCCCGAGGAAAATCCCGACTTGAGCTCTAACAGCGGTGAGAGCATCCTTCTCAACATTTGGATATGTGCATGGAAGAGTAGACCCCATTGCCTCTCTTAGTCGGAAAGACTTGTTGGGATTAGGTGTCGTTTACCTATCATTTTCGTATTGAATGCCTAACTTTTATTTTTAAGTTTCTTGATACAAGAATACGCAACGTAATGGGTGAGTATATCCTCACACTATCTCACAATTTGGGTGTTATTTATGTAAATAAAAATTAGCGATAACAGATTTGAAACTAATATTATAGGGGTATGTTCCTCTTACAAAGATCTACGTTCCTACTAGAAATGAACGTATTCCGAGATGTATAACACTACTGAAAAGACGAGGGTACCCAAATATACCTCAATCTAAAAAATTTCCACCTATAAGTCCTTTCTCCTAAAGTGATTGTCTATGGACTGAGTCGAGACAATACAACTAATCGGTTCACACTTTGTGTGATCATCTATGGATACGAGATCGAGACAATACGACAACAAGATAACTTGTGTGATTGACTATGGATACAAGATCGAGATAATACAACAACGAAGTATGTTTACTTGATAAATGGTTCAGACTTAACCAAACACAATAGGATTGCTATCAAGTAAATAGGAATTAACGTTTGTTTATTTACTTCTAATTATAATAAAAACAATTATAATTGCGGAAATAGAAAAGTAAAAGACACGGAAAGAGTTTGTTAACGAGGAAACCACAAATGCATAAAAACCCCGGGACCTTGTCCATAATTGAATACTCTCAGGATTAAGCCACTATACAACATCAAACCAACTTCGTATAGTTGAGACCAAGCAACTAAACCTATAGTTCACCTAGTTCCGTCTGTATTCCCACGCCTCCAACTTGTAATAAGTCACGTACTTGGAATAATTCCTTTGGTTCGTATTCCAAACAGTAAAGGAACAACAAATATGTTTGGTAACAACTCTTTTCAACCAAGTGATGTGAGTTCGACAAAAGGCTCTTCCGTTTATCCCAATAAACTCTTTTCTCAGGTCCTTAGATCTATCTAATAACAACTTGTTTGTAGGTGAAAAAGGTTTCTCTCTGATTTCAGTAATTTTGGGTGTACGGGTGAGAAACAATTTAAACCCTAAACAATGTACTTTGCAAGGGAGTACTTTAGATTCGAGAGATCAATCTGCACAAGTCCGGCCTAAACCAAAAAATGGTCGTTCCGGACTTGCTTCGGTCACAAAGTGAAGGAGAATGGGTTGGTTTTGGGGAGGGAAGCAAGGAAAGTGATGAGACGAGAATAGTTGATTCGGAAGAGTAGTTGTGTTACTACGACTTGTATCGAGAAAAGTGGGAAGGCTAACAAATGGTAAGCTAGCAAGTATTTTCTCGAGTGTTGTGTATCCCGAATGAACTTGTTGTTCTGTGGAAATAGGTAAGACCTATTTATACAAGTTGAAGTGAAACGTACCCTGGTCTCATTAAGGAATGGAAAAATGGGTAAGTAAATGGGAGGAGGTGGTAACCGTATGCATGGTATTGATGTTCCATAAAATCGTTAACGTATGGAATTGATGTCCCATGAATGTTTCACCTTTAACTCTCTATATTTACTAACCGCCTCACCCTTATGACACTTCCTTATGATGGGCGTAGTGTATGCCGCACGTCGTAAACCGCCAAACCAATACCCAAAGAGGATCCCCGGTTTGTGATATGTGTTGATGTCTCGAATGTTTTTGTGGAAAACACGTAGCATGTTGTTCTTGCCTGGCAAGTCGTACTTGGGAGACTTTCATCTAGGTGACCTTCGACGGTCGAGATTTTGCATCTCAAGAGGAAAGATAGCCGTTGATCGTTGCACGCATTCGTTTTGGTAGCCGCATAGGGAAGGCCAGCATAGTGGCACGGCTAGGTTGGCATGCCGTTGGCATGGCATGGTTTGGCGTGGACAAGCTTAGGTTTTCGGGCCAAAGGTTACCATGCGTTGTCTGGTAACCTTAGATGGCTAGGATTTGCTCCGGGGATTGAAGGGCGAACGTTGATTGTCGCACGCCTTCGTTATTGGTAGCCGCGTAGGGCAGGCCAGCGTGGTGGCGCGACTATGTTGGTTAGGGCCAAGGCAGGGTGTAGTTTGGCTTGGCATGGCAGGGCCAAGGGTTTGCCATGGGCACATAGTGCGGCTAGCTTGGCTAGGGCCAAGGCAAGGCGTGTTTGGCTTGGCATGTGGGGCCAAGGGCTTGCCATGGGCGCATGGCGTGGCTAGCTTGGCTAGGGCAAAGGCAAGGCGTGTTTGGCTTGGCATGCGGGGCCAAGGGTTTGCCATGGGCGCATGGCGTGGCTAGCTTGGCTAGGGCCAAGGCAAGGCATGTTTGGCTTGGCATGTGGGGGCAAGGATTTTTCATGGGCGCGTGGCGTGGCTAGCTTGGCTAGGGCCAAGGCAAGGCGTGTTTGACTTGGCATGTGGGGCCAAGGGTTTGCCATGGGCGCATGGTGTGGCTAGCTTGGCTAGGTGCGGTTTGGTTTGGCATGTGGAGCCAAGGGTTTTCCATGGGCGCATGGCGTGGCTAGCTTGGCTAGGGCCAAGGCAAGGCGTGTTTGGCTTGGCATATGGGGCCAAGGGTTTGTCATGGGCGCATGGCGTGGCTAGCTTGGCTAGGGTCAAGGCAAGGCGTGTTTGGCTTGGCATGTGGGGCCAAGGGTTTGCCATGGGCGCATGGCATGTCTAGCTTGGCTAGGTTCGTGACCAAGCTAGGGTTTTGGGCCAAAGGTCGTTTGGCAACCTCGGACGGCTAGGATTTGCTCCTGGGATTGAAAGGCGACCGTTGATTGTCGCACGCCTTCGTTTTTGGTAGCCGCGTAGGGAAGGCCAGCAAGGTGGTGCGGCTAGGTTGGCATGGGGCCATGGCAAGGTGCGTTTGGCAAGGCGCGGTAGGTGTGGTTGGCATGGTTTGCCATTGACACTGGGGTGTGGTTTGGCTTGTCATGGCGGGGCCAAGGGTTTTCCATGGGCACATGGTGCGGCTAGCTTGGCTAGGGCCAAGGCAAGGCGTGTTTGGCTTGGCATGTGGGGCCAAGGGTTTGCCATGGGCGCATGGCTTGGATAGCTTGGCTAGGGCCAAGGCAAGGCGTGTTTTGGCTTGGCATGTGGGGCCAA
Source organism: Papaver armeniacum (assembly GCA_023531295.1). Classification (NCBI taxonomy): domain Eukaryota; kingdom Viridiplantae; phylum Streptophyta; class Magnoliopsida; order Ranunculales; family Papaveraceae; genus Papaver; species Papaver armeniacum. Next base: position 174,059 of record JAJJWW010018637.1, read on the forward strand.
GGGTTTTCCATGGGCGCATGGCATGGCTAGATTGGCTAGGTGCGGTTTGGCATGGCATGTGGGGCCAAGGTTTGTCACGGGCGCATGGCGTGGCTAGCTTGGCTATGTGCGGTTTGGCTTGGCATGTGGGGCCAAGGGTTTGCCATGGGCGCATGGCGTGGCTAGCTTGGCTAGGTGTGGTTTGGCTTGGCATGTGGGGCCAAGGGTTTGCCATGTGCGCATGGCGTGGCTAGCTTGGCTAGGTGCGGTTTGGCTTGGCATGTGGGGCCAAGGGTTTGCCATGGGCGCATGGCGTGGCTAGCTTGGCTTGGCTTGGCATATGGGGCCAAGGGTTTGCCATGGCGCATGGCGTGGCTAGCTTGGCTAGGTGCGGTTTGGCTTGGCATGTGGGGCCAAGGGTTTTCCATGGGCGCATGGCGTGGCTAGCTTGGCTAGGTGCGGTTTGGCTTGGCATGTGGGGCCAAGGGTTTGCCATGGGCGCATGGCGTGGCTTGCTTAGCTAGGTTCGTGACCAAGCTAGGGTTTTGGGCCAAAGGTCGTTTGGTAACCTCGGACGGCTAGGATTTGCTCCTGGGATTGAAGGGCGACCGTTGATTATCGCACGCCTTCGTTTTTGGTAACCGCGTAGGGAAGGCCAGCAAGGTGGCGCGGCTAGGTTGGCATGGGGCCATGGCAAGGTGGGTTTGGCAAGGCGCGGTAGGTGTGGCTGGCATGGTTTGCCATTGGCACTGGGGTGCGGCTAGCATGGTTGGCATGCCTTGGCGCGGTAGGTGTGGCTGGCATGGTTTGCCATTGGCACAGGGGTACGGCTAGCATGGTTGACATGCTTTGGCGCGAGAGGTGTGGCTGGCATGGTTAGTCATTGGCACATGCGGTGTGAGAATTAGGGTTTTGGCCTGTCGAAACCCTAATCAAGATTTAAAAAAGGTACTTTGGTAATTTTCTGAGACAAATTAAAGAGTTCAATAAATGTGCTTGGTTTGGACATTATTACTCAAGTTACGTGACGTCACTTTGTCGACTAGGGTTTTACGATTTTACCCCTAAGATAAAACCACCATCAAGATTAAGTCCCCGCTTAGCTCGGAATGGGTGCCTTGTTGCGAGGTAAGCATATGATGGTGACAGATGAAGGACGTAATCAAGATTTAAATCATTGCAAAGATGGTCAGGAAAATCCGACTAACCTTTTTGAGGGTGAAGAGAGTTCTTGCTTCCGGTGTTGGAGGCCCTGCGTAAGTTGTACTGGGGATGCAGACCGTGGAGTGGTGTGACGAAAGTTGCTGGCTTGGTCTGGCCGTACATCACCGAGGCAAAGTGGTGTGATTTTAATTGTTATAGAAAGTGGTAGTAAAAGTTCGTTCAACTCGGGCTTGTAAAGATTTGATTTAAGAAATACTAAAAACAAAGAAAATATATTCACAAGTTTGTCACAAATATCGAGAGGTACTAGGACTCAGGATTCCACCATAAAATGCATTCATGCGATTCGTATATTTATTCTAGACAATTATAGCTCAAATAATAATTAAATATTGACTCTGTTTCTTTGCCAAGGTAGATTTTTGAAAAGCAACGAATGTATATCTAAAGCATGGGATATCAAAAGACTTAACCTAAGTATAACCCATCAATTGAAATCACAACCATTCAATAAAAACCATAACACAATTAACAATCCATGCAAAAAGTCATGAAAGAATTAAATATAATTACCACACGCATGAAATATGGCTTCCTCCGTCATCCCAAGTGTTGGGGTTTAGCTCCTCATATTATTCACGTGCTCAAAATAATTGTTCATAGCTCAAATAGGTGAAAAACAAGAGAAAACTAATAAAGCGGACAGGTTTGCAACGTCGTAGCGGCGTTACAAACGGCTCTTATAACGGGTGGTGAATCGTTACGGAGAAAAGATGACAAGCTTATGATGTATGTGATCTAATATTGATGAACAACGATACTTCTTTTCTTTGTTTAAATAAGGCGCCTCTGTCAGTCCGTTCTTCGTGTTCTTGAGAACGACACTTCTTTAGTGTCGTCTGCAACCCTTCTCCTTCTTCTTCACCTGCTGCTGCTACTTCTCCTCTGCAGCTTCTCTGCTTTGATTCTGCAGCCTCCAATCGACCCCAAAACTCCCGACTCCTCTTCTCTGAACTCCCATAACTCTATATATACACCACGATCGAGTATCTTCACGAGAAAATCTCTTTTCTTTCACCTAAAGCTACGAAAAAATATTTCCTTTTTCTTCTTCTTACGCCGTGTCTGGGTTCATCCAAATTCCCTAAACTCTCTCAAGGATGGTATAAAATTGAGCAAAAGATATTCTTTCCTTACCTCGCACGTACCTTCCACATATCTTACCATGAACCCGAGAATCCGAGATATCCTTCATTCCCTGTTTTGACGAGAATTATTTCCTATTTTAACGAGTTAGGATCAACTAACTTCCCTATTTTGATGTACCGGACAAATACCATTCATATCCAATAATAACTCCGCATAAATCTCGTCCTGAATCGATCCAACAAAACACGCAGCTGGCAAAATAATCTTCCCGCCAAATTCGAATTTTCAAAAGCTAGGGGATGAGTGCCCCTTATCCAGCCCAGGGGTGCGAATAGCAAGTGGTCGCCCCTTAGTAATTGAGGTGCCCCTTATCCAAATGAGGGGTCCGAATAGTAATTTTCTCCCACGAGCGTAAATACCACTTTTCGAGCCAATTTTTCCGCAAAAGTTTATTTCTCCAAAAACACCTACAAAGACATAAAATACCAAAATAAGCGCGAAATCGAGTACTAACATTACAGAGAATTGAGACTAATATAGACACATAAATGCGTCTATCACAAAGAGGACGCAGTCTTAGAAGGAAAAGCGTAGCGGATGGCTTGGCACGTGGGGCCAAGAGGTGGCGTGGTCTTAGGAAGGCAAGCATGGTGGATGGCTTGACACGGTTGCTATTTGTGGCAAGGAGAGTTCATGATCCTACGTTTGGCAACCTTGCATAGATCTTATTTATGTAGACCGTGAAGCGGTGAGGTGAGAGGCGTGACTTAATCTGGCTTCTCATCATCTTGGCTGGGTTAAGGAACATCACAATGTTGGCTCGACGAGTTGTTGGTGTCATCATGGCAAGCCATGGCATGGACAGCCTGGCATGATAGGGCCTGCGATAGTGGAGTGGACGGCTTGGCATGGTGCGGCCATGGCAAGGCGTGGTCCGGTAAGGCGAGGTGTGCACAGCTTGGGGAGGCAAAGCATAGCGGACGGCTTGGCGTGTGGGGCCAAGGCACGGCGTGAGCGATCTTGGGCGTGGAAATTGGTCTTTGCGGGACCGGTTTCCTCTTTTCCTTTCTTGGCTCAAAATAGGAAATCCTTTCCTTGTTCAAACTCCCACGTACCATGTATTTATAAAAGGAGGGTCGGCTTCTCTTCGTTTCACGCCTATTTTTTTATCCTAGCTAGTGTGGTAGCAAGTAAAGCAAAGCGGACAAGCAAATCCCAGGTATGCCTTCCAATACTTCTTCTTTAACTTGTTTTCTCTTTTCTTTTGTGTTGGTGTAAACCTTAGTTGTAGGCGTACCTTTTCATGACCTTGTGGAAAATGTTGGTGTGAATCCTAGCCGTAGGTATGTTTTGCACAAGCTTGTAGTAGTACTTAGGCATGAATACCATAGTAATGTTGACCGCCTCAACTCACTGTGCAAAGTAAGCACGCGATAGTAATTGCCATCCCTTCCCCACGAAAACCTAGTTTTTAGGGTTTACTCCTTTTTTTGGTGTGGCCGTGTGCATGGTTCCCATGGTGGGGCGCACCTCCTCGGTCGGACAAGAATTTTATGCTGCATGGTACGGGTTTGAAACAAACTGGCTTGCGTCTTGGGTGGAAAAATAATTTCCGTGCACTTTCGGTAATAATTTCTCTTCGTATTGTTCCATTGTAGTTGTTTGGAAGGTGAAAGTAGCGTAGGAGAGTCTTCATTATGATGTCACTTGGGAAAAGTTCTGCGTGCCCGAAAGATGTTGGCAATTCCAAGCCAAACGTAGATGATGAGTTCTTCACGACATCGCCACGGTTAAGAGAAATCACCCCAAGTATGTGTCGATTCTTCTGACTGATTCGGAAAGTGAGGGAGAAGACCGATCGATTCGGCCAGGAGGCGTAATAAGGTTTTGCCTTTAGAGGAAAGAATATCATGCCTCTCCTATTGACTTTAAAATCTCTGTGAGTCCGTTGCGTCCCTTCGAGAAATGGATGCGGTTTATGATGAGCCAGGAGCATGTAAAAACCAATTTGACCAAGGCGCAGACCGTTGGTGCTGTTACGGCTTCCGCGGTGCTCCATATTAGGAAAGATATTCCAGTCCTAGTTGCATCTGTTTCCAGATGGTGTCCGGACACCCATACGGCCGTATGCAGGTGGGGTGAAATGACCATCTCCTTGGAGAGCGTGGTTGTGTTGCTAAATCTTCCCGTAATTGGAAACCTCGACGTTAGGTTGTCTGCAGATGAAGAAGAAATGCACGCCGCCCTAGTTGCGAAGTCAAATGGATTCGTTCGGAAAGAAAACGAGACGAAGTGCTTCTATGACCGGTGGGTGTCTCGGTGGTTTCTGACGAGTTGAGTCGAACTTAAGAAGAATAGCATACTTCATGTCGCGGCGTTCTTGGCTCTTTGGTTATCCAGAGATATTTTTGATGACGGCGGCCGGTAAGAAGGAGATAAGGCAGAACTTATCAAGTTTGCTATAAACGGCAAAAGGCGTCGTTCTCCCTATTGGCGGTTTGTTTCTTGGTTCTCTCAGTACGCACACTTGGATCACTGGTCTCGAGATATGTGTGCTTCAAACGGCTATATGAAAGTGGATTCGTACATTCATGCCGCCTTTCTTCGGGCGTGGGTCGTGGGAGCACTTCGAGAAGTACGCCCCAAAAACGTTGGCTGTACTTCCCGAGTCTTGGGGTGGCTCCAGGATACCATTTGGTCGAATAGGCGTCCAAAGATTGGCTCAAACTTTGGTCGGATTTCTTGACAACTCGTACACGGTTAATTTTCGTCCATGGGCTCCGGTGCATGCGTCTATAACTCAGATCAGTACCTTTGCTCCTGTTCCGAACATGTCTTTGTCTTCTGATAAAGAGGATGTGAGTGTTGGAGAGATGGTGTTCATGCGAAGCTGCACGCCCGGTCATGTACCGTCTTTCTTTTGAGGATCTTGCAAAGCAATATCTTACAATATTGATAGGGCGACTCGGCATATGGGTTTTGACCAAGGGATCCCACTCGTTCGTCAGCCGGTTGTTCCAGAAATCCCGTTGTCCACTGTTCTCGATGCTAGTGCTCTTGTGTCGGGTCAAAGTCTCCCTTTATCGCTACTTTAACGAAATCCATCAACAACCTCCAAATATAACATATTTTGGCAGGATGAGTTTCTTGCTATCCATGGATTCGTGAATGATGTGGTAGCAAATCGTCGCGGTAAGCCTTCTCCTGTGATTTTAGCGGAACATCCACTGTTGAGGGATTCCAAGCGAAAATCCGTTAGACCGAATGCGAGATAGTCCCCAAGTGAAGGAGCGAATATCTAAAAGCCGTCTTTGGTGGTTTTCGATCGGATCCGATGGCTCTCCGACTTTTAGCTCTTCCAATATGCGAGTACGTATAATTTTCTTCCCGATTCGATCGGATTGCGTATATCTTTATCTCATTTCTGAGTGTCTGTTCTTGTGCCTTGCCTAGGGTCTTAGCAGCGTGAACGCCTTCACTAAAATTGCACGTAGTCAGAAAACTACACCTCTTGAGACGGAAGGCAGCGGTGCTGAGCCTACCCATGTAGAAGGGGAATCCGAGAAGGATGAAAGCTCAGAGTCCAGAGATCGCGAGAGTAATTCTTCCGATAGCAGTGCTGAATCTTCCTTTAGTCGGTCTGAAAGCGAATCAGTGAGTCTTCTCCATGCTCTTCTTCTTCTTATTCTTCCTATCTTCTTCCTCTCCCCTTTTTTTTTTAAAAGAGTGTCTAAGCCATGATATCACAGAGCGAAGTCGGTTCTGAAGACGAACTTGAGATGGAAACTGGTGAAGACACGACTTTGTCTCTAGCCGTGTCAGCCAAGCCTGGTGGCTTTGAAACAGAGGTTGATGAAGATGGAAGCGTTGTTGTGACTCAGACAGCGGAGATTGCTCACGTGAATGTTGGCGCAATTGTTGTTAGGAATCCTTCGCCAGTTACTGATGCAGTTGCGGGCGCCACCTTTGTTCCTCCGTACCTGTTTCCTTATCCGGATCACGTGTTGATTGGGGTATTTAGTGTGCCAGCTACACATGAGGCGTTATATACCAATATATGGGAAAGCTACGGTCATATTGCCACGACCAAGAAAATTACTAGCCGATACGCGTTGGTCAAGCGTGTGGAGGAAGCCTTGTCTTCGATTGACGACATGCGCAACGTGACTGGTCATACAGTTTCTGAGGACGTAATCTTGAGCTGGAGGTTCCACCGTGACATGTGCATAAAGTTCGAGTTCAATGCTCCTTGGTTTGTCGACGGTTTCTCCGAGGTTGAAAAGTTGTTGGCCCAAACAGTCGAAGGTCCTTCCGCAGACATGGTGAAGAAGCAGGAAGCGGAATTCAAAAGATTGTACAGGCAGCTGAAGTTGAAAAGGGTGGCTCTCCAGAGAACGAGGGAGGCCTTTGCTAAGAGGAGCAAGCCGCTTTTGGAAAACTTTCCTTGAATACATTTCTGTCTTCTTAACTTTTTTATTATTTATTTTTTTATGAAAGGCAAATGGAAGCGCCTGGTTTATGGTTTTGATTTTCTGGATTTTTTTTTTTGGGTTGATAGATAAATGTTACCTTGACGGTTTTGGATTATTCTTTTGGAATGAATCATTTAGGATTGAATTGTTTTTTTTTTTGGAAATGATGTTGTCTTGGTTGACAGTGTTGCCGGCATCCCAGAAAAACCATGGAACCGTGTGTTTGGTAGATGACATGGGGTGGAACGGAACATGGATATTGTGTTTTTTTTATTCCCGTGAAAACTTGAAAAGGTAAACCACGCATTTTGTCTGGGTAGGACTTACTTGGTTTTTTAGGTCTCCTAATGAAAAAGGAAACTTTCCGGGTGTAAGACCAGGTTTTACGGGAAGCACCGCCGTGATTGTGGAAAGTCCCCAGTCGTTACTGAGTTGCCTGATAACCGAGTCGTCAATTCTCGGGCGGATCGTTTGCTTCTATCCTCTAGGAAGTCCCCAGTCATCCCTTGTCGTGTCATGAATGATAGTCGGGTCGTCTGGTAACTGAGTCGTCGATCCCTGAATGGGTCGCCTGCTTCTATCATCTTGATGTCTGGGTCGAAGCATGAGATCGATGGTAGAAAATTGACATTGTAACTGAAAGATCAACCTCCCACTGTGGTCGCCAATTGTTTGTAGGTGAAAATGGATTCTGCTGATTTCAGTAATTTTGGGTGTACGGGTGAGAAACAATTTAAACCCTAAACAATGTACTGCAAGGGAGTACTTTAGATTCGAGAGATCAATCTGTACAAGTCCGGCCTAAACCAAGAAATGGCCGTTCCAGACTTGCTTCGGTCACAAAGTGAAGGAGAATGGGTTGGTTTTGGGGAGAGAAGCAAGGAAAGTGATGAGACTAGAATAGTTGATTCTAGAAGAGTAGTTGTGTTACTATGACTTGTATCAGAAAAGTGGGAAGGCTAACCAATGGTAAGCTAGCAAGTATTTTCTGAGTGTTGTGTGTATTCCCGAATGAACTTGTTGTTCTGTGGAAATAGGTAAGACCTATTTATACAAGTCGAAGTGAAACGTACCCTGGTCTCATTAAGGAATGGAAAAATGGGTAAGTAAATGGGAGGAGGTGGTAACCGTATGCATGGTATTGATGTTCCATAAAATCGTTAATGTATGGAACTGATGTCCCATGAATGTTTCACCTTTAACTCCCTATATTTACTAACCGCCTCACCCTTATGACACTTCCTTATGACGGGCGTAGTGTACGCCGCACGTCAGTAAACCGCCAAACCAATACCCAAAGAGGATCCCCGGTTTGTGATATGTGTTGATGTCTCGAATATTTTTGTGGAAAACATGTAGCATGTTGTTCTTTCCAGCAAGTCGTACTTGGGAAACTTGCTAGCTTGGTGACCTTCGACGGTCGAGATTTTGCATCTCAAGAGGAAAGATAGCCGTTGATCGTTGCACGCTTTTGTTTTGGTAACGTAGGGAAGGCCAACATAGTGGCGCGGCTAGGTTGGCATGCCGTTGGCATGGCATGGTTTGACATGGCATGGTTTGGCGTGGCCAAACTTAGGTTTTCAGGCCAAAGGTTACCATGCATTGTCTGGTAACCTTGGATGGCTAGGATTTGCTCCGGGGATTGAAGGGCGACCGTTGATTGTCGCACGCCTTCGTTTTTGGTAGCCGCGTAGGGAAGGCTAGCGTGGTGGCACGGCTATGTTGGTTAGGGCCAAGGCAGGGTGTAGTTTGGCTTGGCATGGCGGGGCCAAGGGTTTGCCATGGGCACATGGTGCGGCTAGCTTGGCTAGGGCCAAGGCAAGGCGTGTTTGGCTTGGCTAGGGCCAAGGCAAGGCGTGTTTGGCTTGGCATGCGGGGCCAAGGGTTTTCCATGGGCGCATGGCGTGGCTAGCTTGGCTAGGGCCAAGGCAAGGCGTGTTTGGCTTGGCATGTGGGGCCAAGGGTTTGCCATGGGTGCATGGTGTGGCTAGCTTGGCTAGGTGCGGTTTGGTTTGGCATGTGGAGCCAAGGGTTTGCCATGGGCGCATGGCGTGGCTAGCTTTGCTAGGGCCAAGGCAAGGCGTGTTTGGCTTGGCATGTGGGGCCAAGGGTTTGCCATCGGCGCATGGAGTGGCTAGCTTGGCTAGGTTCGTGACCAAGCTAGGGTTTTTGGCAAAAGGTTGTTTGGTAACCTCGGACGGCTAGGATTTGCTCCTGGGATTGAAGGGCGATCGTTGATTATCGCACGCCTTCGTTTTTGGTAGCCCCGTAGGGAAGGCCAGCAAGGTGGCGCGGCTAGGTTGGCATGCGGCCATGCCAAGGTGCGTTTGGCAAGACGCGGTAGGTGTGGCTGGCATGGTTTGCCATTGGCACTGGGGTGTGGTTTGGCTTGGCATGGTGGGGCCAAGGGTTAGCCATGGGCACATGGTGCGGCTAGCTTGGCTAGGGCCATGGCAAGGCGTGTTTGGCTTGGCATGTGGGGCCAAGGGTTTGCCATGGGTGCATGGCGTGGCTAGCTTGGCAAGGGCCAAGGCAATGCGTGTTTTGGCTTGGCATGTGGGGCCAAGGGTTTGCCATGGGCGTATGGCGTGGCTAGCTTGGCTAGGTGCGGTTTGGCTTGGCATGTGAGGCCAAGGGTTTGCCATGGGCGCATGGCGTGGCTAGCTTGGCTAGGTGCGGTTTGGCTTGGCATGTGGGGTCGTGGTTAGCTTGGCTAGGTGCGGTTTGGCTTGGCATGTGGGGCCAAGGGTTTGCCATGGGCGCATGGCGTGGCTAGCTTGGCTGGGTGCGGTTTGGCTTGGCATGTGGGGCCAAGGGTTTGCCATGGGCGCATGGCGTGGCTAGCTTGGCTAGGTGCGGTTTGGCTTGGCATGTGGGGCCAAGGGTTTGCCATGGGCGCATGGCGTGGCTAGCTTCGCTAGGTTCGTGACCAAGCTAGGGTTTTGGGCCAAAGGTCGTTTGGTAACCTCGGACAACTAGGATTTGCTTCTGGGATTGAAGGGCGACCGTTGATTGTCGCACGCCTTCGTTTTTGGTAGCCGCGTAGGGAAGGCCATCAAGGTGGTGCGGCTAGGTTGGCATGGGGCCATGGCAAGGTGCGTTTGGCAAGGCGCGGTAGGTGTGGTCGGCATGGTTTGCCATTGGCACCGGGGTGCGGCTATCATGGTTGGCATGCCTTGGCGCGGTAGGTGTGGCTGGCATGGTTTGCCATTGGCACAGGGGTGCGGCTAGCATGGTTGGCATGCTTGGCGCGGTGGGTGTGGATGGCATGGTTAGCCATTGGCACATGCAGTGTGAGAATTAGGGTTTTGGCCTATCGAAACCCTAATCTGCATTAAAAAAAAGGTACCTTGGTAATTTTCTCGCAGACAAATTAAAGGGTTCAATAAATGTGCTTGGTTTGGGCATTATTACTCAAGTTCTGTGACGTCACTGTCTGACTAGGGTTTTACGATTTTACCCCTAAGCTAAAAACCACCATCAACACAACTACCAAAGTAATTGTCAAGATTTTGCAATAAATACTTTGAATCACAAAGAATTGTATTGATGCCGATCTACTCAACTAATCAATCCAATCTATCACAAGGATAAACCGATTATAGTTGGATCCTCTTTAACCGAAACAATTGTATTGTGCACACCAAAGATTATGAACCCAAATTAGAAATCTTCTTCGTCTTCAAATCTTCTTAGATCTTCAATAAACACCTGCACACAATCAACTTGAATCTCTTGTGATCAATCACGCACGTAACGGAGTCTCATAACAATGGATTATCACAAGACATCTTTAGATCTACAAACAGTCTAAAGATCCCCGTCGAAACTTCGATCTAGTTTGAGTGAATCTTATATCAAAAGAGAAGATTCTCAAGCATAAACAAACTAGGTGCAATCAAAGTTCAACAACCGTTAGTCAATCAAATAAATCGAAAACTAATAATAAACCGCAATTATCTAGTTTTCCACCAACGGTACTAATAGAGCTTCATAATCCCAAAGAAGTCTTTAAACCGAGCGGCTGTAAGAGATTTGGCCTAATTAGGTTACTTTCCTCTCCGAATAGGCGGCTCCACCAGTAACAACACAACTAGGCAGTTTTGCTGGCTCTGAGGATTAGTTTTCTCGAAAAGCAAACTTTGATATTCATAGACCAAGGAAGTTTGAACACCAAAGAATTTCCAAAACCGAAAATATTCTCAAGATATGCAATATATTTCCAAATTCGGTTTCCATAATTCCTGGAAATGCTTTGTCCAAACATTTACCGAAAATCTCTTAGAAAATCTCCAACTAGTAAATGCACATTACTAATTTTCATTTTCCAAAAATAAAATTAGAAACCTTAATTAAAAGATTCTCAATTTATTTTTCGATCCGGGATTTTCCTTTAGCTATTAAGGAATATCTTTGAATAATAAAAGATAGGCGTTACTGCACATGTTCAAAGTATGTCGACATCTTTACTTTGTAAGTCCTCTTTCATACTTACAATCTTGAAACCGATTTGCCACACTTCCAAACAAGTTTAGAATTGGTTCATCTGACTTTCAAGAACTATGTGATTGATTAAGAATACTCAATCACCAAACATGTGTTTCACGGTTCTACCAAAACAAGTTTTGGTTCTACCTCCATGTGGGTACTAGAATTAGTCACACTAGCTTTCCAAAATTCGGTTGACTAGGTACTAGGATCGGTTCCCAAATATATATGGTATCTAACTTGTATTTGTTGCACATGTCCATAGGATCGGTTCCCAGTATCTAAGAACGTGTTGCACATGTTCATATGATCAATTCCCAATATCTAGAAACTTGCTTCACCTCATACAAGGATCGATTCCCCTTTGTGATCGGTTGCACCTCTTACTAGGATCGGTTGCCTTTTTCCTAGAGTTGGTCATACCAATTACAACAAATCGATCATACCATCTCAGGTGATTACTTAAGATTGGTTTCACTAATAAAAGTCATACCAATACAAAAGTCAGGCCTTGTGAATAGTTTTACCAAGAACATAAACAAGTCATGAGCGGTTATACTAATCACACATATTGGTAGTTCAAAAGATATGCAATTGATAACAATACCAATAAGCCTAGCGATTTCCCTTTCGATTCACGAAACAAGTTCATGAATTTACTTCCTTTAAACGAATGTAAAACATTATTTCCTATGATGAAATATTCACCTCATACCCATACATAATCACAATATCATTCAAACGATAATTTCGATGTCTTATATACTAAGTTCAAAATATAAGCGTTATACTTTGTATTGTATTTCTTAATACTACGTCTAACTAGAGTATACTCATTCATGCTTCGCAGTTATGTTTTCAATATGCACGACTTGAAAGATACGTTAGGGAATGAAACAGTTCAAGTCAAATATCACTAACCTCAAGTGGAAGGATGATGTTGTCATTGTAGCTCCTTACTTCTTCAAGTCTTCATGTAATACTTGTAATGTCTCATATCCTAATACTTTCAAGATAACCTATACGAAGTTGACTCTTGTACATAATCAAGCGACTCTTTAAATGAGTTTTGTCTCACTAAAATATGACAACCAAACTTGACATACCAACGCTTGGTGGGTTCAACCGAGCTATGCTCTAACAAGTACCATCTACTAATTTGAAAACGAATAGTTGAAAATTAACGGATTTTTAATCATTGAAATTGAAAACAGTAGATTGTGAGGTTTAGTATTTTGGAATACCCTCGTTGTTGATAGGTATATACATCTTTGTACTAAGAATATTTCCCCAAAATATTAGGTTCAAATTCGATATCATTTGATTTTTGTTCACAAAAAGCGTCCAAAGTGTGAGAATAAAAATGTAAAAGGATCATCCCTCGTACATAATTTTCTAAGCAAAATTTTAGTAACCTAAAGGATTTTATTTTTAATAGGAAAAAATAAAATTATTGATTAAATAATAGACAAAGTTAGGTGTTTAGCTAGGACATTACGATTTAGGGATATAAAATCACTATATTTCTGCATACTACTTGAACTCTTCCTAACTGACTTAAAAATGGCGTTACCCACTTGATTATGACAAAGGAAAATTGAAAAAACTAGACTTAAATGTTTTATTTCATATATAATATTTTTATCTTTCTAATGAATGAGAGGAACTGCTTATGTAATTGATCGAGTCATCGACTTAGCATCAACTTCCATATGAATTCTAGTATACTTATTTTTTTCCTGGCCTAACTTACACTTTCACGTACCGCTATGCATTCCCCTTACTCCAACTGCAAATGTTCTTTTGATGCCTCCACATACCTATGCATGATCAAGTGATACCAGACCTGTAGTTGCAGGAAATCCCATACTACACCCCTCACAAGATTCCATACAATTAAATCATTTTTAAGATGAACAATTATAAGTTTTTATTGATCAAACTCTAGAAATGTTACAAGATGAACAGGAGATAACCAAAGAATTACAATCACTCTAAACTTTCTCTCTCTTAATGACTTTCTCAACACTCGAAAAAGATATCTCCCTCCTTAAGCCTATTCGGCTCTTTATCTAGGACATTACATAGCGGATGATGACTAAGTCGTCCTTTATTTTCTGGTATGCCTTGCGAAGTGTCGTAAATGTACAAATGTCAAATCTCGCGACACTCCTCAATCTCGCTACATCGTCACATCTTTCTCGTGTTTTAGCTGTCGTCATCCATTACGTCGTTTTTACTTCCAACCCGCGATATCTTCGCAAAGGTGTCGTTTATGGATTTCGCGAGAATCTTGGTGTTGCGATATTCTGATCCTACATCTTGCCTCTTCTCATGTCTTCTCTGCGAAGAAGAGAACGTCATGAGAACTAGTCTTTTCAAAATGTCGCGGCCGTTCATTTCTTTCCTTTATTTTTCTGCCGACAAGCTTCCGTAAATCTAGTAAAACTGCTTACACGTGTTATATATTCCCCTTTTTACCGGCACATTAAATGCTAACCGGTCATCCTTTTCTTTTCTATTTAAGAAGAGATTTATCGAGAATATCTTTCTTTTCTTTTACTTCATCTTCTTCATCTCTGCATTCTTTGTGAATCCTTTATCGTCTGCAACTTTTGCTGTTGTTCATCTTGTTGTAAATCTTCTCTGCTACTGTTCTTATGGAGCCATCAAGGTTTGTAGATCATACTGCATGTGATCCATTTGAATTCTTCTACGGAGATTACTTTATTTGATTTTGTTCATCTCTGATTAATTCCCTTATTGTTTCTGTTTTAGTAAGAACGTCCCTGTCACCAAATTCACAGTCCAAAATCCTAAAACATTCAAGAGTTCGCAACCAAAATCCGTTGCACACAAGAGAAAGCCTGCGAATAGCAAGGTATTAAGAAACATTTACTCTTCTAATAACAATATTGTTGCCTATGTTTCTTATTTAACTTGTGATTTGCAGGATGACAAAAACGTCGATAGATCCCCCAAAAGATCTCGTCGTTCTAAACATGTTGAAACCTCTGTTCCTTTTCCTATATTTAAGCTTACAACTCCTCCTGCGATATCGTCGCAAGATAAATCTACCCATACTGTCTACGAAAATATCGCTACTGAGTTTCCTCCTATGTCTGAGTTTTCCATAGATGAAGTTCCTCATGATAGTCCTATTGTGAATGAACCATTTTCTTCTCCTACTATCGATGCCTCTGCCTTTCCCCCAGTCATTAACCTTCATCAGATTCCATCTTCTCATGACATTCTTGCGACTAAAGATGATTCAACTCTCCCTCTTCTCGTCGTCACTTCTTCTTCATCCGAGTCTATCCTCTTACTAAGGAAAACTTGGAGGGAATGGACGTGGCTTTCAAAGTTTTATCAGATATTATGAATGACACCAAGAAGACCTCCGTCGATCCTATCAAGTCTAATGTCTGCGAGATTTTAAGTAAATACTTTGCTTCTGACAGAATTTCGCAAACATCTTTAGAGCAAGAAGTTAAAATCTTAAAGAACAATCTCCAAGCCATGACTGCAAAGTTTGACACTCTCCATCTTGAGAATCAAAAACTTCGAAATGTCTCACTGGATCGTGACAATCTTCGTAAGAAGAACGAAGAATTAAAAGGTACAACTCCCCTCTTCTTTCTTAAAAGGTATATATATATATATTTTATTTTATTTTTTAATATAACATACAAGAATCCCTTGTTCGCCCTTTAAGCTTTGAACCAGAAGCGAAAAATGGACATATATCAGTTGGAATCTGTTGTTGAAGAAACTCGAATGGACAGAGACGTTTGGATGGAGCAATATAACCAATTAGATAATCTTCATACATATTCTCGTTGATCAAATAGAAAATCTTTCTAAAGAAAATGCCGACTTAGTTCGTAAGAGAGCTCATTAAGTAGCGAATTATCTCGTCTCTCTTGCTCTTTGACTACTGACTAATTTGGAGTTGGAAACTTTATCAGATGAAAATGGGACTCTTTCTCAAGAGAAGCGAGCTCTGTTAAATAAGGTGGCGATTTCCACGTAACAACTTGATGTCTGTCAAAAAATGTGTAAAGAACAAGAACGATCTCTCTGTTCACTGAGAATTAAACTCGAAGAAGTTACTGTTGAGAGGGATAAACTTATCCAAGGTAGAATAACTTTAAGTGTAAAAACAAGCCAACTCAAGGATCAATATTCCAAGTTAGAAGAATCCCATTCTTCTCTTGCGAAGGAAAACGCCTTACTTGTTTCTAACGAAAAGAGCTTGCAATCTCGACTGAAAGGTTTAGTTGGAGATAATTTTGACAGTGCCATGAATCATTTGGAGAATAGTTCTTTGGCTTTAACCCAATATATTATCTCGCAAAAGGAAGGTAGTCATGATATTTGACTACCTTAATCAATTTGCTTTCTTTAATTTATGGTATTTTTCTTGCGAGAAAATCTGAATTATTTTCTACATTCTTTATTTTTGCAGTAATCCGAGAAAAATCTTCATTCCTCCATTTCCACTTTGAAATCGACTATGCCAAAATTCGCAAAGAAAATGGATCGCTCGCCGCTTCTCTTGCTCGCTCTCGCGATCGGGGCAGAAAGAAGACTCGACTATCTCACTTACTCTAAAGATATAGAGAGTAGGAATCATCGTAAAGCACTCCTTCGCCAATTTCACCTCAAAGTCAAGTTCTTGTGAATGATGTCTTATTGTCCAAATCTATTGATCCTCAGATCCCTCGAACCTTTGGAAGTATGTGATGATGAAGTTCCTAACCCTCCTGATAGTGATTATGATTATGAAAGTGGCGAAGACTCCGCAGATGAAGAGATAATTCCACCTGATGAAGCTGTTAAGAAGAATTTAATTGAAGGAGGGTCTGGCGAAAATGCGATAACTGGCGAAAGTGTGGTAGTTGATGAAGCTAATAAAATTGTTGAAGAACATCCAAGATCTCCTTCTTGGTGAAAAATCGATATTGAGAATTGAACTTCTCTTGTAATTCTACTTCTTGCATTGTTACTTCTTTATGCACTTTAATCACCTTTGAGATGTATTTTATTATTCTTCCTTCTTGTATGGAAGACAATCTTTGATGTTTAACAATTCCCATTTTGTTTATGTGAATTTTTATCATTGCGACAAGATCGCAGGACGTCCTTACATTTTCATGTGATGACCCATTGATCTTGCCTTATCATTTTTCTTGTGTGGTCTTATTTTGCCTTCCTAGTTAAAGGTCTTATTTTGCCACCTCTCATTTTTGCGACAAAATCGCAGGACGTCTTTACACTTTCATGTAATGACCCATTGATCTTGTCTTATCATTTCTTTAGTATTATTGCCTCTGCAGGATATTTTTCTTGCGACAATATGATAGGCCTAAATATCCTTGCGAACATAAAGCCCCATAACATTGCCGTCTTTGCGACGAAATCGCAGGACGTCTTTACACTTGCATGCAATGACCCATTGATCTCGTCTTATCTACTCTTTTGTATTTTTGCCTCTTCAGGATTGTTACATAAATATGACAAGCCTTGATACTCCCTTGAGTAAGAAGCCTCATGACATTTACGTCTTTTTTGACACTATCAGCTCCCTAATGGAGGATGCCGCCCTTATCTTCCCCCTGGTTGCCCCTTTAAGGAGGCGTATTTCGCCATACAAGGCTAGCTCCTCCCATCCGGGTCTTAACAACAACCTGTTGTTTCGCAGCCTCTTATCCCTTTTGCCTATAGGGCTTATGGTTACGAGACTCGCACCCTAAGTGGAGTTTTCTTTGGGCCGAAAAGATAAGCGAGACTTGCCAAGAATGGCCGAGACACTTCAAATGCCCCAGTGCACCCTTGGATTTACCGTGTACCTAGCGCCTTGGTCAAATGTCGACTCCTTAGAAGAGACCCCTGGTCGTCCAATCTAAGTCACTAGCTTAGATTGAAAATCCAAGGTACCTCTCCGGATGGGTGTTATTACCCCCAATATCCATGACTCAGTTCCGTGGGCGGTGTAACCTTTTCCCCGAGCCATGTTTCTGATACCCCTTACATGACGCACTTTAGGTATATTGCCTCTTACGAAATTTTATTCGCGAACTAGGGTGTACGCCATGAAGGTTCGTCCCATTCTGATTTTTTTTTTTTTTTTTTTTTTTTTTAATAGGTACCCCTTACTATGACGCACTTTAGGTTCTTTTGCCTCTTGCGAAATTGTGTTCGCGAACTAGGGTGTACGCCATAGTAAGTTCGCCATTTATGATTATTTTATTGATTCCTCTGTATATATAAGCACTTTTGTAATTTCGCTGATGTTTGATAATTTTTCGTCATTTTCTTGTGCGAAACATTCGCCTGTTTTTCGAGAATAAAAATGAAACATTTAATATTTTTTTTGTCTCAATCAGGTACCATTCCGCAGTCTACCTCTTCACCATAATTTTTTATGGGTAATATCTCTTTAAGTATAATCTATTCCATGGTCTATCGAGTCTACGTCCCACATCTTTACCCTCAGGGTCCATCAATCTATATGCTCCTGTCCCAACTATTTCCTTGATGATATAAGGTCCATCCCATTTTTTCGCAAGCTTTCCACCACTTTCTCGCTGATATATTAGTGTTTCTCGCAGCACCAAATCGCCTGGTTGAAATTCGCGTGTTTTAACACGTTTATTATATTCTCGTGCTAATCTTCGCTGGTAATTTTCCATATGGTGCAAGGGCCTTTCCCTTTTTTCTTATAATTCATCCAATTTAGTTAAAATAATACCCGCACTAAGATTTTTCTCCCAAGCTTCTCTCTTTGTTGTTGGGATAATAACTTTTGTTGGTAGTACAGCCTCAACCCCATATGCTAAATGAGAAGGTGACATTCCGGTGGCTTCTCACCTGGGTTGTGTTGTAAGCCCATACCGCATTATGTACTGTTTCGCACCATGCTTTATTGTACCCTTCTAATTTCTTCTTTAATATATCTTGATTGTCTTATTTGTTGCTTTTGCCGCCCATTTGCCCGAGGGTATAATGGAGTTGACTTTCCACATTTTATCTTAAATGCATTAAGTAACAATTCTATATTCTGTCCCTCGAATCGCTTCCCATTATCGACACCACCAAAGTGAATTCCAAATCTACATATGATATTCTCAAATATGCATGTAAAAATATCTTTGTCGCGAATGTGTTGTACTGCCTTTACTTCTGCCCATTTTGTGAAATAGTCTGTAGCGACAATTAGATATCTTCTTTGTCCAGACCCTGGTAAAAATGGTCCCACAATATCTAAACCCCATTTTCCAAAAGGCCATACGCTTGTTGAAGAAGTTAATGGTGCTCTGGTGCATGTATTTTCTTTCCGTGCCTTTGACAATCTTCGCAACGCCTCGATATTTGTTTCGCATCTTCATGCATATATGGCCAGTAATAGGCTTGCATTTTCGCCTTGTATGCCAAAGATCTTCCGCCGATGTGATTGCCAGCATCCCCACTATGTAACATTTTTAATACTCTTCTCCTTCTTTTCGTGTTAAACACCTGAGTGAAGGTCCATTAAAGGATCTCCGATACAGTACCCCATCCCTCATTTCATAATTTGTCGCTCGACTTTTTAATTTGTGCGCCTCCAGCCTATTTCTTGGTGTTTCTCCTCTCATCAAATATGCATGAAGTTCGGCTCTCCAATCTTCAATAATAGTTGTTTGCTCCTCATCTTCTATGATCATAACGTCTTCCTCCCCTTCTTCTTCCTTATTGATCAACGGTGATAAAAGTGTCTGTATCTTTATGCATCTCGCAGTTGGATCTGTCATCATACTTGAGATAAAAGCAAAAGCATCTCATGAGTCTATTATCTTTTCTTGGTATGTGTCTCCATTTTATTTTTGGGATTTTCGCTGACAGTTCTCCAACAAGTTTCTTGTATTTCTTTAAAGATGGTTCATTTGTAGTGTATTCTCATTTTATTTGTCGAATGACTAGCTGCGAGTCACTGGTGATTCTAATATTTTCCAACTGCATTTCTATTACGAATTTCAAAGCATGCATGACAGCGTCATATTCCGTTTCATTATTGGTGGATGTAAACTCCAATCTGAAGGAAAAAGCCATTTTAGTGCCCTCTGGCGAAATCAAAACAATTCCAATTCCGTTACCTTCTCCATTTGATGAGCCAACTAAGGGGATTTTGAGGTGGAAAAAAAAAACGGACCCGATGATAAATATTAGTCCCACATCACATGATGTCACACGCCCATTAACACGTGCCCACATCAAAATTGCAAGTCATCAAATATTTTTGATCCCGTTGAAATTTCTAGATATCTGTAATTCATTTGAAAGAGAAGCATCAGCCGTTAGATTTTTACTCCCGCTGCTCCATTTTACTTGATGTTGTGGAGTTTTTCACGCAAATTAAGGAACATCGAGAGAGAGAGTTAAATTTTTCCAATTCTACCCAAATTAATACCTCTTAAAAAAATTAAATTACCAAGTTTTTAGTCTCTAGATTCTAGGAAAATTACCAATCCCATTGCAATTTACTTGGGATGTACCAAATTTTATAGATTTTCCACAGTAAATGTTGGATCACAATATCGCAACACCAATACTTCGCGAGATGAATGAATGACAACATTGCGAAGATGTCGCAAGGAAGTAACATAAATGACGCAAGGGATGACGATAGCCAGAACATGAGAAAGGTGTGAAGATTTAGCGAGATTTAGGAGTGTCGCGAGAACGAACACTTATACACTTGCGACATTTCGCGAGTCATTCCCGAAAATAAAGGACAACTTAGCTGTCATCCACTATGTAATATCCTATATAAAGAGGAGAGCAGGAGAGAGAAAAAGGGGGACACATTTTTAGGAGAGATATTTTTTAGAGAGAGAATTTATTTTCTTATCATCTTCTTCCCCAAATAATTAGATCTAGAGCTCTATCAAATATCCATTAATGGAGATTGTAAATGAAACACTAATGTAACCTCAACAATCATAGTGAAGAATCGTGGATGTAGATCACATTGATCGAACCACGTAAAAATCCTTGTGTCAATTTATATTTCTAGTACTTATATTTGAAATTTAGATGATTAATGAGATTTAGATCTAGAAATTATTATCAAGATATAGTGAGGGTGTAGTGTGGGATTTCTGCAACTACATATGCGCTAGAAACAGGGACTTATCCCCGCCTCCTATCTTGTTAGTCCGGGAAAGATTTTGGTGAAATCGGCTCTGTGTACATATTCTTTTGGGTTCATGAATTTTAAGGATAAAATGGAAGTTTAGGTGAAGATTTATTCTATCGACAACAAACAATGAGTGATTCAATGAAACGGATTTGGGGAAGACATCAGAAAAGGAAAAATCAAGCAAAGCCGCACCAAAAAATCAATTTAAAGGATAAATCCTCTTCTTATCTCTTTAGTTGTATTCTAATTATTTAGATCTAGTGGTTTGCAATAGTTTTGGGGAAAAATTTCACGAGCATCAAGCTTTGTTCTTCACAAAAATCCGATTTTCTTTTGAATTCTTAAATCAAAATGGGTTATGTTTACAGATTTAAATCAACTAAGTATTGTTTTACAAACCCATTCAGTGGATTTCCAAAAAACGTCAAGTGATTGAATTTTCAGTAGATTGGATTTTTATCTTCTTTGCAAATAAAATCGAACGAGTTTCCTTTATAACTTGATTCTTGATTGGCAAACTTATCTTGAAACCTTATAGATTGCTCACCAAATTGACTGTTTGCTTGCAGCAATGGATGATTGAATGTCTTTTCTAACACAAAATTATTAGCGACAAGTGAAGAAATCGGTTTATTTCTCGAGAAGTGACGAGACGTCAAGGGTGAAGGAAAAAATCAGTCAGTATCTATAGGCGAATAACCACTTTCACTTCGTTTGAGCAATTTTGAGATGAGGCGAGACGAGGCAATTGCAATCAGAGAAGAACTAATGAAACTTCGCCAAAGAATTTAATAACAAGGTCCAATGAGCAAGGGAATAAGACATAGTCGACGAAAAGAAAATACACAGAGACCAAGTTGATATCACCAATTGATATTGCCTTCGCAATGTCATCTGTGCTCTTCGCAGATAACATTAATCTTCGCAAACGTTTTCTTTACAAATATTTTCTACACAAGAATTTTCTTTGCAGACGTTTTCTCCATCAACTCGCAACAATTCAATTCAAGGCAATTAACTTAGTCCGAGTCAATATGGTTTCAAATAAGAGATGAACTAAAAGAGTGAAGGAACAAAAGTTAACGAAGAAAACGAAGAATTATCTTTGCCTCAAAGATTACCAAAAACGAAGAATTATCTTTGCAGCATCACCAAAAGAGAAAGTATTCAAAGGAGCAAAGGCGAAGAAGAAAGACACGATGGGGCAAAAGAATATTTTCAAAACCAGTGAGCAATCCTCTAAAGACGTTCCAAGACAGCTAGCGAAGTAGATAGGTCCTTCTTGCGAAGTAGATAGGTCCTTCTCGCGAAGTAGTCATCAAGTCAAGTCCAATCTCATCGGAATAGCAGAATGAGCAAAGGAAGAACATATAGTAGAAGGACCTAATTCGTCATCCACAGAGACATGGAGTGCAATACCATACAACAAAAGAAGTAATGCTACATGCTAAGATTTCACGGAAAAGACGTGCAGAGCAAAAAATAAAGATGTACAGGGAAGAAGGAACGTTAATGAAATATACTTCGCTACATGTTGGAGATGCACTCACCTATGCAGACCGAAGCAACTTTATTACTTCTGCGAAATCCCAGTTTGTCCAAGTCTGTTAAATTATTATCAACAACAGGAAACGAAGGAGAAAGGACGAAGAGGAAGGGTATAAAGGACATTAAAATGAGAATAAATAAAGTTAATCATGTTGTTCTAACACAAACAGAAACTGGCACAGATGGTTAGGGATTTGGAGTATGGGTTAGAGCTCGCGTGATCAATTCTCGCAAAGCTCAATATTTTTCACACTTTTTGGAACTGCTGAAAAGAAAGGAAGAATAATAGGGTGACAATATGTGTTTCTTTCACAAACATGACTAGCACAATTGGTCACCGGCGAAGAGTATAAACATAAGGTCGCGGGTTCGAGTCTTCCCCTTCACATAGAATTTTTGTCAACTTTTCCTTTGAGTATCAAAGGGTGAATGTAAATCATGTATTAGCATTCTCGCGATCCTTTCGCACAAGAGGGATAGCACAATTGGTCACGAGCGAACATGTGGAGCTTAAGGTCGCGGGTTCGAATCTTCTTCCTCGCAAAGAATTTTGCTTCGCAAAGAGGGAAAAATGGATAATTTCGCAAGGTTGTTTCATTCTTTCGCAAACAAGAGGCAAAGATAGTTGGTCACTGCGAAATTAATGAGTTCATGGTCGCGAGTTCAAATCTCAACGAACGTGTATTTTTTTGATGGATTTTTCGCAAGTATATTTCGCAAGAAGAAAGTAAGTGATTATTTGCAAAACATTTCGCAGAGGCAGGGCTAGCACAGTTGGTTAGGAGGCATGAATGCAAGAGGCAAGATCAAGGGTTCAAATCTCATTTCTCCTATTTCTTTTTGCTGCGAGATTATTATATTTTGTGCGACGTTTCTACATTTCAAGGATGCTAGCTTCGCAAGCAAATCATATACTTCGCAAGAGACAACAACAACAGCAAACCACAAAAGCTAAGTACCACTTTCCTTGAACATTTTACTTCTACAGAAAATAAAAGATTTTTGATTTGATGTAAAAAAAAAAAAAAAAAAATTTCAAGATTTCAAAGATTTCAAAATTATAAAGAGTTACAAAGATCTTAAAGATTTCAAAGATTTGAGAAAAAATCTCAGATTAACTTATATATTTTTCTTGAATATTTACTTTACTTCAAATGATATGATATTATGAGAATAAATGAAAGAAAATGACAGAAATGAAGGAATGAATGAAAGGATGAATGAAAGAATGAAGACATGCGATAATTGTGAGAGATAATGGAAATGCAATAATTTCGCAAAGATAATGAGAAGAGATAATCAAAAATGAATGATTGAGACAAAAATGAATGAGTGAGTGAATGGGACGAACCTTTATGGCGTACACCCTAGTTCGCGAATGATATTTCGTAAGAGGCAAATGTAAGACCTAAAGTGCGTCATATAGGGGGGGGTATCTCTTAACCTGGCTCAGGGAAAAGGTTACACCGCTCCTGGAACCTGAGTCATGGAGATTGGGGATAATAACATCCATCCGGGAGAGATACCTTGGATTTCCAACTATATAAGGTTATACTCGGTTGGACGACCGAGGGTCTCTTCCAAGGAGTCGCGTATGACCAAGGCGCCGAGGTACACGGTTGAGTCAAGAGTGCGGGGAGCATGGAACTTCCTTACCACTCTTGACAAGTCTTGGCACATGCTGCACTCGGCCCGAAGAAAACTCCACTTAGGGTGCAGTCTCGTAACCATAAGCCCTATAGGTATAAGGGATAAGAGGTGCGAAAACAACCGCTTGGTTGTTAAGACCGGATGGGAGGAGCTAGTCTTGTATAGCCGATGTACGCCTCCTTGAAGGGGCAACCAGGGAGATGATAAAGGTGACACCCTCCATTAGGGAGAGTGTCAAAAGACGCAAATGTCATGAGGCTCTATTTTCGCAAGAAAATTTAGGCTTGTCATATTTGTGCGACGATCCTGAAGAGGCAATAATACAAAAGACAAAGATAAGACGAGATCAATGGGTCTTTACATGAAAGTGTAAAGACGTCCCGCGATTTCGTCGCAAGACGGCAATGTCATGGGACTTTATGTTCGCGAGAATATTTAGACCTGTCATATTATCGCAATAATGAGGGGTGGCATAATAAGACCTTTAACTAGGAAGGCAAAATAAAACCACACAAGATAAATGATAAGGCAAGATTAATGGGTCATTACATGAAAATGTAAAGACGTCCTGCGATCTTGTCGCAATGACAATATTCAACATAAGCATTTTGAATGTAAGTAGAGATTTTTCATCGCAAAAATATTACATGATAAGCTTCGAGCTTGAGAAAATGATTAAATGATAAGCTTGCGAATATGTACATAATAATGAGACCGAGGCAATGCAAATGCCGCACACTTGATATTGTGATCATATTATCTCGCGATACTAATAGTGCGGGAATAAGAAAAGATGAAGTGCAAGTAAGAAATTGCGAGGAACAATAAATACGTGAAGAGGAATGCATACACTAAAGACAAAATCGAGAAATGACAAATGGAAGCTATTTAAAGCTACAACAATTTTAAAGCGGCAAAATGAGCTAAGTAAAACAAACATTAGCTATACATTGCAGTAGATAAGCATTCTCATCATACAAGCATCGTACTCGCATCATGAAAGCATCGCATAAGCATTTCATGGCATAAGCATCGCATACGCATCTCATAACATAAGCATTATTATATTCGAACAAGTATTTTACTGAATTTTGAGAATTATTCAAAACTTCGCAGAGATATTCAAAATTTCGCAGAATTATTAAGAATTTCGCAGAATGTGATTATTTCACAAGATAAGATAAGCAGCCTGATGAGATTATACTATGACATGAGCACAAAACATGAGACAGAGGCAAAATAAGAATGCAAAAACAATTCACTCAATCAACACTTTCTCAAGGATTCTACCCTCATAGATCAAGAACGAGGCAACTACATATGACTATGGACTACCAAGAAAACATTTTATGTTCTTCATCTTCTCGGCAAGAATCATTTCCAAAGAAGACATTCACCAAAGAACAACAAGAATCCTCATCAAAAATGGAATAATAACTTCACAAAAACAAGAGGCAATACTTCTCATTCGCAATCAAGCGCGGATACTTCTTATACTTCAAGGCATAGCATGAGGCAAAGAACATGGAGCGAGAGTTTCGCATGATGGATTCGCAATACTTCTTATATTTAGAGGATTAAAGTACTTCTTATACTTCTTCAAAGATACTTCATACTTCGCATACTTCAATAGATGATACTTCTTATTTATTTCAAAGCTTCGAACTTCGCAAAAGAATAGAGGCAAGTACGTACTTTTCAAGTCCAAAGATTCTTTCGCTCGTTCCTTCATCAACAAAGATCAAAGACTACTCCAACAACTTCAACAACTGATTTTTCTTAAAAATCGCTCTCCAAGCAATATTCAAGAAAAAAAGAGGCAAGATGTAGGATCACAATATCGCAACATCAATACTTCGCGAGATGAATGAATGACAACATTGCAAAGATGTCGCAAGGAAGTAACATAAATGACGCAAGGTATGACGATAGCGAACATGAGAAAGGTGTGAAGATTTAGCGAGATTTAGGAGTGTCGCGAGAACGAACACTTATACACTTGCGACATTTCGCGAGTCATTTAAAAATAAAGGACAACTTAGTATTGTCATCCACTATGTAATATCCTATATAAAGAGGAGAGCGGGAGAGAGAAAAAAGGGGGACACATTTTTAGAGAGAGAAATTATTTTAGGGAGAGATATTTTTTAGAGAGAGAATTTATTTTCTTATCATCTTCTTCCCCAAATAATTAGATCTAGAGCTCTATCAAATATCCATTAATGGAGATTCTAAATGTAACACTAATGTAACCTCAACAATCATAGTGAAGAATCGTGGATGTAGATCACATTGATCGAACCACGTAAAAAAATCCTTGTGTCAATTTATATTTCTAGTACTTATATTTGAAATTTAGATGATTAATAAGATTTAGATCTAGAAATTATTATCAAGATATAGTGAGGGGTGTAGTGTGGGATTTCCTGCAACTACAAAAGTAAATATTTAAAAATTGGAGTAATTGTTTGAGTTGATTACGATGAGAATTTATGCTTTGGTGTGATTCCAAAGCAAGGGTAAATCGAGAGAATTTTGGGAAAATACTAAAACTCTCATCTATTTTTGAACCGAAAATAAAACCTAAAACATCAGTAGGACCTCCACGGACCGCCGCACCCTCTCAAGGGAACGGCCACTTAGCACCGATAGTGTCCCCACTTGACCACCTTGAGGTTAGGTGTGGGGTTTTCATCTAAAAGGCCTCGGTGCTATGTAGGGAGAATGTCTAGCTTATATATCACCATATAGAACTTGTCTTCCTCCATGTGGGATTGTCTTTAGCTACCCCATGTGCGACTCGCATGTGTGTATTGAACCACACAACTCCAACAACATCAAGTAAAGTGGAACGGGGGAGAGAGTAGAAAACGAGGCGTCACCTCGAGTCTTCGAACAAAAGGTACTTCCTCTTCCAATTTTTTGTACTAGACCAAGAATGATTGTGCTTTGGTGCTTTTAATCTTCTTTCATATTTAACATTCCAAAAGTCGTTTACTTTCAAGATGAACCGCGAAAAAAACTACAAAAGAAAACCGCCCCTAACATACTTTAGATTTTTGTGGTCCTGGTGGGTCCCTCCCCTCGTGAGTTTAGCAGGGACCCACATGTATTGTGTCTGGCGGTTTATTTCCTTGCTTATGCTCGGTTCACCAAGACTACGTAAAAACCGCCCATTCACATAGGGGGCCATTATTGAGAGAATGTGAGAGAGCACGGTTTTTGTTTAGTTTTTTTAGTGGTTTGGTAAGATTTTTTGATATAGTATTAATGTAATATTGTTTCAGAAATTTATTATTTTTTGTTGAATGGCAAACCTAAATAGATTAAAAGCATATGGATTACAACTAAACAAGAGCATAAAGCTCCAGGAAAAATCAATAGAACAAGAGTTTAACTAAAGACTTAATATTCTAATCTAAGAAAAACAACCACAGGAGAACCAGGAACATGCATACTAAAGAAAAGTTCATAGCCGGATGGAGAACGAATAGAGAACAACAGAAACAATCAAGGAGGAAACTCATCATCGTCCTCAATGGTTAAGCCGACATGATTATCAATCAAGAAGGAAATTTCCTTTTTTTTTGTTGATGCACTCTACCTCCTAGTAATGGGCCACCTTGGGAGTCATCTTCGATTCATGATGTTCTCCTGTACCATCCTCGGCATTCTTCCACATTCTAATAAGTACCATTTTCTCATATGCTTCAACTTGTTCAAGCAGTGTGCGGTTGATGGCTCTATCAGGATGCAACATATATAATGCTCTCATGGTAATCAATTGTAGCTGCGTGCAAAACTTATTAAATGTCATTACAAAGAAAAACGAAATAAAGAACAAGTGAATTATACTATCAAGCATGGGACTTCAAATAGGATCCGAATTATTTTTAACAACATAAATAATATTTTGGCTGACCTCTTCTTTGCTTTTCGGGACGTCGGTACCCAAAATCCTAGCCGAAGAAGTACATCGGCGAGAGTTGTACAATCTCTTGTCCTTTGGTATGACCCGACACACCTCTTCCCGAATCTGTAGAATCTCTTTTGGAAGTCATGTGTCTGTTTCCATCAAATCTAAATTAAAAAAAGGCTTTTTAGTACAACGAGTAAAAATGAGAGAGAAAGTACCCAAAATTTGACTTTCGACATTAATTAGAAAAAGTACCAAAAATTGAATTTCGACTGTAAAAAATGAGAGTAAAAAAAAGGCGTTTTCTATAACAAAACCGAAAATTTTAGGGTTTCGATCTTTTCTGGTGATGAGTGACTTAGGGGAGACAAAACCATTAAAGAGTAATATAGTCCAAGGTACAAATATAATGATATATGGTGCGACCGTGTTAAGTTAAAAAAAAGTTAACACCTTTTGGACGAAAACCCGTTGCTAAGGATATATTTCTAATTCTGTTTGAAACCATGACACTTAAGTAATTAGAGAATTGTGAGAGGGATATTTCTGATGAATTCCAAACCCCATATAATTAAAATAAAAGAGTTTAAGAAACACATTACAAACAAATAAAAAGACATAAATTAAGAAAGAAAGTAATCACCATTTCCACATCGACCATTAAGCCCAAAATAGAAACCAGTCAGATGCACTTTTCTCCCGCCGACAACCTCCAAGATAACAACATCTTCCTTTTCCTCCAACTCAATGTTCAAATTATGCGATCCTTCACTGATTGAACATAGAGATAACGGACTCTTGTTTCTTATTTTACACAGAACCGCAACAAACTCACCTCTACTTTGATCAACTAATGTTTCCTGGTATATTTATATATTTGCAAGAGTGAGTAATAATAAATTAAGACACACAGCAGTCGGAAAGGAAAAGAAGAATAGGCTTGATTGAAGATCCATTATAAAATTTAACTTGGTGAGAAGCTTACCTGAGAAATAAAATTTAGCTTGGTGAGAAGCTTACCCGAGGAATACTGGAGCCTTCCCAGGGAGCTATTTTACCTGTGTATGTAAGGATTTCCCGGTTCTAGTTCCACACCTTAGAAATATAGAGAAAACTATATCGTAACACGACTTATGTCTCAATATATGAGATGGTAGAAATAGACTTTTCAAGTGATAGATGAGTTCAAGTCTCCACATACCTTGTCGAAGAAGTTCCACAAGCTCCCCCTAGTAGTTCTTCATCTTCAAATGATGAACTCCGTGAAAACTAAGCTCAACTACACAATCTATGTCCTAGTCAGGGACATCTATAAATAGGCTAGAAATCAAGACTTATAGTTTTTATCACTAACATTGACAAACATGCTTGATATAGCAACGCATGCGAGTTCGACCGAGCAAAGTGCTCTAACAATCTCCCCTTTGTCAATTTTAGTGACAAAACTATCAATATATATGGATTACAAAATAGATAAAAATTGTATCTTCTCATCCAAATGCTTGATCTCCCGGCATCTTCAACGCGACTCGAAATCTTCTTCACTTCCAAGTACTCCATGATCCTAACGGTTGTAAGCTCAAAGCATCATAGTTGTTGAAGATCCGTAGCGTGATGAATGCCAAATATTGCATATTTCTACATCTATTTATTGGCATTTAACTCATCTTTTGTGCTCGTAAATCGGATATTATCCCAGTTACGTATTTTCTTTGTTTTCAAGAATAAATATTTGTACTAATTAATTTTGTGTTTTTAGGTAGTAAATAAAGTTCGGAGAAATTGAGGAACCAAAAGAGCAGAAAATTGGAGACAAGAGTCTATGGAGCAAAAGCCAAAGCTCACAAGGCGCATCGGTTGCAACCCAACAAGAGGCAACCCATTTACAAGACATGGGCTTGAGCGGTCCAAGACCCAAGACCCAGATCCAAGCCCGCACCATTTGAGTAGTTAGATTTCTCCCATCTACATCCTACGGCCGCATCAACCCACACATCGGGCTCACAGAGATCCAACGGTCGCTCCACCTTTCACATCATTCCTTTTGTGCCCGCTCAACAACAAAATCACATATACCTACTCCCATCGACCACATCCCCATTTCTTCTTTCTCTTCTCTTTCTTCTCCGACACTGTAGAGAAAACCCATTCTCTTCCTCTTCCCGACCATACCACCTCACCACCTTCACCATCCCTTTCCCCGACACCGGCACCATCGGCGCCTGCTCCGCCACCCCCATTTCGACCTATCTCAATCGGTAACTTCTTCCATACCTTAGAAGCTAGGGTTGAGATAGTTGAAATTAGGTTACATCAAATCAATTGAGGGAACCATCATCTCGAGTTAGAATTCACGAGAGGAGAGCACAATTCGGAGGTGTTTGGTGAGTGGGTTTGCTTTTTAATCTCGAGTTTGAGTGTTAGAAGAGAGGGGAGGGTTTGCATGTATAAACAGAGTTGAGGTGAAGATGTTTGAACTCATGCCTGGACTAGCCGGAGCACCAACTTAGTTTAATTTGTATTATTTTAACTATGTTCTAAGTTAAATTGCTAGGGTGTTGATGAAACCCTAATTTCCATGTCAAGCATATCTAATTTAGGTTTTATTCTTCTTGTGTATAATATGCTAGGATTAGTAATTAATTGATGAAGCTTATGACCTCGTGATGAGTTGTACCGTAAGAAGACAACTCATACTGGGGAGTTAGTAGAATTAGTTAATGAACATCTACCTTAAACCTTCAAGTGAAGGTACAAGAACATAGCTCAAATTACATTGCTCGAGCATGAGATTAGAGGTGGATTCACCACCCCGGGTGCTTTCCAAATTGTCACAACCTATTTGTTGTTTTAGTTTAGAGTCACAACAACAACTCGTCGCATCGACACAAAACCAACTTACAACTGTGTTACACTTTCCTTGAATTCGAGTCTAGAAAATCCTTAGATCAACTTACACACACTCCATTTCCCGTGGATCGACTCCGACTTGCCACGCCTCCAACGGGCGCTGTGCACTTGCAGTATTACACGTAGGAAAACATCTTTCAAAGCCTACCAAGTTTTTGGCCCATTCTGGGGAACCGGTATTGTGCTGTGTTGCACCATAGGGCTTACTTCACTGATTTTCAATTCACCATTGTATATATGCGCTAAATTATTGTGTTAGATTAGTGTTAGTTGTAGTTTTAATTCTTTCTATCACTTGCATCATCATATATTTTGCATATTTAAGACTGTTTTTGGCATCTAGTTTGTAACATTCAATCACTCTGTAATTGTTAGCTATAACTTAGTCATGTATTCTTATTTAACATATTAAGTCTTTTGTTGTTTTTATTTTGTAGTTCACTATCTTGTTGTTATCATATGGCTTTGTTTTAGATTTATTAATCTTTTAGAATTTCAAGACATTACCACCTATAGTTGTGTAGCAGGTTGCATCTCATCCTATTCTCCATCTGTAACATATCTCCACATTTACATCTTAGCCTTGTAGTTTTAGCTATAACTTTATAAGCATCATTGCCCCGTATCTTAGTGTTACTTGTGACTCTTAATTCCAATCAGTCCAAATAAGCATAACAAACTAGTACTTTTCCCCTATGTCACGGTCAAATTACTCTCGAGGCTTGTATTAATATTCTTCATCTTTGCCTTAACCCGCACATCCCAGAGAACTAAAACTCTTTGTTGAGCTAACAGTGCACGTGTGGTGCAGCTGAGCCAACCTAAGGAAGACAAGGAAAAGCGCAGGACTTGAGGTTAGCCCGTGAATGAGTCATGAATCGAACCTTGATATCTCTTTGTGATTTTGAAACTTGTATTGCCCTGTGAACAACTAGCTCTTGATTCTCATAAACATGATGCTGTGATGATTGATATGCCATGTATGCTCACTGAACTAGGATATCTGCATTCGCATAATCCTGTGCTCAGCTCCAGCTCCTATAGCTGTTGAGCTTGAGCAACAACCTGGTTAGCCCAAGTTAGTTGTAGATGAAAACCCAAGTTGATGTCAACTGAGAGAGTTGATATCAACTGAGAGAGTTGCCCTGTACCCTTAGCATGCTTGTTGTCCTTCACACACATTGAGTTACTTTTTCTCTTGTGTGATTTGTGCATCAAAATCTTGGCTTTAATAAAGACTGTGCTTAGCTCCAGCCCACAAGCCGTGAGTTTGAGCAAAACCTGAGCATAACCTGTGAAAACCAAAGAGATCAACTAAACCTGTTGACACCTTGTGCATTTGCTAATCTGTGCATCTGTGTAACAATATCAATACCTGTCACTTCCTAAACCATCTGCCCTGCTAATATATGCATACTTGTGAGCTTGATCTCTGAAATTTGATATCAACCAAGCCAGTTGACACATCCTGAGCATGTTGAAACTGTTGGTATTGTTCATTTGCTGGTTAATCTGTTGCATCTGTGAAGTCTAAATCCACATTGTGCTGGACTATGAACCACGGAATGCTTGGAATGTTGTGCAACAATATCTCGCAACTGTTTATGAGCACGTGCCATTGGAGTGAATGTTGATTGTCCGAGTTTGCATTAGCATTTCATTTGTTGTATGCCACGCACAAAACCAAAGACATGCTTCACCTTGAGTGAGCACATCCCATAACCCCGTGCACCTCATACAATTTTCTTGGATTTTCTTGTGCACCTACCAACCCGTGATGTGCACAAGTTGTGTTGTTCTTTGCACATAAGCTGTGCTTTGTGTCTTTGTTAAAGCAATGAGAAGAAGCACTCCCATGTGTTAGAGATTCTTTGTGTCATTTTGTGTGAGTTTGTGATGCTCTAAGTTGTCTTTGTGAGTTGCAATTAGACTGTGTAAACTGCCAAAGAACTAGGCCGTGCATAAGCCGATTTGCTCTTAAACCATCTGTCTTTGTACATAACCAACCAACACTTAACCCCGTCTTTGTCTTTGTGAGGACCAGATAGCCGATTCTTTGTGTAATCTCTACCAGCAACTACCAGCAATTTCAAGCACTTCTGTGTGCATAGTTCTGTGAAACGGTGTGTCAATTTTTGTGAGTTGTGCTACCCTGTGTTGTGTTCATTTGCCAGTCTGTGCTTGAGCTGAAAACCTTCACATAATCCTGTTCTGCCCACATAACTTGTCTTTGAATTTGCAAATATCTGTGTTCATCTGTGCACATAACTAGTGGGCTGCACATAAATTTGTTCTTTGCACAAACTGAAGCCCACACAAACTGGGCTATTAACCTGCCAAACTGGGCTGTAACCCACAACCATTGGGCTTTGCATAACCACTGGGCTGTGCAGCTACATAACCTGGGCTATGCAACCCTGGTTTTTATTTTGTGTGTCACCCATGTGGGCTTAGCTTCCCTGTTTTGAGACATCATTGGTTATACATGCTTGATGTGTGCTAGGCTATGGTTGTTTCTTTTTGAGTTCAAATTGAGTTGCTAGATCATGTCGATTTTGGTCCAGAATCGGGATGAAAACAAATCCATCGAGAGAGCTTGCTTACGGGCATGCTCCACAATATGAATCCCCCACAGACCATAGTGATTTTAGGGAATATTATGAACCTTCTCATGGGCCTGACCTTGAATACTCATACCCTAATCATTATGAGCACATGTATCATCAACCACCATGGGAGGTTGAACAATGCTACCCTCCAGTGAACCCTTGCATACAGTCTATAATGGAGAACCTCAAAATCATGGAGCAAAACAATGCTAGGTTTGAATTGAATGCAATGCATGATCATCCATATAGCACAATGTCTGAATTTCCCTTCTCTAGTGACCCTTGTGCACTGAGACATGTACCGAGTATCCATATGAAGCATGCATACCCACTAGTGAAGGCTCCCCTTCAATTGAACAGCTCACTATGATGCTTCAAATGAATCTGACTCAGTTACAAAATGAAGAATGGAAGGAAGTTCATGATAGGATGTGTGCTTCTATTCCTACTCATGCACATGACACTAAATATGAACCTAATCTAGAGGTAGATGAGTGCACTAAAAATGCTACAATTTTGAATAGGGAAATGCAGTGTTATGATGATGATGATGATGATGATGAATATGAAGAGCATGTGTACTTTGAAAATGTAGTGGAATCTTTAGGTTCAGAGACATTAAGTTTCTCTTCTGTGAACCCTATGAATGATGCTTCTTCTAATATTCATACTTGTCTTTCTTTGAATTGGAGCACGTGCAATTGTCTGTGAAAGTGAGCATGCTATATCACCTGTTTCTCCTGATTATCTTATGCATGAGATTGAAATTTTGGATAATGATGATTATGACATGGAGATTGATGAATTGTTCTATGCAAGTGAACATGTTTCACCTTCTTCTGACTTTAGGGAAGTGTGTAATGGTGCAAATTATCTTATACATGAAAACAACTTAGATGTACCTAATCTCTTTCCTAAGTCACCGATTGAAACTCCTCCACCAAACCTAGGTGTAGTTTGTAACAAAATTGCAAAACCAACTTTTCGAAAATGCCTAATTTAGGCCTAGAGCTTTGTGCTTCCCAAGTCCTCTTGGACTATTTTGCATCAAAGTATAACACCTTTAGGGAACCACAGTTGGAATATGTATGTCTGCCTGTTCTTAGCAATACTCATTTTGAGTTAGACCTTGTGCATGATGTACCTTTAAATTTGCAAGATTTTGTGCTCAAAAACACATCTGTGACAAGTTTAGGTTTGGGGGAAAATCGTTCACATATGCAATCTTACCTGCACTCTCATATTATATTTGTATAAGGCTGTTGATGTCTCTGCATATCTTCTGTTGGGTTGATCCTCAACTCTTTAGATTGTTGGTGTATGGTGAAATTTCATTGTATATAATCCAGTAGGACTTGTTAAATTTTCTATCTTGATTCGGTTGAGTCTTCTTTTTATTGTGCTAATCCGATATGATCTCCGTGAGAATGTTGGATTCTAGCCTTGATTAATGAAGCTCTAACCTTGCTCGCTAACATACCGGTAATCTCTTCCCTTTTCTCTACTCAACTTAGTTCTCATGATATGTGACTTTTTGAATTCTTATTATCTGTTGACACATTGAGGACAATGTTTGATTTAGGTTTGGGGGTGCATTTGCATATAGAGTTTTTAGTCTTTCTTTTATTTTGAAAAAAAAAAAACAAAAATTAAAAATCAAAAATTTCAATCAAAAACTCTTTGTAAATACTTGCATAAAAACCTCCAACTTTTAGAGATTTTAGAGTCACTAGCATGCTTCTAGCTATGTTTACATAGAGAGTCTGACCAAAATAACTGAAATTGGAAGTACTGGAGAACACAATCGGGTTTCTTAGTTGATTAGAGCGTTAAAGATGGATTTAACCATACCGGAGGGCGAATTAGGTGCTGTTTAGACATTCGGTAGTAGAATTGTGATCACCCATAGTGGAGACTACCCATTTTACATCAAGCGAGGCACCAACCTTCAGTTTTTGTGACTTTCTAGAAAAGCTGTTAGAGTGTGTGTCACCGTACGTCAATTCCGGGTAGGAATAGTGAGCTACCCAACTTCGCACCACTTTCAGCACTATTTTTGATCTCTTGAGTGCTAATTTTGTCAATCATGAGGGTGACGTTTAAAGATGAAAACTCCTTCTAAATATAGATTTGCAGTTAGCATCACTCTCTCTCCCTCTCAACAACATCAACACATTCATAGAAACACATCATCGTCAGCAAGCGGAGCATCATCAGAATAGTTGAAGAAAAGTGAAATAGTCCAAGGTTTACATGCAACAAAGAAAAGAAAATAGGATGAGAATTAATGAAGTTTGTAAAATCAAGACGATACAAGTTGTGAAAATTTAAGTTTATTGTTTTCTTGTTATTTTCATTTCATAATTAAAAAAAAAAAAAGATTGTCAAGTTTTTGTGAAGTTCAGAAGTTCATCATCAACAGTTGAAGACCGAAGATTGAAGACGTCTCTATGAATGTTGAGAGAGTGATATTAATTGCCGATCGGGTGAGAAGGTAAGTGAGTACTCCCATCCTTGATAATGGTTGATTTCCTTTCTTAGAGATCATCGAAAAAAGATTCTTTTTGTCCACAACTCGTGGAGTCTCCAGAAATTATTTCGGAAGGTTATCCTTCTTACCTTCAACGTGTGCGGGATTTCTCTCTTTATTCCTGCTGCACACATGAGAGACTAAAAAAGCGGTTTTTTGAGTGCAATTATCATAAAACCCTAATGGTGAGGCGAAGTCGAGGCTTATGATCACTATCGAATCCGAATTCTTTCATATGGTATGGTTATTTATCGCTCAGCACTTAAGGATGAGAATGCGTTCGTTGGTAGTTCTAACTTCATGCTACTAGCATGCAGAAACTCTATGTCCTCATAGCTCCTTGGATGCTTGAGACTCTTTTACACTCCGAAGTTGGAGAAGGTTTTGTGGGTACACCTCTGGTAAACCCTCACGAGACTACAACTCGTCCACTAGGGACACCTAGCGGTTTAAAGGCTTAGTGCATACGCTAAATGCATTCGAGAGACCAGCAACGGTGGTATAGTTAGGATTTCTTAATTTCTTGTTTCACTTGAGGACAAGTAAAATTCGAGTTTGGGGGTATTTGATGAGTGCCAAATATTGCATATTTCTACATCTATTTATTGGCATTTAACTCATCTTTTGTGCTCAGAAATCAGATATTATCCCAGATTCCGTGTTTTCTTTGTTTTCAAGAATAAATATTTGTACTAATTAATTTTGTGTTTTTAGGTAGTAAATAAAGTTCGGAGAAATTGAGGAGCCAAAAGAGCAGAAAATTGGAGACAAGAGTCTATGGAGCAAAAAGCCAAAGCTGCGCGCGCGCATCGGTTGCAACCCAACAAGAGGCAACCCATTTACAAGACATGGGCTTGAGCGGTCCAAGACCCAAGACCCGGATCAAGCCCGCACCATTTGAGCCGTTAGATTTCTCCCATCTACATCCTACGGCCGCATCAACCCACACATCGGGCTCACTTGAGATCCAACGGTCGCTCCACCTTTCACATCATTCCTTCTTTGTGCCCGCTCAACAACAAAATCACCTATACCTACTCCCATCGACCACATCCCCATTTCTTATCTTCTCTTCTATTTCTTCTCCGACACCTACGGAGAAAACCCATTCTCTTCCTCTTCCCCGACCATACCACCTCACCACCTTCACCATCCCTTTCCCCGACACCAGCACCATCGGCCTTTGCTCGCCACCCCCATTTCGACCTATCTCCATCAGTAGCTTCTTCCATACCTTAGAAGCTAGGGTTGAGATAGTTGAAATTAGGGTTACATCAAATCAATTGAGGGAACCATCATCTCGAGCCGAATTCACGGAGGGAGAGCACAATTCGGAGGTGTTTGGTGAGTGGGTTTGCTTTTAATCTCGAGTTTGAGTGTTAGAAGAGAGGGAGGGTTTGCATGTATAAATAGAGTTGAGGTGAAGATGTTTGAACTCATGCCCTGGACTAGCCGGAGCACCAACTTAGTTTAATTTGTATTGTTTTAACTATGTTCTAAGTTAAATTGCTAGGGTGTTGATGAAACCCCTAATTTCCATGTCAAGCATATCTAACTTAGGTTTTATTCTTGTTGTGTATAATATGCTAGGATTAGTAATTAATTGATGAAGCTTATGACCCTATGATGAGTTGTCTTTGTAAGAAGACAACTCATACTAGGGGAGTTAGTAGAATTAGTTAATGAACATCTACCTTAAACCTTCAAGTGAAGGTACAAGAACATAGCTCAAATTACGTTGCTGAGCATGAGATTAGAGGTGGATTCACCACCCCTGGTGCTTTCCAAATTGTCACAACCTATTTGCTATTTTAGTTTAGAGTCACAACAACAACTCAGTCGCATCGACACAAAACCAACTTACAACTGTGTTACACTTTCCTTGAATTCGGTCTAGCAAAGCCTTAGATCAACTTACACACACTCCATTTCCTGTGGATCGACTTTGTACTTGCCACGCCTCCAACGGCGCTGTGCACTTGCGGTATTACACGTAGGAAAACATCTTTCAAAGCCTACCATAGCGATAACAATGAGAAAACAAAATGCTCTCAATCATTTTTATACAGTGTCATAGTATTATTACACAACATCAAAGTTCAATTGTATCACAACTTTGACAACAATACTATGGTGATATGTATCACTCCCCTTAGTCAATACTTCATCTCAACATGAAAAACACTCCCCCTTACATAATGATCCATAAACCATATGTATTTGTAGTATCACACTACACATTAATTCTCTCCCTTTTGGTCAATATAAATTGGCAAAGGTACGAAAACTAGTGGGATCCTCAAAATATCTTCACAAAGATACTTCATGACCAAAAGAGAATACCATATCAACTTATTTAGATACCATCATAAAGCCGAAGCTAAATGCATTCATCAAGGAGTTTATAAAGATACAAGATAACCCCTAATATTCCACATCCCACTCCCCACAAAGATTTGGCAATTAAGCACAAGTTCAAAACGAACTCTCCCCCATAAAATGTCATTCCCGAAAGAACAACAAAGTCGACCTTGATTTTACAAGAAAAGAAGGATTACTTTGGATAAAATCAAATCACATGAAAACATGAATTTGTATCCAAGATATTCAATTTGTATTTAGGTCTTGAAAAGAAACTTGAAAGCTTATCTCTTGATGTTGAGTTATACCTCCGGAAAAGAACAAGAATCTCTTGATAAGCTAAATCAAGTTATGATGAATAATATTCATGTTGAGGTTGATATTGATGTATTAATCAGCGAGAGCAATGCTCCTCCTCTGTGTAATCCAATTGGTTGTAACAAACTATACGGATTACAATAAAATTTTAAGTCTAAGTCATCTGACTGCATCACCTCTAAGCATGAATCAATTCATTGGTTAATTCCTGATACATCTTACCAAGATAATAGTATTGTTTTTTCTTGTGAAAAAATCAGGACAACTCATTTCATCAAAAGAGTTTCCCTGCGCAGTACTAAAAATTATCTGCAGAGACTGTTTCTTATAAGTAGTAAAATAAGAAATCAGAAACACAAATTTATTTGTGCTCTCTGGAAGTTCTTCAAAAAACTTATAAAAACAGTCCCTTGGGTATCTCTCAATACTGTAAGATACAAGAGTAGTTGGAAAGAAACTCTCTCTTGGTGCCATGGTGAGAAAGACATTGTTCACTTCAACACAACTTGATTGTGTTGGAAGTGCATCCTCACCAAGAAATGCCCTGCTATGTATATGTTGAGGGAAGCACGAGAATTAGGCTATAGAATTCGATTGGATTCTTCTAAAAAGGTATGTCTATAAACTTGAGCAAGATTTGTATTTTTATTTGTTTAGAGTACTTATAATGATCCATGTACCTTTCTTATCATTCATTTTCTACCTAACTTGATATGTGTTTAAGGTTCTTAAATGTTCCGGTTTGAAAATTGTTGTTCGGGATGTTTTGGCCTTCATGGTACACTTCGGGTATGCATACATGTTTGCATACTAGTATACAAATGAGTTTTTTAATAAAATCCAAGGAAATTCGTTTGCATACCAGTTTGCATACTGAAAATCCAGTTGCATACCCGTATGCATACTTACTGTAGACGTCGATATTCGGTAAAACTGTTTTGGCCGTATCTTCTTCGTACGAACTCAGGAATGACCTCATTCTTTTTGCATTCTCTTCCTATTTGAATTTTATTCAAAATGAAGATGAGAATTATTGAATTTGGATGAGTTAATATTGGTCTTTGTCCCGTCTCTTGTTTTTGAGTATTTTGCTCTGTTTCGTCGCACTTGTTCCACTTGTCTTGGACTTGGGCAATTGGTTTCTTGAAGTTTAAGCTCATTTGTAGCTTTTACAAGAATGTTTTTGGTGAATCACAAAAGAAAGAAGTTCAAGAATGGGCAGTAGTACGCATTGCTATGGGATTCTTCAATGTTCACAATCATCTTATGTGAACTATGGTGCATGGTCTTTAATGACTTTGTATGTTCTTCTTTGTTAAGAAAATCTTTTTATGCGCTTTTACTAGCTATTCTTGGTGTAAATCCGTGCACAAAAGATTGATTCTACCCTCTAAGGACAAATCATCTTGTATGTGCATTACGAATTTGTCTTGATGTCTAGGAAACTTCTTATGAGAATTTATTCTTGAGTTTTTAAGAAGGATAACTAAGGTTTGGAATAGCCATTATTGTGAGTATACATTGATAGGTGCCTAAAATACATCTTTTGAGTACCAATTTCTTATGCTTTTCTTAGTTGTTTCTCTTGTATTTTTGTATATTATGTTTCTTTTGCATTTTATAGGTACTTTGGAGTCATGCGATGCGAAAGAAGGCAAATACAAGTTTATTTCATTGCTCATAGACATTAGGCGTTGGCGGAGTCGAAGCATTGAAGTACTGTGGCTTCGTAGTCTCAAAAACAACAAATTAGTGGAGCACCAGACATCCAGTACTAGGGGCTGCAACTGAAATTCGTTTGAGAATTGTTAAGGACTCACCTAGTCCTGCTAAGGGCCACATGAATCTCGTTTACAACCAAATCTACAGACCTGGTCAAATGTTTATACACATTTCAGGACAAGGTTCTCCACTTCTCCTCACCGAGCCGAGAAGACGCCACTGCACCAAGTTCTCAACACCGACAGAGCCAAGGTCTCAATGGCTCGTTATAGCGGGTTAACAGATATTTCAGAGACTTAAGACAAACACAGAGCAAGGAAGGGTCATGTGGTACAAACTTTGAGTCTGTGTTGTGACCGAAAATTACAGGGAAGAAGCTGATCTTGCTGCCATTGATTATCGTTGCTGAATGAAGATTAGGGAGAGATCAAAGAAGAGATTTGAGTACTGAAATGAACAAGGAAAGATGGGTTTCTGTTCAGCACCATTTTGGACAGAGTTCAAGCTGCAAAACAGGCCAGAGAGTGGAGTTGATGCCGTGAATACTGCCATTGATT
This sequence comes from Papaver armeniacum, assembly GCA_023531295.1. NCBI lineage: Eukaryota > Viridiplantae > Streptophyta > Magnoliopsida > Ranunculales > Papaveraceae > Papaver > Papaver armeniacum. Next base: position 214,613 of record JAJJWW010018637.1, read on the forward strand.
AATTGTGAAGATTATGAATGTTGATTGTGTTTGGAATGATGGGTTGTTCTCAGATTTCAGTTATGTGCAGGGAAGGAGATGGAATGAGAGTTAGAAGAATGCAACAGATTCATCTCTGGCAACATAAACTCACGCCTGATATATGTTTGAAGAAAGGCCTAAGTGACCAGTTCCCTACAACTTCAGTTTCAAACTAATTTGCCACTGCACAAGTTCAGTTGCCGTGAAAGTCGTGGTTCCAGTGAGTCTTTGCAAAGGGTTTAGACAGCAAGCTTAAGTCCGTAGTGGTTTGCCCATGGGTTCTGAGGTTCGAATTGTTATGTCTGTTGGGTCGATTTATGGCTGAATTACAAGCCGAGAAAACAGCAGGAGATGAGCTCTCTGCCATTGATAAGAAGTAGCGAATGGGAGGATTAACTGAAGTTCCCGAAATGCAGATAAACCAGGATTGTTCGGTTTTGAATTGAGTTTGATTTGGACAGGGATCTCGAACTATGAAATTACAGGGAGCTATGGATGGTGTCTGGCTCAGAAGATTAGAGTCTACAAGGGTGATACCAGCGAGAATGGCTAGTAACGCCAGTTGTAGATGCTAGAGAACCATCTCCTTGATGGCTAACCAGGGTTCAATGACTTTGTACAAGGGTTGTTGGCAATGGTTAAGACTTGATAATAAATTGAGATACGACTAATACAAATCTGTATACGAGAGTTTGGCCGATAAGTCAGGGAGTTAAGATTGTTTTGTTGCAGCTGTTGATAACATGGATCGATGGATGAGGTTAAGTTGTGTTTGAGCAGTCGGTGAAGAGATTAGGAAACTTGGTTTCGTGTTGGACTGAGAAGTTGAGAAGGTATTGTTATAAAGAAAACCTAAAACCTACAAGAGAGATGTCATCTCATACCCGCCGCTTGGAACTGTTTCATCACCACATAGTGGAGATTTGCTCCTCTCCAAACCCTTCCATCACCACCTGCACAATCATATACCGCATGCATATTATTACCATTTGCATAACCTACATTCCACCTCACCTGCATCCATCAGCATAACCATCTATAGCAGCTGCAGTTCCATCTTTTCCACCTGCATACACTCTCCGCAGTCCACCACCAGTTCCATCTGCATCTCACCACTTCACAGCACCAAGGCAGCAGACCTGCAGGAAACTACCACAGCAGCAGCAACCATCATCATTCCATTGTTACCGGGCCACAGAGTACACCACTACCAGCTACATCATTCCACCACAACCATCAGTTGTTGTTTGTTTGGTTTTGTATTCCTGTTTTCCATTTGCTGTTTTTGCTTTGTTTACCATGAACTCCAGCAGCTAATTGCATCCTGATTAGGGACAATTTTGATGTCCGAAACATGAACTCCGATTGATATTTAAACTGCTTTTCTGTCTTGCAATTTATTCGTTATTGCTCATTCACTACTGTGCTAATAATGCTTATGAATTATTCTTGAATCGTTTAAGTTGCAAATTGAATGGTTAATTAATAGTTCTATTGCTAATTGGGCACTCTCGACCCGTAATTGTCTAGAGAATCTTGATACAAGTAGCGATACGTGGATATTGATGATGGAATTTTGTTAAATATTCATGTGTAGAGATTGACACTAGTAGATGAGTCGAGCCTATGTATTTGTCACTAGGAATAGCCTATCTCAAAGAACTTAAAGCATTTTTTTAAGTTACACCTAGAGAGCGTACTTCTAGGAAACTTGGCAAGTAGAATCCGGTAGTCGAGCGCTTCCGTGACCGGTGAACTTAGGAGATATTGCGGGATATTTGAACGTACTAAATATTCTAGGGTTATTAGTAATGGGTGATTGCAGAAACATAGCTATATTGATAAGATTCATGTTTCGTGATTGAGAAAGAGTCCTTGATCATTTTCATCCTCATATTTGCATTATTCTATTCAGAAATTGAATTGGCAACTTAGACTCAACTCTCCCTTAGGAACGAACTTGCTTGCCATTGTACTACTAGTTAGTGTAAGAGAAGTAAGGAATTTATTTTTGCGAGTTCGACACCTCGTCACACATAGCTATTGCCAACGTTTTTCATCTTGCAATGTTGTTAGATCTATTTATTTAAATTCCAAATTATTTGGAAGATGATTTTTGCAGTATTAATCTTTATGGTTTTATTTATTGCAAATTATTATGGGATATGTTGTTTACGTCCGTGAACCTTGACTGTCCCATATATGCTCAAAAGTTAACTCTATTATATGTCGGTATGAAAGTATTGATAAAGATAGAATGAACTTTTGACTACAAAAAGTTAAGCCTATTATGTCATTATGCAAATATTGATGCAAGATAGGATGAACTTTTGTTTACAAAGATTAAGTCTATTATATGTCATTGTGCAAATAGTGATGAAAAAAATAGAATGAATATGTGATTATTCCGTAGTATTGGTCTTTCCCCGATCCATATCTTTGTGCATAAGTTCTCTTATGTTGACATTTTTGGATACAAATTCATATTCTTATGTGATTTTCTAATGTCGAAAGAAATTCTTCTTTTCTTGTAAAAGTAAGGTCACTCTTGTTGTTCTTTAGGGAATGACATTTTATGGGGGAGTTCTTAATTGAACTTGTGCTTAATTGCCAAATCTTTGTTGGGAGTGGTTGTGGAATATTGTAGGGGTTATCTTGTATCTTTATAAACTCCTTGATGAATGCATTTAGCATAGGCTATGTGATGGCATCTAAACAAGTTGATATGTTGTTCTCTTTTGGTCATGAAGTATCTCTCTATGAAAATTTCATGAGAATCCCACTTATTTTAGTACATTTGCCAATTTATATTGACAAATAGGGGAGAATTTATGTAGTTCACACTACAAATACATATGGTTTCGGATCATTATGTAAGGGGAGTGGCTTTCATTGTGTGATGAAGTATTGACTAAGGGGGAGTGATATATATCAACATAGTATTGTTGTCAAAGTTGTGATTGGTGAACTTTGATGTTATGTGAT
>JAJJWW010018638.1:0-11906 GCA_023531295.1 Papaver armeniacum
AAGTCGAGTCGAGCCTAGAGTAGACATGACCGGTGTATCTCCATGAGGATGTACTTGGAATCAGTCCTTGAGCTCAAATAGGGTGATTCGGCTTACAGGGAGACATGTATGTCTCCGCTCCGGGGTCATAAGTCCGCTCGGGGACATTTTTACGCATCTACGAGCCTACATGACCAGCAAAGATCTCATCGAGGATGTATATTAGGAATCATGGCATTACAATCAGCTGTGTTTCGCGAAGACATGCTGGAATTGTAGATGTTCTGGTTCATAAGTCCGCCGGGGGCATTTTACGCTCTACAAAACCTACGTGATCAGCAGTATCTCGTCGAGGATGTGCGTTATAAATCACGATATCACGACCAAAGGTGTCTCGCGGGTACGTATACTAGAAATCGTGGCTATGGGTGCCTTGAGGACCAAGGGCTTAATCTGTCCGTGGAGTGTTGAGTTTTGTTTATGGTCTTGAAATGACGCGGCCTCTTACCCAAATTTCACCATCTAATTGTTGAACAAGTTGAACAATTTAACAAATAGTATAAATATTTGCGAGGATAACCTGGATACCTTCCCTCGGGAAGCTCTTTGTCACAATACCAAAAATAACAATAACAAAACTTTAACACTTGTAACTGAACTTTCGCACTCGGTTACTAAAAAGTGGAACAATAACGGCCCTGGTTGTGACAAAATAGGTTTAGGTCAGCCCGCGGGTCGGATCAATTCAAGGTTGTTAGTTGACCAGCTCTCTAACTGAGGGTGCCCTTAATTAGTGCAGGTATGAATTCAATACATGTTTGAAGAACAAATGAAATCAATCATAGTGGATTGAGTCAGATTTTTTTGTTTTATTTTGAATCTATATGTATTGAATACGTTTGTCACTAAAATTGACAAAGGGGGATTGTTAGAGCAAATGTTTGAACCCACAAGTTTTGCTATCTCAAGGTAGTTCCCATTGTTAGATGATTAAAACTATATCTTGATTTCTAGTCTACAAAGTCAAATCTTGGACTTGGTTAGAATTTGGTGGTTGAGTATTAGACATCACCCTTCAAGACCGAAAATCGTCAAAGACATTTGAAAAGAACTCCTTTATCCAGGGTATGTGAAGATTTAACCATTCTATTTTGCTCACTATCTTACCAATCTATGTTTTTGAGACGATGTCATATGACCTCTAGTAGATTTTCAAAGAACAAATTTCGAGTCAAGCTTATCTTGTTAAAAACCTAGAAATATGATTTTAGCAAAGATGTTCAATGATCCTTAAAAATATTAGTTCTAAACAATTTATTATTTGAATTAATTTGTGGATCAATTGAAAATTTCTTATACATTGATATTATCGCTTGGGAATGTTTCAAACATCATAGAGAGAAAATTCAAATTAATGATATTTACGCTCAGTAGGTTGGCGAACTAGCTCATAAACCATAGATATCTGACATTCAGAAATACAGGAGGGTTGGCGAACCAGTTCGCAAACTGTGAGTTCAATTGGGAACAGTCGTTGGAAGCTGATTTACTGAAGTTGGTATTATAGGCTAGAAGTTGGCGAACCTGTTTCATGAACCGTAGTCAACTGAGTTCAATAGTCTTTTAGGGTTCATGAACCCGGTTCACTAACCGTTGCACCTCGACTGCATTGAACAAGCCTAAAGGTTCACAGGACCATCGTGTTAGAGCATAGCTTGGTTGAACTCACTAAGTGTTGGTATGTCAAGTTTGGTTGTCATATTTAGTATCAAAACCATCTAGAGTCTCTTTATTAAATACTAGAGTCAACTTCGTTTAGGTTAGACTAGAAAGTCTAGGAATGTTGAGACATACAAGTATTACCGAAGACCCGAATAATGAGAAAGTAATGACTACAACGACGACATCATCCTTCCATTTGAGGTTAGTAATATCGACTTGAACTTGTGTCCATTCCTAACATATCTTTCAAGTCGTGCATATTGAAAAACATAACATCGCGAAGCTTGTATATAAATAATACTTTAGTAGATAGACGTGATCATAATAGCATGGTCATAGTCATTATATTATGAAGTATAACGCTTATCTTTTAAACTTCGTAGATATGACATCGCACATAATCTTGTATATAGTTTTATAATTATGAATGGGTTTATGATTAATATTTCACCCTAGGAAATGATGTTTTACATTTGTTTAAAGGAAGTAAGTTCATGAACTTGTTTCATGTTGAAAGGGAAATCAACATGTATATTGGTCCGCTATTCATTGCATATTCTTTGGATGACAATTTGTGTGAGTTGGTAGAACCAATCTTAACTCGGGTTATGTATCTTGGTATAACCGATCACAATACCTAGATTTATGATTTGGTATGACCGTTTTTCTAGTAATAGGTGTAACTTAGATCCTAAGTAATCACCATGAGATGGTATGATCGATCCTTGTAATTTGTGTGACCGGTTCTTGGTAATTGGTGTGACTGATCCTTGTAATTGGTATGGCTTAATTGTCCTAGACTCGGTATGACCGATCACGTAGGTATTATGTTTAGCTAGAACCGATCCATGTGATTGGTATAACCGAATCGAACCCATTGCATGTGACTTGGTAGGACCGATCACAACAAAACATTGTGACTTGGTATGACCGATCACATAGTAGTCATGGAATTTTGGTAGAACCAATTCTAAACTTGTTTAGAAGTGTGGCAGAACCGATTCCAAGATGCAAATCAGATTTTCCATGAATTACATATTTTCTTCATGAACTTGTGTAGATTCGGAATTAGGGTTTGTTGTGTAAAGATGTCAACATACTTTGAACATGAGCATTAACTCTTATCATTTATTGTTCAAAGATATTCCTTGGTACTCAAGGTGATCTCCATCAAAATAAATTAAGAATCTTTTAATATTTTAATTAAGGTTTTTGGTTTTATATGCTTTAATTACCGGCTAATTAATGCATGCTCTAGAGAATAAAAATTAGTAATGTGCATTTACTAATTGGTGATTTTCTATGAAAGATTTCGAAAATATTGACTACATTTATTGGAATTAGGAAAAGAAATTTGGGCATTCATTGCATATCTTAAGAATATTTTCGGGTTTTGGAAATTCCTTGTTGTCCAATCAAATTTGGTCTATAAATACCTAAGTTTGCATTTCTAGCAAACAATCTTGAGATCCATGCAAACTTCATTTCTTGTTATTTCTGTGGAGCCATCTATTCAAGAGGAAAGTATCCTAATTAGTTGAAATCTCTTATGACCGCTCGTTTAAAGACTTCTATGGGATCCAGAAGCTCTACGAGTACCGTTGAGTGGCGTTAGAGCACTTTGCCGGTCAACACAAGAAGCGTTGCTATCTCAAGCTTTGTTTCAAGTTTAGTTGCCAAAACTATAAGTCTTGATTTCTAGTCTATTTATAGCTAAGTATCGGATTATGAAGTGTAGTTAGTATTGAGCTTCACAGCGTTCATCGCATTGAAGACGAAGAACTACTAAGGGGAGCTTGTAGAACTTCATCAACAAAAGGTATGTGGATACTTGAACTCCTTAATCACTCAAAATTCTATCTACTCTATCTCCTATTTGAGACAAAAGTCATATAGCTATATAGACTTCAATTATACACATTTGATATTTGAGATGAGTTTAACTCGCACATATTTCTCGAAATATGTGTTGGTAAGCTTTCTTTAATCAAGTTCATCTTATATTCTTGACGAAAGTCAAAGATGATCATGTGAAAATCGCTTTGGTAACATCTTACATGATTTGTGTGACACGCGGTCATTTAATGTAGACTCGAATGTTTCATATTGATCATTCGATCATTTGAAAATCGCTTTGAAGTTAATAGTTTGTGTGGAGACAGGCTCTATTGTCGTCTTCCAAGAATACTTCAATGATTGAAATGAGAGTTTAAAGCAATTGGATATAAGCATAGTATCGATTGCATATATGTAATCCAAGTCCGGAACCATGGTATGCATACAGGTATGCATCTGGTTAATTTAGTAGTCAGGAACCTTTGTATCGATACTTATGCAGCGTCTGAAAGCGTAAGGTTCAGGTCCACGGAATTTATGCTAAGTTTGGAAGGTATGCGTATGGTTAGATCAAGTGACCCAAACTTAGGTCGGCATTTTAGGTAATGCCAGACCAGATGCATACCTAAGTGGATAATGTTCTAAAATCGGTTTGTTCATGAACTAATATATTTATATAATAAGCAATGCACGATCTTTGCAAACCGTGGCTATAATGTTCATTACTTAATTCGGTGAATCAAAATCGATTTTGCTTCAATAGTGTCTTGTATACTTCTATGAGAATATAAACAATTGAACGACTCAGAACTAGTTTCATTTGAGTCATTTGAACTAGTTATGGTTAAGATGAATAAGGTTGATATGAAAGTGTTCATATGGCTAACTTGATTAAGTATTGTTGAGACAACAAAAGTGCACACGTTAAATACGGTTACTCATATCTAAATGAAGTCACTTTTCATTTGTGTATAACAAGCTAAGTTCGATCTAACGGTTGAAAGATATTAGCTTTAGTGTAATCATTTTTTCATCTAACGGTGAATATTGAATGCTTTTTTACCAAGGTAACATTGATTGCAAACCCTGATTTGAAGACTATATAAAGGAGAACTCTAGCCACTGGGAAACTGTAGCGCCCCCTAAGCTAGCAGCTCACTAATCCAAGAGATTAACTAAATAAAGAGGCACTAAGAATCCTAAATCATTCACTTAAACATTCAATTGTAAATCTGCTACAAAACTTAACCCAAAAATCCAGTCTACTCTAAATACATATACAAGAACTCCTCTCTCAAATGATACATATTAGAGTGAGTTGATTTACAAATGGAATACAAACACATAATAAATATAACGGAAGTTAACTAACTAACGTAAATAATTCTTGAAGCTTTCATCGTCACATGCACATCCTGATACATCGAACCGAAAGTGGGAAAGGGTGAGCACATCATCCCTAAAAGGGGTGCCCGAGTGGAAATAACAACTAGCTTTCAAGTAATCATTAATATGATTCAAGACAATACGGGTTTTATCGAAAGTTAGTAATACAAGGAAAGAAAATAAAACATAATGTAAAAACTTCTTCAAAGACATTCATAAAAAACAGTAAACATCCATGTATGAGATGTGTGTTGCCGCACATAAGGAAGAGTAATATTGATGCCAATTCCACACCGAATAGGTAATACTGCGGTGTATCGCCCTAGCCATAGAATACTGATAGTAAAAATAAAGGAAGAATAATATTGCGGTTGTAATCGCCTAGCCGTGTAATATTAGGTGTATCGCCCTAGCCATAGAATACTTGATATTGTGCTTCGGCACACATCTCATACCACATAGCACACAAAGATATGCAAGAATTTCATAACACCAAGATTGATTTGAAAAAACAATAATGAATACAAGAGGTTCGTTATCGATTCCCACCTCTTTTGATGACAAGCCTCGCCTACCTCGAGATCCACGATCCACTGGTTCATCCTTTGATTCGATCGTTGTTAATATAGTCTAACTGTTAATCATACAAGCATTCTAAGAGTTTAGCCAAAAGGCTCACACAAGAATCATACAATTCTATCTAATGGTTCTAAGCCCATTATGGTATATTATTCTCTATCTTTAGTATAACTAAGAGTTTACTAATCCAATTAGATTGATTATATAGTCCATAGCTAAGTCTTATGATTATCTACAACTTTGTAGAATAAACCAAAGGTTAATTCTGACCATAAAGGTCCAAACAATCAAAGAATGAAACTACGCCTAAACCTAAGTCCATTAACCTAGGCCCAATAAACTAAGGTCCATTTTCCACCCGGTCAACTAACGGTCAAACTAATGGTCACAAGTCAACTATGATCCAACGTCCAAGTCCAGTCAAGCCAATTGGTCCAAGGTCAGGTCAATCTAATTAACTCGAGTCAACTGAGTCAAACAAAGAATCGGTGAGCCAACATGATCCGACCGATCAGATTAATCCGATCAATTAAAAAAATCAATCAGAAGAACAAGTTGATCGGACATGCCAAGGGTTCTTCTCACTTAACTGAGACTCTAACTTAACATTTCTAACTCAAGTTCAACTACAATCTACTCCAAGCATCAATTCAATCATTCAATTAAACTTCAAATTGAATTACAAGGATAATAGCTACCTGCAATTGCAGTTCCAAGCTTTCACTCTTTCTACATACTACCAACTCAACTTCATCACATACAACTAACTCCCATTCAATACATGTAGTTGCAGGAAATCCCACACTACACCCCTCACTATATCTTGATAATAATTTCTAGATCTAAACTTATTAATCATCTAAATTTCAAATATAAGTGCTAGAAATTTAAATAGACACATAAGATTTTTACGTGGTTCGATCAATGTGATCTACATCCCGATTCTTCACTATGATTGTTGAGGTTACATTTGAATTACATTGAGAGAGTCTCCATTAATGGATATTTTCTAGAGCTCTAGATCTAATTATTTGGGAGGAAGATGATAAAGAAAATAAAGTTTCTCTCTAAAAAATATCTCTCTAAAATAATTCTCTCTCTCTCCTAAAATAATATCTCCTCTCCTAAAAATGTCTATCCCCTTTCTCTCTCCCGCTCTCCTCTTTATATAGTATTTACATAGTGGATGACGGCCATGTACAACTAATATTTCCTTTAATTTCGGATTTACCTTGCGACATCCTCGCAAGAGTATAAATGTTGAATCTCATGAGACGCTCCTAGTTCTGCAAGATCTTAGCACTTTCTTCATGTTTATATCATCTCCATCTATTACGTCATATACGAAATCACTTTGCGACGATTTGTGACGTTGTTGATGAAGATTGAAGTGTGTTGTTGTTGCGATATTTGGATCCTACATCTTGCCTCTTTTTCTTGAATATTGCTTGAAGAGCGATTTTTAAGAAAAAATCATGGTTGTAGTAGTCTTTGATCTTTATTGATGAAGGAACTAGCGAAAAGAATCTGGACTTGAAAAGTACGTACTTGCCTCTATTCTTTTGCGAAGTTCGAAGCTTTGTGAAATAAATAAGAAATACCATTCGAAGTATATGAAGTATGAAGTATCCTTGAAGAAGTATAAGAAGTACTTAATCCTCTAAATATAAGAAGTATTGCGAATTCATTATGCGGAACTCTCGCTCCATGTTCTTTGCCTCATGCTATGTTCTATTCTTTCGCGAAGTTCAAACTTTGCGAAGTGGATAGAGAAGTATTAATCCTTGAAGTATAAGAAGTAGTGCTCTGTTCATGGGTTATTATTCTATTTTTGGTGAGGATTCTTGTTCATTGGTGAATATCTTCTTTGGAAGTGATTCTTGCCGAGAAGATAAAGAACATAAAATGTTTTCTTGGTTATCCATAGTTGCCTCTGTTCTTTATCTATGAGGGTATAATCATTGGAAAAGTGTTGAATGAGCGAGTTATTTCTTCCCATTCTTATCTTTCTGTCTCATGCTTTGTTCTCATGCGATAGTATAATCTCTTCAAGTTGCTTATAATTGTGAAAAATAATTTGGCAAAATAACCACATTCTGAATTAGACGAATTCCGCGAAACTCTGAATAACTCTCAATTTTGTAAAAATACTTGTGCAAATATAACGCTATGTAATGACATTACGTTATGAAATGTGTATGCGATGTTTATGCCATGAAATTCTTATGTGATAACTTTCATGATGCGAGTATAATGCTTGTATGATGAGAATGCTTTATCTACCGCAATGGATAGCTAATGTTTGTGTTACTTAGCTCATTTTTGCCGCTCTAAATTGATGTAGCTTTAAAATCGCTTTCATTCTTCGTTTCTCCGATTTTGTCTCTAGTATATGCATTCCTCTTTGCGTATTTGTTGTTCCCTAAGTTCTTTTGCTTGTGCTTCATTTTCTTATTCTGCACTATTAGTATCGCATAATAATATGATCATAATATCAAGTACGTGGCATTTGCATTGCCTCGATCTCATTGTCATGTATATGTTCGCAAGCTTATCATTTAATCATTTTCTCAAGCTCACAAGCTTATCATGTAATCTTTCGCGATAAAAAGAACCGTATTACCTTCATCCAAATTGTTTATGTTGAATTTGTCATTGCGACTAGATCGCAGCGTCTTTACATTTTCATGTAATTCCCCATTGATCTTGCCTTATCATTTATTTTGTGTGGTCTTATTTGCCTTCCTAGTTAAAGGTCTTATTTTGCCACCCTCATTATTGCGACAATATAACAGGCCTAAATATTCTCGCGAACATAAAGCCCCATGACATTAGTCTTCAGGCAAAATCGGGGACGTCGTTACACTTTCATGTAAAGACCCATTGATCTTGTCTTATCATTTCTTTAGTATTTTTGCCTCGCCAGGATGTTTTTCTTGCGACAATATGACGGGTCTAGAAATTCATCATGAATTTGAAGCCCCATGACATTATTCATAGTCTTGCGACGAAATCGCGGACGTCCTTACACTCGCATGTAAAGACCCATTGATCTCGTCTTACCCTCGCGTTAGTATTATTGCCTCTTCGGGATCATCGCACAAATATGACAAGCCTAAATTTTCTTGCGAAAATAGAGATCCTCATGACATTTGCGTCTGCTTTTGACACTCTCCTAATGGAGGGTGCCGCCCTTATCATCTCCCCAGTTTGCCCCTTCAAGGAGGCGTACATCGCCATACAAGACTAGCTCCTCCCATCCAGGTCTTAACGACAGCGAGTTGTTTTCACGCACTCTTATCCCTTATACCCATAGGGCTTATGGTTACGAGATCGCACCCTAAGTGGAGTTTTCTTGAACTGAGTGCAGCATGTGCCAAGACTTGTCAAGAGTGGTAAGGAAGTTCCATGCTCCCCGCACTCTTGACTCAACTAGTGTACCTGGCCATTGGTCATACGCGACTCCTTGGAAGAGACCCTCGGCGTCCAACCGGGGTATAACCTTATATATATAGTTGGAAATCCAAGGTATCTCTCCCAGGATAGGCTTTCATGAGCCCCAAATCTCCATGACCCGGGATTCGTGAGCGGTGTAACCTTCCCCCGGGTCATGTCAAGAGATACCCCTTATATGGCGTACTTTCGGTCTTACATTTGCCTCTTGCGAAATATCGTTCGCGAACTAGGGTGTACGCCATAAAGGTTGTGTCCCATTCACTCACTCAATCATTTTTGTCAATTCATTCAATCATTCACTTTTGATTTTCTCTTCTCATTATCTTTGCGAAATTATCGCATTTCCATTATCTTTGCGAAATTATCGCATGTCTTCATTCTTTCATTCATCCCTTCATTTCTGTCACTTCCTTCACTCATTCTTTCATTTCTGTCATTTCATTCATTCTCATAATATCATATCATTTGAAGTAAGGTAAATATTCAAGATAAATATATAAATTAATCTGCAAGATTTTTCTCAAATCTTTAAAATCTTTAAGATCTTTGTAATTTAGAAATCTTTGAAATCTTTGTAATTCTTTATAATTTTGAAATCTTTGAAATCTTGAAATCTTTGTAATTTTTTCTTTATTTTTTTATTTTTTTATTTTTTTTTAATATTTTTTTTTTAATCAAATCAAAAATCTTTTATTTTCTGTAAAAGTAAAATGTTCAAAAAAAAAGTGGTACTTAGCTTTTATGTGATTCGTTGTTGTTGTTGTCTCTTGCGAAGTATATGGTTTGTTATGACTAGCATCTTGAAACGTCGCCAAAAAATATAATTATCTACAAAGACAAAAGAAATAGGAGAAATGAGATTTGAACCCTTGATCTCGCTCTTCCATATTCTCGCACCATACCAACAATTCTAACCTCTCTTGCGAAATTAATTTGCGGAGATAGTCATCAACTTTCTTCTTTGAGAAATACAAAGTCATGAAATTTCGCATCAAATCAAATATCACGAGAGGCAAGAATTGATCCTGGGCGACCTTTCCGCATTCATGCCTCGACCAACTGCTGCTAGCTCGTCTGTGAAGTGTTTCTGCGAAATAATCACCTATTTTCTTCTTGCGAGATACTTTGTTGCTAAAAATCCATCGAAAAATACATGTTTGTTGGGATTTGAACTGCGACCATGAACTCATTAATTTCGCAGGTGACCAACTGTACGCCTCTTGCTTGCGAGATAATGAAACAACCAGCGAGATTATCCATTTTTTCCCTTGCGAAGCAAAAAATTTTTTATGCAGGGAAGAAGATTCGAACGCGACCTTAAGCTCCTCATGTTCGCTCGTGACCAATTGTGCTATCCCTCTTGTGCGAACGGATGTGAGAATGCTAATACATGATTTACATTCACCCTTTGATACTCAAGAAAAAGTTGACAAAAATTCTATGCGAAGGGGAAGGCTCTGAGGCTGCCGACCATATGTTTTATACTCTTAGCCGGTGACCAATTGTTATTCTTTGTTTGTGAAAAGAAACACATATTGTCACTCTATTATTCTTCCTTCCTTTTCAGCCGGTTCAAAAAGTGTGAAAACTATGAGCTTAGCGAGAATTGATCACGCGAACTCTAACTCTTATTCGAGGTCCTAACCATATGTGCAGTTTACTGTTTGTGTTAGAACGCATACTGTTGTAAGTTTATTCTATTTCTTTTTCCCTTTGAAGTTCCAAAAATATTTGAAAAAATTTTGTGGGTCTAAATTCGAACCCGTGACCTCCGGTTTGCATACTTCTTCTCGACCATCTGGGACTTTGTCGTTTGCGAAATAATGAAACAATATTGCGAATATACTCATTTTCTCCCCTCTAGGTCAGAGAAAAAATGTGAAAAATATGAGCGAAGTAGATTCGATCTTGCGACATCAAGCTTCTTTCGCTCCAACTCAAACCATCTGTGTAGTTTATTTGTGATAGAAATCACGAGCGTTTTGTTCTTATCCTTTTCTTCGTTCTTCCTTTATTTCCTTGACAATTTGCCTTTTCTTTTTCTCGAATATGAAATCTTCCATTAAAAAATTAGCTTTCTTTTGAATTTCATCACATCAACCTATTTTTTTTCCCTTCCTCTTTTCATGTCCTTGAATTGTCGACGGTATTTTCTCTCCTCGAAAGTGTGATTTCTTCCACAAAACTTCCATTTTTGAACCTAAATTTTATAGATCTAAATAAAAAAGTATGACCGGTAACTAATTTTCATGGAAATTTCTTGATCCAACAAGTTATAGGAAGGACAAAATCCATTACTCTCTCTCCTGTTTCTAGCGCATATGTAGTTGCGGAAATCCCACACTACACCCCTCACTATATCTTGATAATAATTTCTATATCTAAACTTATTAATCATCTAAATTTCAAATATAAGTGCTAGAAATTTAAATAGACACATAAGATTTTTACTGTGGTTCGATCAATGTGATCTACATCCACGATTCTTCACTATGATTGTTGAGGTTACATTTGAATTACATTGAGAGTCTCCATTAATGGATATTTTCTAGAGCTCTAGATCTAATTATTTGGGAGAAGATGATAAAGAAAATAAAGTTTCTCTCTAAAATAATTTCTCTCTCCTAAAATAATATCTCTCTCTAAAAAATGTCTATCCCCTTTCTCTCTCTGCTCTCCTCTTTATATAGTATTTACATAGTGGATGATGACTCATGTACAACTAATATTTCCTTTAATTTCGGGATTTACCTCGCGACATCCTCCGCAAGAGTATAAATGTTGAATCTCGCAGAGCTACGAGTTCTCGCAAGATCTTCGTGACTTTCTTCATGTTTATATCATCGCCATCCCTATTACGCCATCTCCGAAATCACTTTGCGGCGATTTGCGGCGTTGATGATGAAGATTCCGCAAGTGTGTGTTGTTGTTGCGATATTTGGATCCTA
>JAJJWW010018639.1:0-17990 GCA_023531295.1 Papaver armeniacum
TTATTTTTGTGTTTTTCTTTAGAAAATTAATTCCAAAATTATTCTTAAGAGTTCTATTTATGGTAAAATTCCTTTTACTTGTTTTTGAAGAAAACCAAAACCTAACTTGATTTGCAAGTATTTCATCCTATAAATACAACTCGAAAAATCTGTTTTTCAACACACTGAAAAAATTCTTCTTTATTCTAGGGTTTTCTCGGACGTTTTTATCTCCATCCTTGTTCTTTGAGTTCGAAAGAGAGGGTAACTGGTTGTGCTAACTCACAGAGTTATATCAGACAGTCTTATCTGGGACACATCTTGACTGTGCGTAGGGTTTAGCATTACTCAGAAAATTAACAAAATTAATTCGAGTATACCTTTTACGCGAACCTAATGTGTTAAGGACAACTTGTTGAACCCGTGATTCCGCCCATGCGATACTGCGTTGCGCGTATGCCATATTTTTACCAGTATGCGATATGCGCGTATGCCATGCACCAAGTTCCTTTTCTACAGGATTTATTTTTGGCGAGTTTTTTCTTTAGAAAATTAATTCCAAAATTAATTCTTAAGAGTTTATTTATGGTAAAATTCCTTTTACTTGTTTTTTGAAGAAAACAAAAACTTAAACTTGATTTGCAAGTATTTCATCCTATAAATACAACTCGAAAATCTGTTTTCACACACCAAAAAATTCTTCTTTTATTTAGGGTTTTCTCCAGACGTTTTTATCTCCATCCCCGTTGCTGAGTTCGAAGAGAGGGTAACTAGCGTTGTGCTAACTCAAGTTATATCGGGCAGTCTTATCTGGACACATCTTCGCTGCGTAGGGGTTTAGCATTACTCAACCTCAGTATACCCGAACTAATGTGTTAAGGACAACTTGTTGAACCTCGTGATTCTCGCCCATGC
The DNA here is from genome assembly GCA_023531295.1 of Papaver armeniacum. Lineage (NCBI taxonomy): Eukaryota > Viridiplantae > Streptophyta > Magnoliopsida > Ranunculales > Papaveraceae > Papaver > Papaver armeniacum. Next base: position 895 of record JAJJWW010018639.1, read on the forward strand.
GATATGTAGCGTATGCCATATTTTTACCCATGCGATATGCGTATGCCATGCACCAAGTTTCCTTTTACACGGATTTATTTTGGCGAGTTTTTCTTTAGAAAATTAATTCCAAAATTAATTTTTAAGAGTTTATTTATGGTAAAATTCCTTTTACTTGTTTTTGAAGAAAACCAAAACCTAACTTGATTTGCAAGTATTTCATCCTATAAATACAACTCGAAAATCTGTTTTCAACACAATTAGAAAAATTCTTCTTTTATTCTGGGTTTCTCCAGACGTTTTTATCTCCATCCCTGTTCTGAGTTCGAAGAGAGGGTAACTTGCGTTGTGCTAACTCCAAGTTATATCAGGCAGTCTTATCTACGGACACATCTTATTTGTGAGGGGTTTAGCATTACTCAACTCGAGTATACCCGCGAACTAATGTGTTAAGGACAACTTGTTGAACCCGTGATTCTCGCGATGCGATATGCGCGTATGCCATATTTTTACCCATGCGATATGCGCGTATGCCATGCACCCAGTTCCTTTTCTACACGGATTTATTTTTGGCGGGTTTTTCTTTAGAAAATTAATTCCAAAATTAATTTCTTAAGAGTTCTATTTATGGTAAAATTCCTTTTACTTGTTTTTGAAGAAAACGAAAACCTAACTTGATTTGCAAGTATTTCATCCTATAAATACAACTCGAAAATCTGTTTTCAACACATAGAAAAATTCTTCTTTTTATTCTAGGTTTTCTCGAGGCGTTTTTATCTCCATCCTCGTTCCGAGTTCGAAGAGGGTAACTTGCGTTGTGCTAACTCAAGTTATATCGCGCGAGTCTTATCTGGACACATCTTCGCTGTGAGGGGTTTAGCATTACTCAACTTCGAGTATACCCGCGAACCAATGTGTTAAGGACAACTTGTTGAACCCGTGATTCTCGCCCATGCGATATGCGCGTATGCCATATTTTTACCCATGCGATATGCGCGTATGCTATGCACCAAGTTCTTTTCTACACGGATTTATTTTGGCGTAGTTTTTCTTTAGAAAATTAATTCCAAAATTAATTCTTAAGAGTTCTATTTATGGTAAAATTCCTTTTACTTGTTTTTGAAGAAAAAACCAAAACCTAACTTGATTTGCAAGTATTTCATCCTATAAATACAACTCAAAAATCTGTTTTCAACACACCGAAAAATTCTTCTTTTATTCTAGGGTTTCTCCGAGACGTTTTTATCTCCATCCCCATTCTTCGAAGTTCGAAGAGAGGGTAACTTGCGTTGTGCTAACTCAAGTTATATCGGGCAGTCTTATCCTGGACACATCTTGACTGTGAGGGTTTTAGCATTACTCAACCCGAGTATACCCGCGAACTAATGTTAAGGACAACTTGTTGAACTCCGTGATTCCGCCCATGCGATATGCGCGTATGCCATATTTTTTACCCATGCGATATGCGCGTATGCCATGCACCAAGTTCCTTTTCTACACGGATTTATTTTTGGCGAGTTTTTCTTTAGAAAATTAATTCCAAAATTAATTTTCTAAAGAGTTCTATTTATGGTAAAATTCCTTTTACTTGTTTTTGAAGAAAACCAAAACCTAACTTGATTTGCAAGTATTTCATCCTATAAATACAACTCGAAAATCTGTTTTCAACACACCGAAAAAATTCTTCTTTTTTCTAGGGTTTTCTCCAGGACGTTTTTATCTCCATCCCCGTTGTCGAGTTCGAAGAGAGGGTAACTTGCGTTGTGCTAACTCAAGTTATATCGGGCGGTCTTATCCCGGACACATCTTCGCTGTGAGGGGTTTAGCATTACTCAACTCGAGTATACCCGCGAACTAATGTGTTAAGGACAACTTGTTGAACCTGTGATTCTGCCCATGCGATATGCGCGTATGCCATATTTTTACCCATGCGATATGCGCGTATGCCATGCACCAAGTTCCTTTTACACACGGATTTATTTTTGGCGGGTTTTTCTTTAGAAAATTAATTCCAAAATTAATTTTTAAGAGTTCTATTTATGGTAAAATTCCTTTTACTTGTTTTTGAAGAAAACCAAAACCTAACTTGATTTGCAAGTATTTCATCCTATAAATACAACTCGAAAATCTGTTTTCAACACACCGAAAAATTCTTCTTTTTATTCTAGGGTTTTCTCCGGGACGTTTTTATCTCCATCCCCGTTGCCGAGTTCGAAGAGAGGGTAACTTGCGTTGTGCTAACTCAAGTTATATCGGGCAGTCTTATCTGGACACATCTTATTTGTGAGGGGTTTAGCATTACTCAACTCGAGTATACCTGCCGAACTAATGTGTTAAGGACAACTTGTTGAACCCGTGATTCTCGCCCATGCGATATGCGCGTATGCCATATTTTTACCCATGCGATATGCATATGCCATGCACCAAGTTCCTTTTTACACGGATTTATTTTTGGCGTAGTTTTTCTTTAGAAAATTAATTCCAAAATTAATTCTTAAGAGTTCTATTTATGGTAAAATTCCTTTTACTTGTTTTTGAAGAAAACCAAAACCTAACTTGATTTGCAAGTATTTCATCCTATAAATACAACTCAAAATCTGTTTCAACACACAAAAAATTCTTCTTTTATTCTAGGGTTTTCTCCACGTTTTTTATCTCCATCCTCGTTATTCGAGTTGAAGAGAGGGTAACTTCGTTGTGCTAACTCAAGTTATATCGGGCAGTCTTATCCTCGGGACACATCTTATTTGTGAGGGTTTTAGCATTACTCAACCTCGAGTATACATCTCATGAACTAATGTGTTAAGGACAACTTGTTGAACCCGTGATTCTGCCCATGCGATATGCGTATGCCATATTTTTACCCATGCGATATGCTTGCAGTATGCCATGCACCAAGTTCCTTTTTCTACACGGATTTATTTTTGGTAGTTTTCTTTAGAAAATTAATTCCAAAATTAATTCTTAAGAGTTCTATTTATGGTAAAATTCCTTTTACTTGTTTTTGAAGAAAACCAAAACCTAACTTGATTTGCAAGTATTTCATCCTATAAATACAACTCGAAAAATCTTTTCAAACACATCGAAAAATTCTTCTTTTATTCTAGGGTTTTCTCCAGACGTTTTTATCTCCATCCCCGTTGCCGAGTTCGAGAGGGTAACTTGCGTTGTGCTAACTCTGTTATATCGGGCGATTTATCCTCGGACACATCTTCGCCAAAGTGAGGGTTTAGCATTACAACGGATTTATTTTTAAGTAGTTTTTCTTTAGAAAATTAATTCCAAAATTAATTCTTAAGAGTTCTATTTATGGTAAAATTCCTTTTACTTGTTTTTGAAGAAAACCAAAACCTAACTTGATTTGCAAGTATTTCATCCTATAAATACAACTCGAAAATCTGTTTTCAACACTGAAGAAAATTCTTCTTTTATTCTAGGGTTTCTCCAGACGTTTTTATCTCCATCCCTGTTCTTGAGTTCGAAGAGAGGGTAACTTGCGTTGTGCTAACTCAAGTTATATGGGCAGGTCTTATCCCGGACACATCTTCATTTTGTGAGGGGTTTTAGCATTACTCAACCTTTATATACCTGAACTAATGTGTTAAGGACAACTTGTTGAACTCCGTGATTACGCTTCATGCGATATGCGTATGCCATATTTTTACCCATGCGATATCGGTATGCCATGCACCAAGTTCCTTTTCTACACGGATTTATTTTTTAAGTAGTTTTTCTTTAGAAAATTAATTCCAAAATTAATTCTTAGAGTTCTATTTATGGTAAAATTCCTTTTACTTGTTTTTGAAGAAAACCAAACCTAACTTGATTTGCAAGTATTTCATCCTATAAATACAACTCGAAAAACTGCTTTCAACACACGAAAAAAATTCTTCTTTTATTCTAGGGTTTTCTCCACGTTTTTATCTCCATCCTCGTTCTTTGAGTTGAAGAGAGGGTAACTTGCGTTTGTGCTAACTCAAGTTATATCGGCATCTTATCCGGACACATCTTCACGTGAGGGGTTTAGCATTACTTAACTCGAGTATACCCGCGAACTAATGTGTTAAGGACAACTTGTTGAACTGTGATTCCGCCCATGCGATATGCGTATGCCATATTTTTACCCATGCGATATGCGCTTATGCCATGCACCAAGTTCCTTTTCTACGGATTTATTTTTGGCGAGTTTTTCTTTAGAAAATTAATTCCAAAATTAATTCTTAAGAGTTTATTTATGGTAAAATTCTTTTACTTGTTTTTTGAAGAAACCAAAACCTAACTTGATTTGCAAGTATTTCATCCTATAAAACAACTCAAAATCGTTTTTCAACACAATCAGAAAAATTCTTCTTTTATTTAGGGTTTTCTCAGGACGTTTTTATCTCCATCCCTGTTCTTGAGTTGAAGAGGGTAACTTGCGTTGTGCTAACTCAAGTTATATCGGCGATCTTTATCCGGACACATCTTCACTTGTGAGGGGTTTAGCATTACTCAACTTAGTATACCAGCGAACTAATGTGTTAAGGACAACTTGTTGAACCCGTGATTCTCGCCTCGTCAAGATTATTTTGGTAGAGTTGTTTCGCATTAGTTCTTTACATATTATTTTCGATACATCTAACGTGCTGTTCGTTGTTGCAAGATCCCAACAATGCACACCAACAAATATAATTTCTTTTATTATGGAGTACCAGGGAGACAAATTCCCTTTCGTGTAATTCCTAGTTTCAAAGGCTTTACAATTGAATCAGTCACTTTATGTAAGCTTGAAGGTGTGCAAACTCTTTTCTATGCATTTTCTTCTTCTTTTCTTGTCTGATTTCTTTATTTTGTATTGATCTTTCTTCATGGGTTTCACTTCCATACGATGAAACGGCAGGGGACTGTGTGATATTAGTAATCATTTGTAGGGCAACACAAGGTTGATCAACAGGTATCTGCAGAAACACAAAACGCAGTGTACACAATATTATTAGTATCGAATACATACCATATCCATTGTTAATATATACTGAATATGTTTCCAATAGATGATTTAATACATAAAAGGTTACTTACAAAATGCCCAGCCCTAGAATCCAGTAAAATTGTAGATTCTTGTACGACTTTGTAAAAGCTTTGGTAGCTTTGTTGCTGCCCTTATCATCTTGACAGTAAAGAGGAGTTCTGTCCAAGCTCAGGAAATTTTTCAGCCCTTCCCACCTTAAAAGTATCAATAATCAACTTGATCAGAAATGTGTAAACATTGTCGCATAGACCTTATCGCTAAGCTAGAGAAAGATACAGAGAGAAGTACTTGAGTTTGTTAACCCATGCCTCAGTCCCCTTGGTTGCACAGATAAGATCAAGCTACAAACAATATGGGAAAACGTGAATATTGATAACTTGATTCAAGAAATATGCCTGTGAAAAGTAGATAGAACATGTGGTACTTGTTTCAAAAGAATAATTGAAATTTATTGTTATATACCTGCCCATTGTATATTGTCACATTGACCCCTTCAGCTAAGAGCATATCAACCTGCTCAAATCCACAACAATGACTCTCTTCATATGAGCATCTGAACATAGAAATTCCTAGTTGTAATAAATGAAATTTGAGAAATGTTAATCGAGGAACATCTATTTTACCTCATTGATTCTTGGGGTCATGAAATCCCCTTCAAAAGCAGTGAAAACAAGCCCCGATTGTCCTCCCCATCTGAAGAAGTGTCAGAATAGCATATAAACAAATGTACAGAAAAAGAGGAGTAACAAAGGTGTGGAACAAAAGTTTACAAAGGTGAACTAACTTACTTAACATTATCAGGGATGATTTTGAGCTTCTTTTTGATGATCCCGTTCATGAAGCCAGCAAGATCAAAACTATTTCCTGAAGAAGACATCTTCGAATCAAGGTATTTCGAGTACCTCTCCAAGGGTTCTTCTTTTGATGAATATGACGTTGACAGTGAAAGTGGGTCATTGGTAGAATCCAATAGAAAATTGTAAAAAATCCTGCATTAACATAATACAGTATAAAGGAGGGTAGTACTGCTTTGTGCAAAAAGATATTTGGATATTAAGTAAGATCCCAAATACGACAATCTTAGGTGCGTGTCACACACTGAGGCATTAGGAAATCAGCCCAACTACAATCTGAATTTAATTCAAATGGCAGGAATGATTGTCCTTGGGTATTAATGGAAAGTAACATTACCACCGAATTACTGTTAGCAATAATCAATTCTTCGAGTTTTACCCCACGATTCAGTTGCATCTATTAGTTTGCCATCCTTAATTTGCTGCTTAATTTTCACAGCCATGCTGCGAAAATTAAAGATACATGAGACAATGATATTTTCAGTATCAGTTATGTTATAGTCGTGTTGAGCTCGAGCAAACCCTGACCTGTTAGATTTCTCTGCTGCATTTGTACCCAGCCGTGATACATCTTTGAGTAGAGGGCCCCATGAAAACTGCATTGGTTTGCATTTTTCAGACTAATGAATATGAGCAGATAACTAGTGCTGTCACTAAAAACAGATAAAACCAAGTGTTGCTTACCACATAATCTTCAGGAGAAATCCAGCTATCTCCCAAAGCAACACCTGTTTCCATACATTACTGATGCTTAAAGAAAAAATTCACATAACTAAAACCCGAATAAAGCTTTACGAAACGCTCACGAAGTTGTAACAAAAGTTATGAGTTACCTCCAAGTTTAAGCTTCAATTCATTGGCTTTGATTGCTTTAAGCGCTGATAACCCTAAAGTAACAGCAAACTTTCCTCCATAAGACTAGCTACGATATACAAAGGACTCTTTTGAAGTGTCTCGTTTTTATTGAAGAGTTCTTTCAATAATGTGGTTAAATCAGTTGCTGCTTCATCATCTGTTGTTACTAAATCGTTCTCATTCTCCACATAACTAAATCCACTTCCAACTGGATTATCCTATACAAACAATTACACCAACAAAAAAAAAAAAAATTGAACTACATTCTTAAAACACAATCCAATTCAACATGTAAATTGAAAGAACTTGGAGATTCAATCACTTACAACGAACAAAAGATCGGCTTTCCTTAACCATGTTGAATTCCTTGGACTTAAATTTGTATCTAAGGGTCCAACTTCTTGAAAATTTCCAGTCCCAACTCCTGATGCACCCTTTTATCACAATTGAAAATTCAAAATTTTAGACTAAAAAAATCAAATCAACCCATCTGAAAAACCATATAACATTGAATTTACGATAACGTAGTTTTATACTTACTGGTCCACCTTGTAACCATAGAATAATTGGCCATGGTTTAGAAGGATCTTCCACTCTGTATGGACTTCTGTAAATCCACCAAAACATATGACATTCTACAAAATTACAAAGCACAACGAACAAATTAGTATCAACCAAATTTCACCAAATCCTGCAGTCTCGGGATAGAATAAAATATAAAACTGAATCTAGAGAACGTCTAGTTACTTACTGGGTCTGACTTCAACGTAACCCCATTGTTCAGATTCATCTCGCATTCCACTGGTTATGGAAATTCCTCCATGAGAGAATGAAAGAGAAGATAAAACAAGAAGTAAGGAGATTAGACATGTGAGTAGAGTAGTAGAGTTTTTCCCCATTGGTGAAGAGTTAAGTGAAGAAATTTGAGCAGCAGAGAGAAAGAGAGTAATTTTAAATGAATAAGTGCAGAGTTAAAAGGAAGTTTAGATCTTTTGACTCTGTAGTACAAAAGAAGCAAACCCAAGCTCCGAAACAAAGCAGGGGAAGTTAGAAAACCTTTCTATGATTAGATAAAGTAATGAAAATTGTACTTGTACTCCACTTAAAACAAGAGTAGGCAGATGAAGTATTCCCACTTACTTCATTATAAGTTCCCGGAGAACCGTGGCTTTTGACCATTTTAAAACCGCCATCATATCGGTGGCTTTTCTACATAGGTCCCACTTTAATACGTAGGTCCCACTTTACGTGAGTGGAATAGTTTTTAAGCAGAGGTGATAAGGTTACAACAGTTTGTCATTCTATTCGATTACGTTATTACAATTTTCCTTCGTCACTATTTTATTACTATTAATATTTTCCCGTAAAAAACAAGTCTCATTCATTAATATCCATAATACATACTATAAAGTTTTCATCTTCGGAATTGGTCTGTTGTTTCTATCTTCTGCTGGTGTCTTTTGTAATGGTGTCACTGCTGGAGTTTTTTTTATTGATGTTGCTAATATAGTTTCTGATGTTTTTAAAGAAGTTATCGATGTTGTGAGAGAACAGACATGGTTGGCCATGAGTCTACGCTTCCTGGTTTCAGATTGTCTTACCATGTAAATACCGTATCTGTGAGAGACTTGGGGAATTTTCTCATACATAAACTACCGTCGGAGGCATGATCGTTCATAGTTGCTAGGAATCGTCTGAGGTTTTCACTCGCGTTCCCTTGTGCATCATATACTTTGAACTTTGGAGATGTGTAGTCCTCCGGGTATTGATACTCGTGACCCGAGGGATATGGGATGTTCATGAAATCATAACTATCCTGCTTTAACACGCGGTAATTTATCTTCAAGTACTTTGTTATCGCCTCTTGTGTCATTGATGTGAGCGTTCTCTCCACCCCATCGCCTTTGCCGCTTCTCTAGCAAGATTGCCTTGCTCCTTTGGTGCTGTTGTTTGTTCCATCAACTTTCTTAGTTCTTGTGTTCTTTGGATGTGGCTTTCCAACTCTTTCGCATGTCTCGTAGAGTTAATGGTGCTAATTGTGTATTGTTAGGTTCATGTTGTTTATTTTATCCATGTGCCGCTTCGTCTTTTCCGTCTCGACTTTCTTGCGTGATTGGTTTCGTGATTCGTCTCTTGTTGGTGTTTCCTCCCGTTGTCATCACGCTCATCTTCTATCGTTACTTCATCGAGATTGATCGGTCGATGAAGTAACTGGTTTTTCGACGCGCCTATGCCAACATTTGTTTGGTGTGGCATGGTGGACGAGAGACGATCCTCCGGGTGTGGTCGCCAAATGTTGATATGTAAATATGAGATAGGTCCTACACGTCCTAGTCACAACAATGACTACACCTTTCCTTAGAATAGTATGAGAGAGAGCTCCCTTTCCATTGTACTATGTCCTTCCTTTTATAGGCTTTCCCCAAAATACCTCTTCTCATGACATCATGCCACATGCCATAGAAACCTTCTTATCTACTATTGTTGCATTCCTCATAATGTGACCTTCCACTTCTTATTAATTCCTTCCCTATCCCCCTTACTCCATGGATATACTCATTGGGCTTGGGCTCCAGGTTCCCAAGTCCTCATATTATCTAATGGGTTTATCCTTTCTCTGTGGACCCCCCGATCCTACTAAGGGGTAACTATTTTCATGTATCAACACTTATAACTTCTGTTCCGTTTCTTTACTTATTATTTGATATGGTGCATTTGGAAAGCTAACTCTCTGGTTTGCAACTATCCTTATGATTTTCTTGTGCGATTACTTTTGTGGATCTTTATTGTATTAAGTCCGAATGGCGTAGTTCCTTTTAAAAGTAGTTGTGCTCTTTATTTCTATCTTTTCTTGAAGATGGGATTCATCGTTGCTAAAAGGTTGCTTTGTTTATCACCCCTTATTGATATTTCATGATTATTTGGATTATTCTTACTCGACCGAGTTGACTCATCATGGCTCGTTTCAAAATTCAAAATTTCCCTCTTATTCGATATAGTAACCGCTTGTACCGTGATTCTAGCATGTCATGAGCTATTTTTTTCCACCTTATGGCACTTAGGAAATTGCTCAACAATTTTATACCGTACTCTAAGTTCATATATAATATAACCCATATTATTAGGCAGCATATCTCTTCCCTTGTTTATAACCCTATTAGGTATTTTGATATAACCCAAAAATCAAAACTTCTCTATTTTGGCTATCAAGTGTGCTTTCCCCTTAAATATGTTATACTCAGGTATAGAATGCTTCATAACTTTCAAACTCAATTTGTTGATCTTTCATTAACGATGCTAACTGCCAGTATTGGTTCTATCTCCACTAAACCTTTTTAAAACTCAACACTACCATACAAGTTGTTGCTGCTTCTACCATTGAGTAGACTTATAGTCTGCTATGTAATATCTTTTCTATTGATATTATAGAGTTTAAGATATTGTGAAATAAGAAATTTTTTCAAGCTGGAAAAACCAACGAAAGATTGAAATCAAGACATTAGAAACAAATCTTTATGTTTTCAATTTTCCGATATCTAAATATAGAGATAAAGTGTTGTAGAAAGCATTATGGATTATCCAAGGCCAAGTGCTTGTTGTATAAAACTATGACAACAAAAACATCCATCCATAACACAAGTTTACTTGCCAAATCTGGTATATAAATCTGAAAAATTTACGTACAGAGCATCATAAGAAAATATTATTGATGACATATGCAAAGATATTGGTAGAAAACTTAAGTCGACCCACCAAACCGTAGTAGAAACATGGGGTGATGACGAATGTAACAGTGAAGGTATAGTTGAATAAACCTATGAAAAGAGGTTGTTGGATATACGGGGGCGAATCCAGTAGGGGATATTGGGTCGTTGGCCCCCTAAATTCTGGAGAATATACCGATCCTATGCATCCACATATAATATATTTATGTTTTGTTATTTATTCCGCCAATAATAGCTTTAGAATATAGGTATTTTAATTTCGTTTGTTATAACTCACCCAATAAAGAAGGAATCATCTCCTAAATGGTTGTATCTATACATATAATATTTATCTACATTTTTTTAAAGGGAAATAATCTTTGAAAAATAAAAATAAATCATCATATATAGTATTATGTTCTTACTCTAATTAAACATGTATCCATATTGTTAATTCAGTTATCTACTTAAAATTGTTCATAAAAATTATGGCAAAGTATGGAAGTTTTAAATGGTTTAAAGTTTCCTTTTTGAATTTTAGATGCAAAAACAAAAATGTGCCTTATAGAAAATTTTCTCCGGAGTTCGCTACTGGTTGGACATTCAATGGTGCAAGAGAAGAAGTATGAAACAAATACCAATTCGAAAAACATTTGTATAATGATTGATCATGATGAGGAGAATTATGATAATGTAGCTCGTAACTAAGAGGTGATGCAATGACTTATTAGGATTTTAATTTACTTTCTGGACTATTGAGATTGATGAGGATAAGGCCTTTACGGATGTCTACACGGAAGAAGTTGGGTGCCTTAATACAATTATAACGAATATGCTTTTTTGAGGGGAGTATTGAAGGATGATATCGATTTTGGGATTTTGGGAGAAACCAATAACAAAAAATCTAAAAACTCAAGAAACGATGATACAAATTTGAAAAATTCCAATAACTTTTTTTTTAAGAAAATCAAAAACCCTAATAACCCTATATTTCAAGACCCCTACCTATTATGTTTGAAATTCTGGATGAGAAGAGTCTGTTATAAGGGATATGATAAGGCACCTATCAATCCAATCGAGGGGGTGAAACGAATATGTTTGAAAGATAAGAGCTCTGATTCAAATGCAATTGGCGGAATCACACAGGTTTTGAGAGGAGTACATAGCTGCAGACTTGGTAATTATTTTTTCCACTATATTTTAGTTTGCCCTAATTTTAATTTTTAGTATCTATATTTTCAAGTCATTTATCTTTAGTTAGCTGTGTTAGAGTCCGATATTTTGTTCTGTATTAATCACCACATTCGTTTTCACTATATTAAAAAATTATTATGACCTTAAGCCAAAAATATTTTTTGTTAAAGCATCGTTTTGTTGAACCACTAATCGTTGATATGTCAAGTTTGGTTGTCAAATTTAGTTCCAAAAATCGAGTTGCTTGAGTCGATTACAAAAGTTAACTTCGTTAGGTTATACTAGGAATATAGAGATGTTGAGATTCACTTTAATTACTCATGAAGACCTGAAAGATATCGAGGACGATGAAGGCACCATCCTTCAGTTCGAGGCTAGTAACAACAGACTTGACTTGTTCTATTTCTATCATTGTTGTTTCAAGTTTTTATTCATTAAAATAGGGATAATTGGACTTTGGTACCCAGGTTTAGACCAACACTAGGATTTGGTCTAACATTTGTCCAACGTTAGGGCTTGGTACTTGGACCAGACGTTGACCCAAACTGACTAGTTAAGTCATGACGTGGCTAAAGTTTCAGTTAATTAATACATATTTACGAAAATATATTTATCTTTAGTAACAATGACCGTAGTATCCTTAACCCATTAAAAACATGGACGATCTACATTAGATCTCCATACACCTAAGAGATTAACTATTAATATTTCAACCTTGTTTCATCCGTCACACTTGAATGAAAACCCCATTTGCTTCTTAAAATCCATATACATACACAGAGAAACCGAGGGTCTCTCAAAACCATTTTCATCTTCGTTCTCTTCTTTAAATACCATATCTACATGAAATTATTTCCCCTCTCCCTTTCTCAGATTAAACTTAATAGTCTGCCCTAAAATTTCAGATTTAATTCATCTGTGATTAAATCCCATTTCGAAATTCATTTTCTTCAAAAAAAAATATTCAAACCCTAAATCACCATTAGTCTCCGCCCTAAAGTTTTGTCTAAGAATCACACAAGGAAAAACCCTAACCTTTACCTGTGTACTACAAGCTCCGATGCAAAACCTTAATCGAATTGTCTCTCGAATCTCTTCGATATCACCATTCACTACCAGATCTTCGATTCCATGGAAATTTCTCAACAATTTCTTATGGTAATCCCTATATTGATATTGATAACGAGCATGATTCATGGAAAATTTTGGATCGTCAAATGACCCAGATTTCTATTCTCATTTTGATTCTGAACTCTAATTTTTGGTATTTGATTTGTGGGTTTGGAGGAATTTTAAGGATGTTGGTGTGTTCAATTTTGGTTTGGGAGGTATAAATTTGAGGTTGGAGATGAAATCAGGGTTATCTGGTTGAAGTTTAAGAGTTCCCTAAGATTGAAAACTTGGGGTTTTTTTGGATTTGTTATACAACGGTGAGAGAATTGATTTTGATGATGAATCTTCTCTGGAAGTTAAAACGAGATCAGCTAATGGAGGTGCTTCTCATTGAAGATATATAGCCGAGAGTTTGAATCTCGCTCAAGTACTCAATATTGATGATCAACGATTAATGATAATTTATTTCTTTATTTTTCTGTGTGATTGTTTTAGGGTTTCACTCAATTTTTCTATGTAGATTTTTGGATGATGATGTATAGATTTGAATGGTGGTGGTCTTAGACCTTGGTAGTGGTTTTGTATGAAGATGAATGAGGCGTTCAACAGACGCCGAAATAGTGAATTAGATTCGGATTTTCAATTTCGTTTTTTTCTCCCTAACAGTCGTTAAGGGTGTTATATAATTACATTTTATTAAATTTTTTAAATAATTATTACTCAAAAGTTTAGACTTAATCGGTCAACTTGAGTCAACGTACAGTCGGTACCAAGCCCTAACGTTGGACAAATGTTAGACCAAAGCCTAGTGTTAGTCTAAACCTGGGTACCAAAGTCCAATTATCCCTTAAAAATATAACATGCGAAGTTAAGTTTATTACAATGAGTTTAGTATTGGTGAATTGGTCATTATACTATGATCAAAGTATCTTAAGAAATGATACACATTAGTTGTTTTTATAACTCAGTATATGGATTTAAGAAGTATAGTGTGGTCTTGACACTTTTCTAATTGGTAACTTGTTATTAGTTAGTATGTTGAATTTACGGATGAGTTCATACCTTGGTTACCATGTTTGAAAGTGAACAAACATCTTTTAGGAAGTGGACTTGCAAAACTTGTTTCTTAGTCAAAAAGAGGGTTCAAGATCGATCCGCATTGATCATATTATAGGACCGGTCCCAAGTCGTGGACCGATCCTGATTGTGCGATTTGTTTTTTACATTTTCGATTTGTCTGTTATCTTTGGATTTCTGCGGACATCGAGATGTATACGATCTAGACTGGAAATGTTCATAAGTTTCAATATAATGTTTGAAAATATGGTAAATTCTAATATCTTATTACTCAATTATACTCATTTGAATCTCAAGGTAAGATCCCAAAAACCAATTTTCAACACTATTTTTGGCACCGAATTATATGCTTACCAAATCCCGTTGGTTTGCATATCTTTAATTACAATATTAGTCAAGTATATGGATGCGTTTTATCTAATATTAGTTGACATACTATGAATGAAATATGTTTATGAGTTGGAATACAATTATATTTGCTAATTTTGGAAAGAATATATATATATATAACAAATGTTAAAATGGGTAGATCTTGTTTCCAAACAAGCATTGGTCATAACTCTATAAATAAGAAGTATTGTACCCTTACAACCTTAACCCTCGAACACACCTGTCGTGTAAGAAATCCAACTTATTAAAGAGATAAGAGTAATCTAATCATTTGAAATATCTTGTGTTACCTTCGTTTGAAGTTTTCTTTGGATCAAGAAGCCTCTAGATTTACAGTTGGTGGAAGCTAGATTTTTTTGTTTAGTTTTCGGTATTTAATTACTTGTTCTTGAACTAATGGTATAATTATATTCAATAGATCAAAGTTTTTTTATTTTTATTTGATGGTCCTATTCTTATGATATAAGGTCACTCAATTTTTTTTGAAGATCCGACTATCAAGATCCGAGTGATTATTGATATATAGGATAAAAATGTTTATCAATAAACGTTAATAAACTCTGTTCTATGTGTTTGATCAATAGTGGAATCAAGGTTGTTTGCAGGAGTTACTTTGAAGATTATAATTGAAACTAAAGACTTGACTTTTTGGTTCTCATATGTGTGATACTTCTTGCAAACTTGATTATCCTGGGATCCACAAATAGGTTATCTTGATAGACATAATTGAACAAAGTTGTCTAGTTGCATTAGTTTGCGATAATACTTTTTTTAAGATGTGAGATATTGTATGAGTATCCAAGTTATTCTCCCAACAAATTTCTCAACCTGTAAGATCCGCGACCTATTTTTTCAGAGATAAGAAATGGTCCTTCCTAGGTAGCTGCAAGCTTTCCTAGCTTAAATTTTGAGTTGCTAGGTAGTACTTCTATGAGTACCAGATCACCAGGCTGAAACTCTCTTGGTCTGGCAGTTTTCTGGTATTTTTTTTAAAATATTATTATGATGTTTCTCGAGCTAAATCAAGGCTCTTTCTATTTTGAGATCGATTTCTTCTAAGCTCTGTAAGATAAGTTCATCATTCATGTTAGAATTTAATACAACGTTCTTGCACTAGAAATTTGAGTAAAGTTGGTAGTACTACTCCCATGACAAAAGCTAGGGAAAAATGCGACTCGAGCGTGGATACCTTTTTGGTCGACATGTAACCCCCATAGCACCTCGTGAAAAATATCTTCCCACACGCCTTCAAATGCATTTAGCTTCTTTTTGATATTGACAAGTGGAGTTTTTTTTGAGATCTCTGCCTGACCATTATCTTAAGGATAGTAGGGTGTGCTGAATCTATTTTTTTTGTTAACTCGAAAAAAATATTAATGATGAAAAATATATACAAAAAACGTTTATGAGAAAAGAGGCCAAAGAGACCCCAAAAACTTATAAACTAATTAAAACGAAAATACGAAAATATAAGTAAGTTCAATGTAATAAAGAAAAATGGTTTCCCATCATAGTTCATCCTTACACCTTCTTCAAGCATACACCTCTCTTTTCCATAGTGTCCTTTGCAAAATTGGCTTCTAAAATATATTCCCACCTAATGGAGTCATAATTTCTCTAAGAGTCGTCCAACGTGGTTTCACAATCAACATCGCACCAAAAAACAACACAACTCGAATCTCTAACCACAACTCCAGCTCCCGCAACTCCTGGGTTACCTTTAGCATCCCCATCACAACAAAGAAGAAACTACCCTTTCAGCTATTTATATATAGACTCCGATAGATAAATTTCAGAGTTCATAGGTTAAAGTTCAGATATAAAAGTTCGTAGTTATACTTCTACTTGGATATTCATCCTGCGAGTAAAATCTTCAGATCGTTGGACTTGGGCGAGGTCCATTGTCAGTTACTAATGTTATTGGCATACTAAATCTACAAATAATGTGCTCCCATATGAATTTTCTGACATCTCTCTCAGTGTTTGTGACTAAAAATTTTGCTTCAACCCACTTTGAGAAATAGTCTCTAACAAAAAATTTCTTTCACATGGAGCCTGTTTTTATTTAGGTGAGTTAGTTCCAAGTTTTTCTTTTAAGCAATTGAGATATTTTTATTAAGTTTGAGCTATGAGTCGTTAAAGGTCCATGATATCCAATGCTCATTGGACAAGTAGGCATGGACTGAGCACGTCAGGTCTGGATTTCAGTCGGTGCAAGGATTTTATTATCATATCCGCATACATATTTAAGTTAGGAGATATTATGTTTGACTTCTTGAGTCACTTGATATTTTAGATGAGTTTCCATTCATTTTATATCGCTTATGAATACTTATAAAAATTGAGCTCGAGATTACCTCGCACTTATCATAAGTACTTTTAATCTCGCTTCGCGAGTGTCTTGTATTTTAGGTCAAAATTATCCTTGAGATTTGGTTAATTTTATCTGTTAGAGATCGCTTTTAGCATGATTGTCACAATCTCAGGATGTATTTCACCCATTATTTGCCCGCCTTGCTTTTCTGTTACATATCTCAGTAGTGGTCGACTCAGATAAGTTTTACTGTACATATTTGTCTCCTAGCAACTGGTACTCGTAGATTTTGTTCGCTTTTCTTTTAGTTCTTGTTGATCAATTGGAAACAATTTGGATTTCGAGATAGTTGAAAATGTCCTCGTCCATGACTCATTATATATTAGCTTGAGTTTAATCCGAGCTTAAGGTTTGATTTTCATCATTTTTAATTTGAGATTCTTGGTGGCTCTAGAACTCCAATGTTGATTGTTCTTTACAAGTTACGGGTATTGCGAAACCCAAATTTTTGTATCTAAAAGTTACATAAAAATGCTTATATCTTTGTTAGAGCATAGCTCGGTTGAACCCACCAAGTGTTGGTATGTCAAGTTTGGTTGTCATATTTT
>JAJJWW010018640.1:0-123352 GCA_023531295.1 Papaver armeniacum
GTTGCACTCCTTTATATTATATGGGACACCGAAGATGGATGCCATCCCAATACAAGTACATATTTGACAAAACAAATTTCAGTGGAGGGGTAGAAGATGGTAAAGCTCCATGGCCATTAACAGGATTGCAAGTTCAAGAGATAGTGAAAGATATGAAAAGTAAACAGGGTAAGGGTAAACCACCAGCAAAGAAACGTAAAAGAGGAGCAGAAGCGGATAGT
Source organism: Papaver armeniacum (assembly GCA_023531295.1). Lineage (NCBI taxonomy): Eukaryota > Viridiplantae > Streptophyta > Magnoliopsida > Ranunculales > Papaveraceae > Papaver > Papaver armeniacum. Next base: position 222 of record JAJJWW010018640.1, read on the forward strand.
TTGCAACAAGGTGCCGATGAAGATGTTTCTGACAACTCTCTATTTTCTCGAAGGTCCATACTTCATGATTTTCCGAATTGGGGATCGAACGAAGTCCATCATTGTACAGATGTTATGCATATAGGAAAGAACATAACTGAGCATATTTTTAACACTCTCATGGGTAATAGTAAGTCAAAAGATGGTGTAAATGCACGTAAAGATATGGAAGCTATGGGTATTAAAAAGCGGTTATGGGTGAAAGAGGATAGTGCAACTGGTAAAACAACAATGGAAGATGGATCTTTTGCCTTAACTAAAGATGAAAAAGTATCTTTTTGTACAGTGCTGACGAACTTAAGGGTGCCTTCTAGCTTCTGTTCCAATCTTCGCAACTGCGTGAGCATTAGTCCGCCGGAGCTGAAGAATTTCAAGTCACACGATTACCATGTAATGATGCAATCTCTGTTTCCATTGCTAGTTCATACTGCGACTTCATTACCTAAAGATTTGCGAGTTTCTCTTCTCCGTATTAGTATATTTTTCAACATTTCGTGCGCAAAGGTTATCAACAGAGATGAAATTCTACAAGCGAAAGCTAGTCTGGTGGAAGCAATGTGCGTAATGGAAAAGTATTTTCCTCCATCTTTTTTTGTTATTAGTATCCACCTGATGATTCATCCGCCGATGAAGCTTTAATCTGATGGTCAGTCGATTTAGGTGGATGTACCCCTTGAGAGGTAAATACAACCCCTTACTTTGTTGTTTAATTTTTAAGTTGAGAATTACTATTATTGAACTATTAATCATCCTTGCAGATCTGTTAACTTTTCTTGTAGGTTAATGAAAGGTTTTAAAGGATTGGTGCGCAATAAAATATACATTGAGGGGTGCATTGCAAGAGGGTATGCGCTGCGAGAAGCTAGCTTATACCTTATGGAGGACGTGTCAGATGATGGTGGTGGTACTTATAAACATACTCAGAGCTTTTTTGGATGATGACTATGATGGTGCCGATGAGATGCCTCTTAGTTAGGAATGAGTATTACTCGACTCGAGCACAATTTGAACGATTACACAATTTGGATCCTATCTAAGTATGTTGGAATAGATAACTAGCAAAGGTAACTTTTACTTAACTCTTTTATGTCTATTCAAGTCTGAGTTCATGTTAGAGGGATGTAGCATGATGGTGACTTAGTGCATTTTAGTAGAATGTTTTTGTTAGTTAACATTGAGTTACTGTCTCATTATTATGTTTGCATCATCTGATAGTCTTTGAATTGGTATTGGATGTAGGAAGTATGATTCTTATATTAACGGTGACATGTCTAATGGTCATACCTCAAAGAGTTTTCATCTATGGTTGCGCGATGAGGTACTGTGTTACCCTAAAGCTTTTAGTAGTGGTTTGAATACAACTTGTTATGGTTTTGGTTGTGATACTGACTCTGCCATGATGTATAGCAGTTATTAAAAGCCAAAGAAACTGATTAAACACTATGGAGACTCGTGCAAGGACCACTCTTCAAGGCACAATCATATAAGAAATACCAAGTAAATGGGTTTACTTTTAGTAAACAAAAATTTGGTGTGAAGAATGTATCACAGAATAGAGGTGTGTCAATGAAATTTGTTACAAGACTGCAAGCGAAGTCGACCGAGGAAGCAGAAATAACTTATTACGACGTCATTAAAGATATAATCAACTTGAACTATTTGGAATTTGAAGAAACTGTTTTTTACTGTGATTGGGTTAGTGTTGGAGATAAGAATGCTTGCAAAGTTGATGCAGTTTCAAAGGTTGTAAAGGTCAACTTGTCGAAAATGAAAAGCATAAATAGAGTGGTGGATGAGCCGTTTATCCTTGCATCTGAAGCTACTCAAGTGTTCTACTCAAAGGATCTTACTGAAGAGGGATGGTATGTGGTGTTGCACTCACGACAGGGGTTAACGTCTTCAGTAGATAAATTTGAAGTTCCTACATATTTTCAGTCAGTTCTTACTGACAATGAGAATTTGAAAGCTGCTCATTACCGATTCATTTTGAATCGAACTTGGTTGCGATGTGTTTTACCTTACCCAATAATATATACAATGACGCCGCTTTTAGCTCTCTTTTCGTGAATTGTTTGGTTTTATTTGTTTGATCACTTATTTTTTGAGGTGTTAGGTAGCTCTCTTTTGTTAACGTGGATACTCTCTTTTAGCTCTGTTTGGTTTTCCCTATTTTGATGTTTGAATTTCAAAGGGTATGGCAGCAGTAGAGGTCAATGAATATGGACAACCAGTTTCCAGGAACGCAACAACATTAGGTCACCGAAGAGGCGCCTTGGCTCGTACACATGTGCCTATTTCATATAAAAGCTGGGATGTTGTTGCTACAAAGTATAAGGATGATATTTGGAAAACCCTAAAGGTACAATACTTACCCGAGACATGATTTTTCTTCACTCGTCATTTAACTTCTTTTATCATTATTGCAAATAAGTAAGGCATGAATTTGTTCTATCTTTCTAGGCTGAATTTGATGTACCTAAGACATCAAAGGAAAATATTCTGAAGGCCGGTTCTGGTCCATGGAGGAGATTGAAGAGTGAGTTACTCCATGCCTACTATGACCCTGTCCCTACTCATGAAGAAAGGATTCTAAATATTCCACCAAATGTCAAAGAATAGGATTGGATAAAGTTTTGCGAAAATGAAAGAGAAGAAAAGGCAAAGCAACGTAGAATTGAGCATAAGAGGAAAAGACAACAATATGGCTACACACATTGTAGTAGTCGCAAATCTCATGCTATGGTGAGATCTGAACTGGTACGTATATTCGCAACTTACCTCAAACTTTGTTATATTCACAATTTAGCTGTAACTCAATTATACTCACAACTTACCTCAACATCCTTATGGAAAACTATATGATTTTACATTGTATTTTTAAATTTAGGAGGCCGCAAATCCTGATGCAGTGATCACTCCTGAGAATGTGTGGGTTAAAGATCATACACAAGAAGGTGGTTCTATTTTACCTAGCGCGGTGCCATTAGCTGTGAGTTGGTTTACTTTTCAGTTATTTCAACTCTTTTAAAAATATGTACTAGATATTTAAGATATTAGAATTTACTTGGTTGTTATGCTCGACACTACAAGAGAAGCTCAAGAAGACCCAAGATGAGATTAAAGAAAAACAGGATGCAGGTCCTCCAGTAGAAGAACCTAGTGCAATGACTAAAGATTTTGGGGCAGATTCTAGAGGACGGGTTCGTTCTGTTGGTCCTATATCTCGTACGCAAATTAATCTTTCTCGCTCCGGTAGCGTCCCACAAGGTAAATGAACCGAAAAGCGAAGGAGGGTGGTATTGGTGGGATGGTGGGAAGAAATAGGTGGCAAGGTGTGTGTTTTGATTAATGGCTTTGTGAAGTTGTGGTGTAGTGGAAGAAATAAAATCTGCAATTCCGAGATCGTTGGCTCAAACGTTCCCAGCACCTCAAGAGTTGTAGCCTCGCATACTCCATGCAATGTTTCTGCTTCACCTCAAACAGGTTCACATGCTGCAAAAACTTCACCTGTTGGGAATACGGTATCACCAGCTGCGACAAGTTCAACCGTCGGGAATTTCGCATCACGGCTTCATCAAGAGCACGTGGTGGACTGCTTTATTAAATTCTTCGAACTTAGATAATGAAGTAGTTGCAACCGGTGAGCTCTCAGTATTGGTGCTTTAGCGGATCGGTTTCACGGAGATCTTATACCTATACATCTTGCCAAGGTATGTATCGATGATATTCTCATGCCAGATGCAATCACTACGAAAGCTAACAAGTATGCAGCAACCTTCAGAGATGTCGGAATCGGAGGATATATGCTTCATCCAAAGATGTGCCTCTCAAACAAAGACGAAGAGTCCCTTTATTTTTGAGCTAATCGATCTCAGACTTTTTGAGCACGCCTAATATCCGCCTTGACTTATACAGATCTTTTTGTTATACTTGTGCGAGTTCAAACTTTTGTACGTATCTTTGATCGATGCGCATACTTCTAGGATCTTTTTTTTTTGATTTTTTTGGAAGTTCACACTTTTGTACGTATGCTAACTGATGCGCATACTCTTATGAAGATGTGCATAAAAAGAGCTTTACCTGAAGCAACTTTTTTTGGTCCAATGTAACTTTTTTCTATATATGTGAACACAAACCGGCTTATGAATGGATATTTTATTTCAGTTCATCATTTTTTTTATATATATGTAGGTGGTTTTTGTTATGTTATATGTAAATGCAGGGGACTTCACACAAGGTCAGTTAGCGTAGTAGCTGATCGGGAAATATCAATCCCTGGTAAGTACTTCACTTGGTTATTATACTTAAACTATTAAGTTTAAATTTGTGTCTTTGACACTCGGTTTATACTGCAGGTGTAACTGGTGGGAAGTGGATTGCAGTTTGTACCTACACATCAACTTGTGTACCTTCTAGATTATCGGGTAAGTACTTCACTGGGAATATCGTGTTGCAATTGTCTATCTTTGACTTGCTTTAGGATTTGTCATAATAATCCTTCCTGTTGTATTTTGCGGGATTGCCTACATGAGTTTTACGATGCCCAAGCTTTCAACAAAGCAAGCCTCGCAAAGGACTAATTGTTGTTATTTGAATGATGTAGAACAAAGGAGCTTCACGCTTTGTAAGTTCCATGTATTCAAGTTTTGTAGGCAGTAAGTTTGTATTTGTATGTATTCCTTTAGAAAGTTTCTTTGAGAAATTTGGTACTTAGAGAAATTTGGTACTTAGAGAAATTTGGTACTTAGAGAAATTTCAGTTTCTTTGTTATATGTTCAGTTTCTTTGTTATATGAACCTGAGATGAACTGAATGAATGTTCTTTTGCATAGATTGAAGAAATTGTTGTTGAGTGTAGTCATGAATGTATTGAATTTATAATTCCGGCTTATTTCCGGCAGTAATTTTTTTGTTGTTACAAAAAATTTAGTAACGAATCTAAGTTGTTACAACAGCTCTGTTGCAAAAAAAATTCGTTACGGCCCGAGCCGTTACCACATGGCAAATTTGTAACGTCTCAAGCCTGTTACGAGGGCTGTTACAAAAATATTTGTAACGGCCACAAAGCCGTTACCAAAAAATATAACACCCACTTTCGCAACAAAGGAGGGCCGTTACAACCCGTTTTAGTAACGGCCTGGTTCTGTTTCTAATCCCAGAATTTGGTGTAGTGAATGCTTTGTTACCAAGCTAACATTGATTGCAAACCCTGATTTGAAAGACTATATAAGGGAGAACTCTAGCAACTGGGAAACCTAATCCCCACACTTTACGTGTGATACTAGTTTGATAAGCTAGAGTCGATTCTCCTTTAACCTTTTCTTCTTCTAAAACCAGGTTAACGACTTAAAGACTTCTTAGGATTGTGAAGCCAGACCGATACTACTTTTCTTGTAGTTTTGTGATCTAATCTTGCTGTTTCTATCATACGAGTACAATTGAAATAATTGGCTTGAGATTTATATCTCTGATAGGCAAGATAGAAAAGAAATCACAAACACTTTGTCTCATCATTTGTGATTCGCAATATATTTTTTCATTCGTCGATTAAGATTATTGTGAGGTGATCAATAATACTAGGATGTTCTTCGGGAATATAAGTACGGGTTATTGATTGGTTCATGTTCACCTTGATTTATCAAAATACTTAACAAAACTCATAGGTTTATTCGTGGGAGATAGATTTATCTATTCTCGTAGACTTTTTCGTGTGATCTGATTTGTTTATTAAAGTCTTCGACTTTGGGTCGTAGCAACTCTTAGTTGTGGGGTGAGATCATCTAAGGGAATCAAGTACGTAGCATCCCTGTTGGGATCAGAGGCGTAGGAGCATAACTGTACCTTGATCAGTGTGAGATTGATTGGGGTTCAACTACAATCCAGACCGAAGTTAATTTGGAGTAGGCTAGAGTCTGTAGCGGCTTTATACAGTGTGTGTTCAATCTGGACTAGCTCCCGGGGTTTTTATGCATTTGCGGTTTCCTCGTTAACAAAATTCTGGTGTCTGTGTTATTTTTATTCCACATTATATTTGTTTATATAATTGAAATATCACAGGTTGTGCGTTGTTCAATCAATTAGAATATCCGACCTTTTGGGTTGTTGATTTAAATTGATTGACACTTGGATATTGGCTTTGGTACCATCCAAGTTATCTCTCTTTGATAAAGACTCGCAGATTTCTATTTGCTTGAGTAAAGATCAAATAGAGAGATTGAGATATAAACTCTTTGATATACTTTTTATCTAGATTGAGTCTGATTGTCTAGTTGATTCTCTAGAAAGTATATTGGAGTTTGTCCATACAGATTGCTAAGAGAAATATTGGGCGTGGTTGTTAGAAACCAGTGACCGATTGTCAAGGCATGAGTACTTGACAATCGAGCATACCACACTGCTCCCATCGCAAGTGGCCGAAATCACTTGACCAGTCTAGTTGATCGATAACTACCCTGGGATGTCGAGACCTAGAATCTAGGATTGACTAAATACCTTACCACTAGATCAAAATGACAGTGATGATATACCTCAATCGGTACATGAAATTGGTCCTGATGACCCTCCCTGTTGAGTGTGTTCGACAGAATTGGAATTTATGCTAACTAATTAAACATTTTAATGCAGTGAATAATAAGTCTATCATAAACAAACAACAAAGCATGATGAAGTAACACAACCAAAAATGTCAAGAAACAATAAAAAAACCGACTGGCGACGCAAACATCCCATGAAAGAAAGGTTTTCGAAAAATGAAGGTGTTCAAGCGAATTACAACCCAAAGTGCAAAGGTCAAACTAGTGACGCAAAGCACTACAAAAACTCTAACTATTTGCTCGCGGAATTGACCCCGAGGCAGTTTTTAGCAAAGAACGTCGACTCGCCTCCTCTCGACGTACACCTTCACGCCCTCCTTGACCTTTGTAACGAGCTCGGTCTTGAACTTCTCTTTCTCAGCAGAAAGTTGAAGAGTCAATTGAGACGACGTAGCTTCAGCAGTATCAACCTTCCCGAGTAACTGAGTCTCACTCGCCTTTAGTCGAGCAACTTCCTTCTCCAGAGACTCCACCTTTCCTTGCTCAACTAAAAATACAGAGAATTGGTTAGTAACAGGAAAACAATACGACAGTCTTAGAAGAGGCATGGGAGCAATACAACACATGGGGAAACACCTTCAAGCAAGGGTAAAACTACTTTAACAGTTTCCTCGGATTTAAGCAAGCTACACTCAAGAGCGGAAATCTTCGAAGTTAACTCGTTATGGCGTTGCTCGTTGAATTCATTAGTGGGGATATTTCTCATGATCACTCCAACAAGCCTTCTGTCGGTCATGTTATAATTGAAGACCCGACAATTGAACCCGAGTCCACTCCAACTCCTCGGATACCTGGTTAAATCTCCGAAGCCTCTCTCTTAATTCTTGGTTAGACCCCTCAACGACATCTTTTTCCTGCAAGATCCGCTTGCGATCGATGTGCAAATATCTGATCTGAAGTCTCAACCTCTCACACTAACTTTCCAAGTTATCGTCTAATAATTCTTTGTCGGCGGCAATGCCCTGAACCCGAGAGAGGCTCGCCTGAAGATTGTCTATCTCCTCGGGTACATACTCAGATCTCTGGTAGCGAAGTATCTCGGCTCGAAGATTTTCGATTTCGGCATCCAGAAGATCTATCTTATCATCCTTATTGACAATCTTTTGTCGAAGGTTATCGACATGGTCTAGCTCAATGTTCAACTTTCTCTTCATCAGACGATATTCCGAAGCAGCGTCTGCATTTATACTAGATATCTCGGCTAGGAAGACAATACTAAACTCAGGATATTGGCACTACATGATCAATCATAAATACTAAAGTTTTGAACAAATACCTTTAGCTTCGGCTAGCTGCTTCTCCAATCCTCGGGATCGTTCTTGCTCCTGCTGCAGCTGGGCGCGAAGACTCTCCATTTCCTCTAACTCCTTCTGCCGAATAGCAGCCTCCAACAGCTTTCTATTGGTAGCCTGAAGACATTACCTTCCACGGCATCAACAACCAATCCCCATCAAAAATACGCAGTTTAAGAAAGACGACTCACCATAAGGTTAAAGGTGTCCTTTAAATCGGTAGCATAAAAGGGCACATCATTAATCATCTCCTCGGCGGTTAAGGTACTAAAATCTTGAGAAGTAAGAGCCCCCAATGAATTACACACTTGGCCTGAGAAGGTGAAGAAGGTAGTCTTACCCGAACTCGGGGTAGGGGAATCATGGGGCAGATTCTCCAATAACTTATTCCCAGGAACATCATTCTTTCCACCAGAAGAGTCTTCTACCTGCTTCGGCTCATCAATTTCATCCTTCATGCCAAAAATTTCCTCGTCATCATCATCATCAGACATGACAAAAATAACATCCTCGGTTATGGCAACACCTTTACCAGCAGAGGACTCAGTAGGCTGCTAGGGCATGTTTTTTATCGGGGAAGACTCGTCGCCCTTTGACTCTTTACCCTTTTCATTAGGCTTAACACCTACAATGGTAGATGAAATATCAGAAGGTTTCTGAGGCGACTTCCTCAGGAAATGAGATAAGGGTAGCTGATCATCAGGATCTTCGCCATCTTTTGTCGAAGCACCTCCAACCTCTCCTTTATCAGCTCCCGACTTCTACATACGAGTCATCGTCAGATCCATTCAAGGCAACAAATAGGGGCAAGTACATGTACTGAGAATAAAGCAGTTTATTGTTACCTTCCCTGTCTCTTCCTCGACTCCTGTGCTAGGACCTGTATCCCTCTTCCGAAGGGTTTGAGCCTTGGGCCGATTACTCTAGGACTTAGGCTGCAAAAATACGAATAAAATAAAATACTACCTTACTAGCTAGTTACCCGGGCCGACCAATTAAACAGACGAAGTAACTTACCCGATCAACATTAACTACCCAAAATGGATATGGCTCGGCAGGAGGTGGAAATTTTCCACTTAAAAGAGGACTGTAAATAGCGAGAGGAACCCGATACCAGGCGACATTGCTAGTATGAAGGGCATGCTTGTTATAGGTCACTCCTCCCTCAGGATCCTCGTCCAACAGCAACTTCTTAAAGCCCCCAGTTGGAACCTTATTGCGATGAGGACTAGCAAAGAAAGCCGACAAGATCTCCATTAGTAGCGATTTATGCTTCGATAGTTGCCGACGAAGCTGGCGGAGGTGTAGTAACCCGCTTGAGAAGGATCATAAGTAGACCAAGAAGTAGGGGAGAACTTGCCCCGTCCTCGCCTCTCCCACTCAGCTATGAGGCGAAAGGTGTTACCATTCCATTGAGCTAGGGCACGGGATGGATGAATGCGGGATAAGACTTCATACATGAAAGGACGGCTAGGATCGAACAATGGAAAGCGTAACCCAAGCTCTAACTGACCCTTGGTGATAATGGTCGCCTCGGCCGAGCGAGGAAACTTTAAAACTTCCTCCTTCTTGTAGTACCCTTCTGGCCCGACAAGAGCATGATGTCATAACCATGGAGATCATAATCATCCTTCATTTGTTTGATGAACTGTTCATCCGTTAAATCTTTGGCGACTACTTTGTCATTCCTACATGAAAATGGAGGAGAATCATCAGAAAAGAGAGAACTAAGAGCACGATGATCATGCTTGGAGGGACTATCAACAATAAACAGGGAATCAAGGGAAACACCATCCTCGTCGGATAAAGTATAACTCACACACCATTTTTCAGTCATGGAAGGAGTTGAAGCATCCATGGAAGATTTGAAGAAGAAACAAGAAGCAGAAAAGGGGAGGTCGGATGACGAAGATAAAGAGCAAAAACAGCGACAATAGCAGCAGTACCAGAAGAACAGTAACAAAAATCTTAGACAAAACTAGGGTTCTGGGAAAAAGAGTCTAGGGACGAAGAGGATCAAATATAAAGCAGCAATGGAAGAAAGGCGTTAAAATAAGGAATGAGGGAACGTTTGCTCTTAGGGGGATATATGAGGAATCAAGGAGTTAACTGTTAAATTTATATCACCAGCAGTTACGACCGGAGGACTGGAGGAGAAGGTAGCAGGTTATAAAGGTGATATTAATGGGAAACCGCATGGCGGAAAATACGACATGGCTAGCATCGTGGGAGGCGAAGCGGTTTCTTCCCCTCGTGTCGGATACACGAGTGAAAGAAGGGGCATAAATGTAGGTGTGAATAATCCACATATCTAGGTGGAACAATCCTAGGCAATGTCGTACCAATCATAGGGAAAGCGCAAGGCACCAAATCATCCTCTTCAAGCCTAGCGCGAGGACGAGACATTAAAGGAGCCCATGGAGCTAGAACGTGTAAAGGTAAAGCTCGGATGTGATGGAAGAGATGTCTGTCGGACACTAGGGTAATAAATGCTCTGACAAGGCAGTTGAGAAGATAAGAAGAATCTGGTCAAAGTAAGACTCGGGACTAATGGCATCGGGCTAGGATGAAGAGCGATATCGACCACACCTTACTAAACGACCAACATCATGTAGGAGAACGTCGGGAGACAACTTCACCAAGCTCGGCTCAACATCTCGGGAGGGACGTCACTCATCGCCCGAGAAGAACATCAAGGAAGATGTACCGTGACTCACACTGTAACTTGGATGTATCGTCGTGTATGGCTATAAATAGAGAGCTTTGTAAAGAGTTAAGGGCCAAGTAATCCAGTGAGAAAGGAGAGAACGCTAAAGCTTTGTAGAGTGAATAGAGAGTTTGCTAGTGGATACACCATTTTTAATCTTGAGTCAAGTTATAAGATCATCCCTTCACCCCGTGGACGTAGGTAGTCATGCCGAACCACGTATATCTTGTGTTCATGTTCATCTCTTGCTTGTTTACTTCAATATGTATGTTTGAGATTCTTTGGATGTAGTGGTAGGATTTTCTACATCTACAGAAACTATCTCACTACTAGTTGGCATTCGAAATACATCTGGAGAGAGAAGTAGTGTTGAAGAACATACAACGCTTTGAGAAAAATTTGTAACGTTTGTATCATCTAATCTAGAAGCCAAAATTTAGCTTATAAGACTTAGCCTAGGAGGCTTTTGATTATTTTTTTTTTACACCATGCGTGATCCTAAAATTGGTAATGTCAAGATGGATTTTTTTTTGGGCTTAATTTGCCGAAAAAAGATGAAAAAAGAAGATAGATTTTTTGATGAGGGTAAAATTTCAAATCTTGTCTCGCAATGATATTGTCCTGCATAATCATAAAAATAAATAAATGACAATACAAAAATCTGTGCATTTCTTTTAAAATTTTCATGATAAGCATTGTAGCAGCGTGAGTAAGCATTGTAGCAGCGTGCTAAGCTGGGCGAGCAGTAGTGTGGGAGAGAAGCGACAACCCACGTGAAGGGTGTCTCGGAATGCCTCGATTCTGCTTTACCCCCCACGAGCCATGCATGTTCTATGCCCCTATATTCTATTCAAAGTTAATTCCACTACCTTCTTTTAAACTTTCTGGTTTCCTATCTCGTCGCACACGTATTACTGCGGACTATGGACAAGATCTTTCTGCTTTTGTACCCAAAACAAATAAAATAACTTTTTTAACATTTGCAAGTTAGTATAATCAACTTCTAGAAAAAATCATTTTGTATCACTTGAGCATGTGACAAAATGGCGGAATTTCAAAAACAAACGCTAGAATAAAACAGTGCAGCGTTTGAGCATATGGCGACATAACTGGAAAATATTAGCGTCGTCTAATATATCAGTTAATTTTTGACCGTAAAATAATCACCCTGTAAGATTAGTGACTAATTTTACCCAGTAAAAACAAAAATTTGCGTTGCATAGGCCGGTAAACTGATATCCCATTAACAGCTTGGCCTTATTAATAAAGGAGGTTAGGCTTTGTTCTATGGTCTTTTAATTTTATCGTCTAGATTGGAAGTCCACGTAAGTTGGGATGACTTTTTATTTCCTATGATAGTTCTAATCTAGCATAGTAGATTATTCAGCGAAAAATAAATTAAAAAAGTTGTGTTGAATTATGGATTGTAAAGCCATCAGATCAATTGCTAGGAAAAAAATTAGTGTTCATAAATACACAACATTTTGTTTTTTGAACTGCAACACTTTTTAGTTAATTTAACGCCCAAATCCAAAACTAATATCCCATGAACCCTCATTTATAGAGGAGGTGTAAAATTACAGGAGTTATAATCCTTCCTGGGAATTAGAACCCTATCAGCTTGGATTTGCAAGTAAAAAATGTTCCCGCAGTCTGTTTAGTCTTCAAGTGATCGAGATATACTACATGACAGCCTTCATTCATGTTCCCGTATTCATCATCGCCTTCAAAAAGAAATCAATGGTGGCTCAATTCTTGTCCCACCATTGGCAGTAGTATAACCAACCTTATTACGGTGGGCACCCACCTTGCACCCATTTTCCACATCAAACATGGTGCTGGTTGTTGTGATCAAAATGAAGTAATCTTTCATGGAACTCTGCGAGAATCTCCTCTTCATTCGGCCAGGCTCACACCAACCTTTTAGTTTGCCTTCCTCTTTCCATCAATTTTGTTGGTGACCAACCCCGCTACGACCGCCACGTGTCAGTCATCCAGCCTTATTTGCGCCACCTAACAAAATTTCAAATGACTGCTCTTTCCCGATACGTTGACATTGCAGCAGCCGTGGTTCAGCTTGGCCGCTTTCCGCAATTTCAACAGCCAATCTGGTGGCTCAGTTTAGCTGAATATCATGTCCCGACGTCCTGTGGCTCCTATCTTTTCTTTTTTGATTCGTTCTTTGATTAAAGAATAAAATCACTCCACGAGATTTCTCATCGAATAAAATAATAGTACAAAGAGACGTTTTATGTTGTCATTATGGACAATAGTGTTTACGTTAATCACGAAATGTTGATCAAAATGGAAAAATGAGCATCACCATTCACCACACTCAGGATTCCCGCAAGAAACTAGTCTTTCTTTAGCTTATCTTCTTTATATCGTTTTGTTTTCCTCGTTTGGAATGGTCGGGTTTCATGTTAAAAAAGCTGAAAGAAAATGTTCTTTGTTCTATCTTTTACTACCTTACACAAACCTGCCTATCTTTTAGGGGTCTTGTTAACTTGTATACCCATATACATGTTAAGGTTTACTAAAACAACAAATTCTTGCATTGGAAACAAGATTTGTTTGCTTTATTACATTGAAAACAACCATTTTTTGCATTGGGAACAAAATTTGTTGTTTTTAGTACAAGAAAAACCAATTTCTAGTAGAATAAGACAAAAAAACACAATTTCCAAAGAAATAAAATAATTCTTTATTAAACCTTAACATGTATACGGGTATACAAGTTAACAAAAGCCATCTTTTAGAGACGGAGACAGTAACATTTATCCAACCGAATTTGCTGAAATTGAAAATGACAACGCACCAAGCCATTTAATAAACACAAAATTGGTCAAAAAGACCAAAATCAACAATTCCTGGGTGAAAAAGACACTTAGGTTTTGATACTGTTTAAATAGCCAAAAATTAAAAAGATACTGTTTAAATGGAAAAAAATTTAAAAATAGGCAGGATGTAACCAGTTTCATCCTGTCCATTTTCAAATATTTTTTTCTTTTTTTTTTTTTACACAGGATGCATCCAGTTTCATCCTTGCTATTTTTTAAGTATAAGCCAGGATGAATCCAGTTTCATCCTTGCTATTTTTTTTGGCTTATTTCACCCGTACTTTTTTTTACTTGTCCATTTGAACCGTGTTTTAAATTTTTTGGACAAATGACCCATTTTCTCTTTAATAAATAATTTAGGATCCCATTCAAATTTAATCTTGGTAATAAGTTTTTTTAATGTTTATATGAATTTTGGCATCCAAAAATAATCCAGCACCTATCCAATCAGTAATGTTGGAAAATAAATCGTTAAATTCATCCCAGAAATGAAGTTTGTGAGTTGGGAATTTTTGTGAGGTATTCTATGGACGGTCCACAAAATAAAATTTGTAACAAAATATTTTGTAACTCGGTTTTGGGTAAAAAATTAATTTCACACTCTAATTTAAAAGCCGCAGGAGTTGTTACTCGGTTTTTCAGCCGAACCATAAACGTTAACTAAACAAAACTGGATGGCTTGGTGAAAGACTTGTTTTCGCCGGTCAAAACCGAAAACAAGGTGTCCCTTTAAAAAAAAAAAGAGTCGCATTTAGGCCCGATGGTCTAACAAATCATGCAGCTGGTTCTCGTACCCCTCACTAAGAGGGTAAGGGAATCTTAGTGGAAATTTGGCCTGTATCTTATCAACTCTAATTTTACTCATCAACCTGAAATTTGGCCTGTATCTTGTCAACTTTTATTTGGCAAATAGACCTTCACCCTCCCAAAACTTCCAAATGCATGTTTTGTGTTTGTTGTCTTTCTTTTATTCTGATGTGAAAGAAAGACTTCTGATTGAAATTGTATTCCACATCCACATGGCCATTTAGCAATTATTTTGAAATGCATATTCGACATATTGGGAAGCAAACCAAAAAAATTTCTATTTGGCCATGTGGGAGATAATTTCCACCATATGTTTTTTTTTTTCTTCCCATCAGAAAAGAAGGATAGCATACACTTGGGTTGTTTTGGACAAAAGATGTTAAACATGCATATGGTATTTTTGGAATCTATCTCTAATTGGGCCGACCGACCGGAGGGCCCGAAGGGCCCGTAGGGAGGGAGTCCCTTTTATGGCCACTTTTTTATAAATTGAAATCTAACAAAAATGTTCAATTTGATAAAAAGATTGGAAATGAGTTTGGTGGTAGTCTTTGGGACATGAAAAGCCTAAAATATCCCTCCTTTTAGTCTAATCTCCCCCCTTTTAATGAGAACAAGCTTTCCTTGATAACACTAACCATTTTTTGGTGTACCGCCGTACTTTTCGTGTCTGCTTAGTACTTTTCGTACACCAACGTATTTTTGACCAACGACGTTTTTAAAATCACCCGTTGGATTGTTTTCCTCTCTAACCACAACCGTCGATTTTTTTTCTTTTCTTTCCCTATTCTCTTCCTTCGTTCTCTTCTCGCTCTCTTTCTCTTCTAAGTTCTAAACTAAAAAACCTCTGCAACAATCTCCACCTATGTTTCAAGAGATTTGCGGAAAATCAATGATGGAGATAAAGGATTGAGTTGGTTTCTTTTCGCTTCCTCGATTAGGCATGCGTATTTCTCATCTCTTTCTCTTCTAAACAACGAAAATTCCATCCCTCCAATTGAATCAATCACGTAGAATCCATCCTCGCAACCGAATCAATCACGAAGATGAAGAATTGAATTGGTATATTTTCACTTCCTCTATGCAAAATTTCTCAAATTGTTTGATTTTAATTTATAATCTGAAATTTTAGGGTTTTTGTAAATTTTTTGGGGATTTTATTTATCAATGATTTTGAAGGGTTTGTGTTCAATGCTACTATCTATTTACATACCTCTATATATGTATTGGAAAATTTCACACTGAATTCAATTGAATTCATGTGTTCCCGATAGATTGAAAGCACTCAATTTTCTGCGGGTATGATAGATTGAAAGTGAGGCGATCATGGAAGTGCGAGTTTGTATATATAAGCCATTTCACACAACTTTAATAGTCTTAGCTAGGATAAGAATTAATAGGGAAATGAGGAGGTCAATATACTTTGATGAAATAATTTTAGCATTCATCTTTTCTTTTAGAATGCCTTACTATGAGAATTTGCAAAATGAATGAGCTAAAGCTCTTTATTATGTTTCCTTGAAGGTTTTTCACTTTCACTCACCCTCTCTTTATTTGTTCTGTATGTTAGGTTTTGCTCAAATTATTTGTTTTTTTTTATCCATATCGACTACAGGCACAATATTTTCGTATAGAAATTTGCAAACACTTCACTCGGATGGTAATCACACGATTAGTCTTGCAGCTTAGTACTTGGTATTCATTCTTTTTTTAAAGATTTTGCTTAGGATTATCAAATATTCAAACTTATAGATTTTGTTCCTGTGTTTGTTTGTTATGCCACAAAGTGATTCTATCTGTATGGGGGATTTATGTAAATATGTTTCATCCAAAGCACCAAGGCCAAGTTTAAAAAATATTCCAGGAGTTGTATTAGGTTGCAAATTTGTATAGATAATGACTTTGTGCTTAATTGTGGTTGATAATTAAGCACTTGATGATATCGGTGAAAAGAGGTGATGATGATATGGATACTGTCGTGCATAGTTTTATGACCATTTCTTATGTTGGAGCAATCTAGGCGTTATGTTATCTGGAGCATAACTGATCAATGTCGACGCATCACGGTCCTACAGGTATAATATCCGCTATTAACCGTTTCTTATATACATGCGGGTAGAACAACGATGAGATAAATTGGAACTTTAAATTGGGTTATGCATTAATCAAATTGTTGCACTGGAAACTTTCAAAACAACTACGTCTCGGAAATAAGCGAGAACCATTTGGACAAGTTTTTGAAGGTGTTCTTTTTAGGAGATTGAGGTTTTGGAGTAGCAATAGAAACACTTTTATACTTGTGGATCGGAATCTTGAAATAAGCATTAGGTATGGTAACATCCAAACGTACCCAAGGAGTATCTAAGCTGTGTTGAGATGGTCTCGTTGATGTATGTTAATTTTATCAATCCCTTGCAGGACATTATATAAACTAAATAGTAAATACCGTTAATGTTTGGCTTTTACACTTTTGCATATTAATGCATACAAGTTCAGTTGGACTCCCAGGCCATAGTTTTTACACTTATACTTTTCCCAGGCCTTAGTTCACACTTCACAATGTAGTCTTTTTTTTGGTACACGCACAATGTAGTCATCTCTTGCAACTGACAGTGCAAGTAGTATCAGCCGAGCCGACGTGCAAAGCACGTGCATTCCACTTTTATTATAATTTCTTATACATCTTATTTTTTAGGGGTATAATTGGCAATCAAACTCTAATATAACATATCTAAAAATCCGTGCCTTAGAATTTCACAAATTTTATATTATTGGAAATGATTTTTAAAAATCTACACAACGAGTACAAACAACAATATAAAATTTAATGTTTTTACGAAAAATTCGATAGTGACTTTTAAAAGTTAATGCATAGCTATTATGCAAACCACCACATAAAAAATGGGGGAAATTTATGTAAATTACCATAAATTGAATGCATATCAATTTTAGCCTTATAACACCATTACGCAGAACGGTGTTTCAATTTTCTACGGTCGGCCCTCCCCACCGTGGCAGCGGTGATCTAGTCTATATAGGTTGGCACAAGATTGTACACTGGCCAAATTTTTGGTGATGGAGATTTAAGAAAAAAATTAATCCGACGATGGTTGAAAATTAAAGATTTTGGTTTTTTCACATTCTCGATCTACTATTTTTACCAGTGTTGGACCGAGTGTGGTAATAATAGTAGACGGGGAATTGGGATCTTAAAAAAACCAAAACCACCCATTTCCACTACCACTTGTCATCCGATTGATTGTATTTTGAGGAAACCAAAACCGAAAAAATGGTGGTGTTTTTGTTCTTCTTTAATGTTTGTTTTTCTTCATAAAATTCTAATTTTGTTTCCATTTGTATTCTTATTTTTATGTCTTTCTTTTTATGCATTCTACAGCTAAAATATATTTATGCATTCTTGCTTCAAAAAAAAAAATTTATGCATTCTACAACAGGTATTAGATACTTTCCCATATGAATGTCTTTCTTTTTGTACCTGTTTCGTTATAGTAATAAGACATCAATCTTTGATATCCATTAGCCAAAATTTCGGATAACATCCTAAGACCAAAAATAGTTAATCAGGAACATGAGAAAACCAAAATCAAAATCGTTCATTTTCACTTATCATCGGATTGCTTGTATATTTATTTTAATTTTTTTCCTGAAATCCACACCATCGAAAAATTGGCTAGTATCCAATCTTGTCTTCCAATAATGCACCATCTTGCCAACCTAGAGTTTGAGTATCTCATTAAAGCCTCCTCATATATCCAAAACAAGAAAGAAATAAAGAACAAAAGTAAAAGAATAATGTGTATGTTCTCTTTCTTTTCTAATGGGAAGAAAAACTTCAGGCAGAAATCATCTTTCACAAGGTTTGTTTTTTTTCTTTCCCAAAAAACTATTATGGTTCTTTTCTAAATCGGCATTATATGTCATGTAGTTGCAGGGAATCCTACAACCACACCCCAATATATTTGGACAAGGTTCTAAGTAATTATAATGGAATTCTTTTATTATTATCAAGATTTATAATTAGTTACAAGATATTACAATGACTTTACTTGCTCTCCAAATAAACTTTCTCTCTCCTAATTTCTTGTCTAACACATACTCAAAGATCTCTCTCTATGTGATAACTTCTTCCCCTTATATAGGATTCTACAACTACAACAAGGTGGATTTTTCCTTAAAGATCGTTCTTCAAGCGATATTCAAGAAAAAAGAGGCAAAATGTAGGGGTAAAATATCGCACAACACATTTGTTATTGTGCGAGATGCAATCATTCCCTTAGCGTGCGAGAACGTAGCATGAGCGTGAGAGAACTTAGCACGGGAATGAGATAATATGAGCTGTCATCCACTATGTAAATACCTATATAAAGAGAAAGGCAGGAGAGAGAAAAGGGAGGACATACTTTGGAGAGAGACAGATTTTTGTAGAGAGAGACTTTATTTTCTTTATCATCTTCTTCCCCAAAACCTAGATCTAGAGCTCAACCAAAAACCCATTAATGGAGATTCTAAATGTAATACTAATGTAACCTCAACAATCATAGTGAAGAACCATGGATGTAGATCACATTGATCGAACCATATAAAAAACCCTTGTGTCTCTTTATATTTCTAGTAATTATATTTGAGATTTGGATGATTAATAAGATTTAGATTTTATACCACTATATAAAAAAATATACGAAGAATAACAATTTAACAGGAAATTTTTCGATCTAACACTATATAATCCTTCTCTTTTTTAAGTTTAATTTAATTTAATTTGAATTTAAAAAAAATCAAATTAAAAAATTGTACAAGTTCACACTCAACTTTTCAGCCGAGCCATCTAACAAAACCTGGATGGGTTTAGGGATGGCCATTTTCCCCACCCAAACCCATCCCCGTGGGTACCCGTCCCGTTTGGGTAGGGTTTTACCCGCACAAATGGGGATGGGTCGGGTATGGGTAATGCCCGAAACCTAAGCTATGGGGATGGGATGGGGACGGGATTCAAGATCCCCGCCCCATACCCGCCCAGTAGCCTTCATATTATAAGGGTTTAGACTTTTATGCAAGAATTTGTATCGATTTTTATACTTCTACCACTTAGTAGAGCTTTCTTTCATTTATTATCTTCTTGATATTTCTTGTATATTCATCATTTTCGCTTCTTTGTTGTAATCAGACACATTCTCTAAAAGTTAAAATAGAGAAAATGATGCAGATAATGAAATGGTTAGCGTCAGGGCCGGCCCTGACATTTTCTTGCCCCGAAGAAGAGCTAAAATATGTTGCCCCTTTTACCAGGCTGTAAAAGGAGCACACGGTACGGGCTACACCAGCTGTAAAACAAACATAGCTGAAGCTGTACAATTGCTTATTCAATGGAATGGCTGCAAAAGTTTTGAGAAAAAGTTAAGTTTTTTTTTTTTTTGATATTCTTAACCCGTTATTCAGTTAGCTATGAATTTGGCTCACCATTTGTAAAATGTAGAATTATGGCTACAACTATCAAGATGAGAGCCACGGATACCCATTTTTTAAGCCTCTCAACATGACCGCAAAGTAAGTAGCTTAGTTCGAGTCCTTAGCAACTCTATTTGTGATTGAATATAAATTATGTGGAGAAATGAGCAAGATTAAGCTTGAAGGGAATAAGAACATGACTATAATGCACCCAAATTGTAGCCGAGACAATGTCTAAAATCGAACTATAAAGATGTAAAACAAGATAATTCTTAACAGGGATTGTAAATCAGCTTTAATGTGTCTTATGTCTTGCAAGCTTGGTTTCCTAGTGTTGTGAAATTGACAAACCTCAATAAGCCATCTGGTTCGAAAGGATCAAGGAAAATACTAGGAGCATTATCGCGAAGGAGACTGGATTCGGATAACTGAATGTACAATTATCAAGCAACACCAATATTCACATTCCCCTCATTAACACATTATCAATAACACCAACATTCACATTCCCTTGATCGATACAATTATCGGCGGCCCTATCATTCACATTCCCTCATTCATGCCATTATAAAAGAACAACATCATTCTCATTCCCCCAATTCATACCATTAATTCTAATCTCTTTTCTTCCTACTTTGACATCCGAAGCTTGTTTTCTTTTTAGAACCATACCGGAATTGACCCCAAAACGAGAGAGAAAAAGAAAAATGCTAACAAACAAAACAAAGAAACAACTTTTTTTCTTCAAAATAACCCTGAATTATAACTCTATAATCAACAAATTATTGGGATCATGTAACTATCATATATATGCATGACTATTAGACTATATTTGAGAACATTGTAGAGAATGAATTTGATTGAATTCAGGGTTTAAAAATTTTTCCCTACAAATACAATAAAGTAATACTAATTGAAAATCAAAAGATTAGACTTAAAATCAATTATAGAATATAAACGATACTCAATTCTTATGATTAAATTGGGGGTTTAACTTCACTTACCTTGGAGGCTTGGAGATGGTGGCTCAAGTGGAGGTGGTAAAAAACCAGACGGAGATGAGAGTTTTCTAAAGAAAGAGTCCCAGAGAGAAAGAAAATGGCTTCGATTCTCTGAAATATAACGAGACTTGTTATATATTTAGAGATAAGCCACTAAAGTAACTCTTTATTAACAAACTGCCCCACTTTACTTACAAAATGCCCCTAAATCTCTTAAGATTATGTCTTTTTTTATGATCATGATTTAGACCTTCAATTTTTTTGTTAACACAAAATCACCCCTAGACGAAAATACAAATTTGTTGCCCCTCTTCGGTGCTGCCCCAAAGTCAACCTTCGTTGACCTTCCCTCAGGATCGGCCCTGGTTAGCGTGGACGAAGATAAAATGAGAAAGGTAAAACTAGAAAAAATAATAAGTCATGTAAAGATTCTTTTGTTCACTTTAAGATGAATTTCTGAATTTAAAATTTTAGAATTCATTATTCTTATATTATTATTTTTGTTTGAATCATATTTAAGTTTTGATTATAAACAAATTTATGTATTAACTCAGTGTTACGGGTAACCCATGGGAAACCCGCCCCATATGGGTATTCTCCATACCCGTCCCCAATTCATGTGGATAACGGGGCGGGTATGGGTATTGTTTTTTACGAACGGGGCAGTGACTGGGATTGGCATACCCACCCATGGCCATCCCTAGATGGGTTGGTGAATTACTTGTTTTCACCGGTCAAAACCGAACACATTGAGAAATCCTTTGAAAAAAAGAGTCGTTCCTAGTTCCTTGTCTTCACCAACTCCACCAGAAACCAACCGTCCGTCGATTTAGATATTGAGATCCATTAACAAAAAACACCAACCGTTGATTTAACGATCCTAAAACCCCAAAAGAAAATCTAGGACTATTAAAATGTTTCCGGCTACATTCTTTCGTCTATAAATAGAAACCCCAACACTAGCATCAAAACTCGTAGAGAGTTCCACAGAACGCCAACACAAGAGTCCTCCTCCTCCCCTCCATTTTATCACAGAAGCTTTTAGGGTTTCACTCCCACCATCCTCCTCAGGTTTGTCCTTCCTCTTCTTCAATCTTTCATGCTAGATCTTATTGTTTCTTTCTCGTTTGAACATCTTTCAAACTTTGTTTGGTTGTTTTATTGTTCATTTTTTTTTTAATGATTAGATACTTGAAAATCTTGAGATCTAGTCAATTTGTAGTCCTGGTAATGGAGATTTTTGGTTCATCTTTACTTCAAGTGATAGATTTAGCAGGGAAAAAATGGCGAAAATGCGGGTATTAATGTCTTTTCATACAGTTTTGTGGATCTTATCCTATGTTTGATTAGATTGGTTGATTTAAGGTTATGCTTTTGACTATTGTGATTGCACATAGGTTTGATAGTTGAGACTCAGTTTGATCTGATGAGCATAGGATGAATGTCAGATTTAGGGACATAATCGTAACTTTTTTGAAGTGTGAGGGTAATTTCGGTAGATGTTGAACAAATTGATATGGACAGATTCATGTGGTTATTTGTTTGGAAATTGAATTGGATTTTATGTATTGATTCATTTGTTAATTTTTGTGATTTTGATGTAGTATTAAAGATGGAGACATTTCTATTCACCTCCGAATCAGTGAACGAGGGACATCCCGACAAGCTTTGTGATCAGATCTCTGATGCAGTACTAGATGCCTGCCTTGAACAGGACCCTGACAGCAAGGTTGCTTGTGAAACTTGCACCAAAACAAACATGGTTATGGTTTTCGGAGAGATTACAACTAAAGCCAATGTTGATTACGAGAAGATTGTTCGTGATACTTGCCGTGCCATCGGTTTCGTATCTGACGATGTAGGTCTTGATGCTGATAACTGTAAGGTTTTGGTTAACATTGAGCAGCAGAGTCCTGATATTGCACAAGGTGTGCACGGGCATTTGACCAAGAGGCCAGAGGAAATTGGTGCTGGTGATCAAGGTCATATGTTTGGGTATGCTACAGATGAGACTCCTGAGTTGATGCCTTTGAGTCATGTGCTGGCAACTAAGCTTGGTGCTAAACTGACTGAAGTGCGTAAGAATGGTACTTGTGCCTGGTTGAGACCTGATGGAAAGACCCAAGTCACTGTGGAGTACCACAATGAAGCTGGTGCCATGGTTCCTCTCCGAGTACACACCGTCCTTATCTCAACTCAGCACGATGAAACTGTGACCAATGATGAGATTGCTGCTGATCTTAAGGAGCATGTGATCAAGCCTGTTATCCCAGAAAAGTACCTCGACGAGAAGACCATCTTCCACCTTAACCCATCAGGCCGTTTCGTCATTGGTGGTCCTCATGGTGATGCTGGTCTTACCGGCAGAAAGATCATCATTGATACTTATGGAGGTTGGGGAGCCCACGGAGGTGGTGCTTTCTCAGGAAAGGATCCAACCAAGGTGGACAGGAGTGGAGCATACATCGTCAGGCAGGCAGCCAAGAGCATTGTTGCCAATGGACTTGCTAGAAGGTGCATTGTTCAGGTATCGTATGCCATTGGTGTTCCAGAGCCACTATCAGTGTTTGTCGATACCTACGGTACAGGTAAAATCCCAGACAAGGAAATTCTTCAGATTGTGAAAGAGACCTTTGACTTCAGGCCAGGTATGATCTCCATCCACCTTGACCTCAAGAGAGGTGGAAACAGCAGGTTCTTAAAGACAGCTGCTTACGGTCACTTTGGAAGGGATGACCCTGACTTCACATGGGAGGTTGTCAAGCCACTCAAGTGGGACAAACCCCAAGCTTAAGAAGAAACATAATGTGATTGATGAGTGCATAATCTCCTTAGTTCGGTCATTGTCGTTGGCTACCCTGATAATAATCTCTTTGCCGCTGCTTGGTTCTAGTGGAAAAAAAATGAAGAACTGCCCAAATGTTGTACTTTTACCTACTTATGTTTCTGTTTTGTTTTGTGATTTTCTGTTTCTTTCTATGGTGGAAAAAGAGCAAGATAAATGGATTTGAACTTTTGTTAAGGGGGTTAGGAAAGAAGTATTTGTTCTTCTATCCCTGAGTATGTATTCTGTTCTGTTGCAAAGAAATCTCTACAGTAGAGGGCAGTTATTGTTATGTGTCTTGGAGTCTTGTTTCTTTTTTATTGACTGTTTGCAAGTTAGATTTTTCACCTTAAAACAGTTCTGCTCATGAATGAAGTACATGGGGATGGATAACTCATGAACATGCTGCCCTGCAAGACAGTTATGGTTATGATGGCCATCCTGACTCCCGAGTGTCATTCATAACCTTGCAATTACAAAGCAGTCCACCATTTGGGGCTCATAACCCATCCAGTACCCAGACAAGCTGGAAGCCATGTAGTTGCTAAAGTTTCACCCCATATAACTGATGGTCCATACGCTGCAAGAAGTGTGGTGCTAGTTAATGAAGCTTTCTTTCACTGAAAAATGTGAACATTCTTTACAGATTTCTTTTTACATACTGATACTAACATCATATACAGTATTCTAGCAGTTATTCTAAAGTTAGTTGATCCACGATCACGTCCACTGGCAATGATCCTTTAGGGATTGATGAATCTAATTCTTCAAAGGAGTAATCTTGATCCTCATAACCATATTCACTGTCGTCATATTCACTGTCGTCATCTTCATCGTCGTCATCGCTCAAAGTCTCGGATCCATCTTCATTATCCGTGTTTACTATACCAGCACTTTCCCCACTTGACGTTATTAATGCGGGATAAGAGTGCTCTGCAGCTTGTAATGTGACTGCAAATGCCTCGACCTTCTCTAAAAGCTTATCTGGCCCGAGTTCAATTTCATCCAGTAATAATGCCTTGCTTGACTCTATTGCCCTCTTCCATCTTGACAGAAATTTTGGGCTAGAGATTTCCAAATCAGGGACTACTCTTTCATTTGCGCTATGCACCTCTCCTGAAAAATTTCCAGAAAACCACGCACAGAGTTGTAAGAGATGGAACCAACTTACAGACATAACACAACAACCACAATAGCAGTGAGACTTATCGGTACATGCTCCATATGGGCAACCATTCTAAGGCCAAAATTCACCTAGCACGAAACATAAATGTGATGAATCTATCTACAACGTGAATAGTCAAATTGTCTGTTATATGTTACCGGCTCAATTTCTGCTGTGCCAACCGTTTGGCTCCAGTGACTTCACAGGTGAACCACATCCTACGGTAGCTACACCCTTACATTTTACTAGTAACAACTGTACTGTAGTTAGTCTTTACGGTAGATTCTCAGATTAGTTGAGTTTCATCTCCCACAAAAGGCAATTGACAATTGT
Organism: Papaver armeniacum; assembly: GCA_023531295.1. Taxonomy (NCBI): domain Eukaryota; kingdom Viridiplantae; phylum Streptophyta; class Magnoliopsida; order Ranunculales; family Papaveraceae; genus Papaver; species Papaver armeniacum. The sequence goes on from JAJJWW010018640.1 coordinate 25,288, forward strand.
TCATTCCAGAAATCAATATTAAGTAAAATTGATGCCTCTCTCTTCTCCAAATTACCTGAATTGAAGGAAGCGCCATCATTGGAGTGATTACTGACTGAGACCGAAGGTGGAGCTTCAGGATACATAGATTTCCATTCTTTGCCCCTCCATGTCAATATTTGCTCGTCATCGAAAGACAAGAGAACACAAGGTACCAACTCCTGTTATCAGCTAACCATCAGTAAAGTAACATCAGGAGAGCGTAAGCCCCAGGCCTAATATATTGATCATAAACTGAACTCTTAGGTTTGTAGGTCTTCCTATATCAGAACTAAATACACGAACCTTAAGCTTTGCACCTATCTTTTTATAATCACTTGCATGCATTCCTCGGCAGTCAATCTTCACCAACGGGCTTCCCTCAAAAGCATCCCTGACATCCTTCACAAGGGTGATGTAAATTCCATTTTTGGCTGTATTTAGAAAGAAGAGATTAGCCCATAGCTACATAAACTGGACTAGATACTTTATGGAGCTATCTTAGGGAAAATTTTGCATTATTTCTAACAAACTAGAAACTTGCAGACCAAAATACTAGGTTAGTTATATTGCTACAAAGGGGAAGAATAAACACCAGCAGTGGAAGTCACTACATGAATGCAGGTAGAACTAAGAGTGGATAATTGGTTGCATAGCCGTAAAAAGCAAAGCAACCTAGAAACTAGTGTAACCTCATCCATGTTATTTTCTAGTTTTTGTCTACCTGCCTCCACAGTATCTATATATGCATTCAGATTTCAATGAATTAGCCTGTAAACAATCTCTATCTCAATCTCAATTGAGAAATACTGCAATGTTTATGCATTTTACTGAGGAACAAATGTAAGGATAGAAGAACATGCTTCAAACAAGAGACAACTGTTTACCTAGTTTACAAATTGGCAGCAATTTCTTCGCTTTCTTTATCATGTCAGCAGCCTCAAATTTGGTCAAACCTTCTGGAGCTTCCTGGATGAGTTTCGGATAAACAGGAGTGGCAGGTTTCCACAACATTACTGGGTATTGTGGACGAGTACGATAGTTATAATTTCTTCCACGGAAAAGATACAGAACACCACCGACCCGATGAATTATCTTTCCACCCGTTTTTTCCTGGCATTAGCATTCATACTTGAGCACAGAGCAACAAACACATGCCAATAAGATCAAACAAAAAACTCATGGTCTAACCTCGAGATGATAGCACACATTGTCCATATCAACAGTCGGCACACCTCTACACCGAACCTTACAAATCCTTTGCCTCTTCCAATGCTCATGGATTAGCTCCAACATATTATGCGTCAATCCATCCCTCCCTGCACAAGAAGTCCAATTACGCAAATCATTACCAACTACCTTACAAAGGAACCAACAAATTAAATGCCAAGGCACAGTGCAACAACGAAATGACGCCACCATGTCAGGACCCAATCAAATTTTCTAAGAGATTGTGTCATTGTTATGATAATCTATAACATAATCCGAAAATGTAACACTCAAACACGGTCAATATCGAAAATCAATTAGAATCTTACCAAGATTTACTTGCCGATTATGAGACAAATGAGGCTTAACCAACATCCTAACCTCCTCTCTCGTCAATCTCTCCCCCAGAATCTCCTCTCTCGTCATCCCCTCCTTGGGAAACCTCCCAAGTGGAAAAGGCCCCGGCATTTCAACCTGCTTCACACCCTTCATCCCCACTGGTGGCGGATTAAATGAATCAAACAATGGTATATTCTTCTTCGATTTCTTCAACGGAGCTTTCCCAGTCCACGGCCTGGGCATTGTTGGTGGCGCAAATGGCAAAAAAGCCGGTTCACGAATAGCCAATGGTTTCACTTTAGGTGTCTCAGAGTAACTAAATTGGAACTCAAATGGAGCTCCAGGCAACAAATATGACACCCCGGATTCTCCAATAATCACAGAACGGTCACCTTCTGATGAAATTACTCCGTCGGAGACGGGTTTGTAGTATTTTGTACGGCGGTGGAAGGTTTTGAAAGCTGGACTGGTTGATTCATTTGGAGGTTGTTTTGTGATTGATTTTTGCGATTTTAAGGGTTTGGGGTATCTTGGAATTGGGATTGGAGTAGAGGGTTTGGGTGTTGGATCAGATGGAGATGGGAGTCTAGGGTTTGATGGAGGTGAAGAGAAGGGATTGAGTCCTGGGAGTGTTGCAAAAATCGCCATTAAGGAGAAATTGTGGTGGGAAGTTGCTTTTTTAACATTGTGGATGGATGAGGCTGGGATTTTCAACTTTCTTAGGTGAAAGTAGCGTTTGAGGTTTCACTTCCTTCCTGAAAATCGCGTTTGCTAAAATAATTTGGGGGAAATTTCAAGGCTGCTAGTGGGGGTATCAATTTGTTTAGAGGTGTGCCAACCAAAAGCAAATGTCTGGTTTGTATTTTGGCATACCCCAAAACAAACCGCTGCCTCCTATTAGTAATCTTGGAAAATATGGTTATGAGGTGTTTTAGTTTGGCTAAGGGGTATTTTTTGATCTAGCCAATTAGTCAACCAGTAATGCTAGACCCACGATTTTGGCACGAAGTCAATCTAGCATTTTTATCGGTCAATTACTATTGACCTTACCATTTTTTGGTTTTGTTGACATTTCATTTGCATATAAACCGAGTCATTATTCTAAAACGGCCGGAGTAATAATTTTGTAATTAACATTGGAAATATTTTATCAAGCATATATACTGAAAATAGAAAAAATTTATACCTCACTGCATTTCTTAATATGCTTGCAAAACTCTATTATAGCAAGTAGTAAATGCAGAGAAACTTGATAAACTAAACAAAATGCTTAGGAAAAAGAAGAAAAACCTGAAACAAACTGCTCTCCCAAAACTTTATCACAATTCACGAGTCAAATTAACCTCACTAATAAGCGAACCAAATTAACCTCGACATTATTAAGCAAAGCCAAATGCAGAAACAACTAGAGCTGGGACTAAAATAACAAGATCTTTTGAAGAAAATTTAGATGCAGAAGATGTCGTATTCGAAGGTGAAGTAGAATTAGGTGACATAGTTGGAGTCATAGAAGATGTCGTATTCGAAGGTGAAGTAGAATTAGGTGACATAGTTGGAGTCATGGCTCCCCCTTTTGTCGATGATTTCGAAACTTGGATATCAACCTTCTGGCCAACTTGGCAGTGACCAGGAACTCCACAGATGTAGTAATGGTGACCCTCTTTTGTGAGTGGAATTATATCGTCTCCCGCGACATAGAGAGATGTTGGGTTCTCTGCATTACATGATTCATAGTCGGAGGAGCTCACTTCTATTACATTATGGTGTGCAGGATTAAATACGAAGCCTACACAATGTAAAATAAATGCACAAATATCAGAAACATTGCACACAAAATTTAAAGATCTAGCTAGAATTCACAAACAAAAAAAAAAAAAAGAAACTGAAAGAAGAAACTCACGGATGGCGTCTCCGACATGAAAAGTTTGGTTAGCAGCCCACTTGGCATAATCGTAATGCCCGATTGTCGTCCAACCCGTAAACTCGCCGACAGTATAAACGGCACCCTTTACCATTAAAGGAACACCCGAATACGCAAACATAATAACCAAGAAGACCAAAGCTTCGGTTTTGGAAACCATGATTTTGATTAGAGAGCAAGGTAATTCTAAAGAGGAAAATGTTGTATTACACTGTGGAAGACTAAGCTCGGTGAAATTATGTATTATATAGTTTAGTTTTGGAGAGAGATTTCAGAAATCTAGTAAGAATAGGAGAAAAGAAAGGAAATCATTTGGCTGAAAACATTGTTATAACATTTCTTCTTCTAAAAATAGGAGTCTTGAAATCACTAGTAATTAGTGGATCTCACTGTAACTACTACAGTAGTAAGCTCCTAATGTAATACAAGTGTATACAAAGTGTGGCTTATTAATAGTTATGTCATTCTTTAGTTGGTTAAATAAATTTTATGCTTCGAAAAAAGAGAGGTTATTTCCTTGTTAGCAAAAGTGATACATCTACGGGGAGAATTTTTCGAAATAAGTACCATGTGAGGGTGGTAATTAAGACCCGTTTTTTAAAACTTTTAACACATTCCCACTCCTGATGTTAAGAGCAAGGTTTGAAAAACGGGTCACACCTCCGATTACGGTTACTGAGTGTGAGCGTTATACCGCGTGTTGTTGGGCGTGAACACGTTTCGGGCAAATAACATGTTATTTAGGAAAAAATGTTTTTTTTTATTTGTTATTTTAAAATAACGGGCGTTATAACAGTTAAACAGAAAATAAAAAAGAATTATGATTTGAAATTCCTATCTAACGGTTATAACATGCGTGAAAACAGTTATAACGGGTCTAATAACGTTGGTACTCTTATAAATAGAGAACGAGACAGAAAATAGGGAGAAGAAGGAGAGAAAATTATATTAAATGTGTGTAGAATACAAAGGTTTAGGACTCTATTTATAGAGTTAGACACAAGGGCATCCCAGTAATAAAAGATATTCACCCTAGATATTATTAACATAATTACACGTTTATAACACTCCCCCTGATGACATTGTGTCTAAGCTAATTACCTCGTTAAAACCTTGTCAGGAAACCCAACGGGACAAAACGATCGAAGGGAAAAGTGTACAATTATGAGTAAACTTAGAATAAAGATGGACATGCATATGCTGCCTCATTAAAACCTTGACAAGGAAAAACCCAATGGGACAAAACCTTGTGAAGGAAAAGAGTACAACGTGATAGTCCAAAGTAAAATACCTTTTACTATGACGCTCCCCGATAAGTACTTGATTAAATCTTGGCTTGCAAATCTTCGAGTCAACACTTCCCAATTTCGATAAACGAATTTCTTGAATCTTTTGGAGATATCAATGCTTTGGTGAGAAATCTGCCGATTGATGAAGTCTTCTTTTGTGTTAGTCTTCTAATAGTGGTGTTCTCAAGTCTTCATGTTTCTTTCAATACAGTAAGTACTTCTGTCTTGGATTGCTAATTTCTTGGAGATGATTTGCATAAATAGTTGATTTAGTTTCCTCAACAAAGTGCCAAGATATGAATACCTTGTCATACGTGAACAAAAATCGTATTTGTGAGAAGGAAATCCAAATTCTTAGGAGATGACTAAGTTGATTTGGTTCAATCAAATGTGGGCATCCACTAAACAACCAAAATTGATACAACTCCCCCTTGGATGACCATCATGTTGAATTAAATTGCCCCACTAAAACCTTGTCAATAAAAACCCAATGGGAAAAAAAAAATTTGGACGAAGGAAAAAGAGCACAAAATCAACATTTTGAAAACAAAGGTTAAATGTCAACGACATGTTGCCTCGTTAAAACCTTATCAGGAAAACCACATCGGACAAAACCTGAATGAAGGAAAAAGAGTACAATTGTTGACAAAAATATGGATGCTAACCCAACAATATGAGTTTTACAGTAGACAAGCATTAAACAAATAACTCTAGTCTATCTCAAAGAAGAGTTTAAGCTAGCATAATTCTAACTGCAGATTTAAGGAAAAAATAGAATAGATGCTGCTAAAGCGTGGATTTTTGTGTTTTTAAGGACTCCTCAAGATACCTATATATAAAGTTGATATCATCAACTAATTAATCTAAATTCTTGGTTTCACACCAAATTTCTAAAAACACATATATAAAGGATTGTTAAACCTGAAATAATCGAGTCAGGTGGCTGCCATAATATAATTGGAATTCTTTTAGGATTATAAATTCGAATATGTTCTCCGAGTACCTTGTATGAATGCAATACGAGTCTTCAAGACTACCACGCAAAATGAATCATATAGGGAGAACAACGTATTTTTTAACCAATCCTCGAATTACGAGAAAAATAAAACCCTTAAAATCGTTTGTACAACGAAAAATTTCTCGTATAACGCATTATGACTACACTAGCCTGTAATTAATAGGCTTGGCATTTTTAAAGTGTTAAGTTTTGGATCCAAAAATGTGTCAATCGAGAAATTAATCCAAACTAATTTGGATTGCATGCCAACCAATCACTTATGTCGATATTTCTCTGCAGAGGGGTTTATAACCACCATCTTTATTAGTTCAGTAGCTACTTTATATGAATATTAGACAACATATTATCTAATGACGATCCTACACAATTCTCAAGTGTATGCATATCTTGAAAAAATATTCAAAGAATTGCTGGTACCAGTGCCCGCAGGCATTATAATCTCCCCATCTTCCAGTGAGGAGATATGAATTATGAGAATGTAGATATTTTTGATAGACTCTATTGGAGCGCTATGTAGCCTCTTATAAAATGCTACGTATATTATAGATGTGACTGGAATTGCCTTCCAAGAGGCATAATCTTATTAAAAGCATAATAAAATATTTTCCATGCCTTATTTGAGATGGCAGCCTTTTTCGATTTGATCATGATGAGAGAGAAATATAACTTTTTAAGTTAATGAACACCAACATCTATTAGTGTGTAGTCTCCCCCTGATTATGGCGGAAATATTTTCATCTTATTTACGAAAATAAGTTTCATATATAGAGTATTATCTGATTAATTCGAGACATATACTCATTATGAAATATGTCTTTCGACATAAAAACAAATGTAGTCTTAATAGACATACATATATGCCATCAACCATGCATTACTTTTGGAACACCAAGAAAAATAAAATAGAATAAAGATGATATGTCAAAACCAAAAGTATTAAAAATATGCAAAGAAGTCTCCTATAATTTTGTAACTTCAAGAGCCAACGAGATAATGGTTTAGATTGAAGTTAGGACACTTTCTTTTATCAAAAGAAAATTAAACTAAGATCCATATAGTCACTACAAGGACTAACAATTTTGGCTAACAAGCCGGGTGCGCACCCATTGATCTTTTATGTCCTACTGTATCTGAACATCAGTGTGAACAATCTTAATTTAGGAGATTAATATTAGGAAGAAAGAAAATTTGCTCAATATCCATTAGGAATGCAGCAATTGGTGTTTGCAATTGTGAATACGTAGTAACCAATCTCATCCTTTAAGGATCCATCTAATTCCGGTTGGTTTAAATGATTCTTTTGAGAAGAATAAAGAAATCATTATCGTATTATTTGTAGAGAAAAATCTACTTTTTGGTTGATGCAGATTTCTTTGAGGGAATAGAAATCAATAATTAATATTGGCTAAAAGTCCTTAGAATGCCAATTTTTACATCTCATTGTGGAAAATTGATGGTACAATTAATAAAATTGTATCGACAAATAATAATAAAAACAATATTGTCGTTTTCAGTATCGCATAGTCAACTTTGTAGCTGACGATGGTTTCTTGCAAATAAAATAAATAGAAACCATAAATCACATGATCTTTGTCTAATGGACAAAAGATACCAAATTCAATTGGCCGTAGGTTTTTCAACCATGCACGTGATTAGTTACCGTAAAGGTAATTAACTTGCGATATCACCAATTTCACAAAAGAAATAGAGACTGTAAACCATCTTTTGATGGATTTGTTTTTTCTTTCTCTGTATGAAAATAGTATTAGAGAAGATAGGAAATCGAACTTTTTGACAAAGTTGATCACCCAAGTCCCATAAATATAGACTATGTCTTTTAGGACTAATCAATGAATTTTAATTACATCCAGGAGGATAAGAACTTCTAAAATAGCCCGTGGGTTGCGAAGTTATATAAAATCCATAAGATGGAGTAAAGGATGATGTATAATACACTTAGGTAAAAGAACCTCCTCTTATATTGATGGATGAAATACGGATGAAAGCATTCATCCTCTAATCCACTACTCACCGAGTCATTGATATTACAAGAAAAAGATTGACATCATTAATAACTGCTTATAAAAAAAAAAGACCAAAAGGATCAAACAAACCAAAAAAAGACGAACAACAGGGTATTGTTCACAAAGTTGTTTCTTTCATGCTCGTGCACAAACTCTCGTCAGTAGTTTCATATGGTATGGCATCGGCAACCCTATGACAAACACCATAAAAAATTTATTAGAAAATAAATTCTAACTTGAAAAAAAAAAATTTAACTAAGAGAGAAGGTAAGTTGGATGCGTCAGTTGGTAGAACAACGTGCGTGATAACGTCTTATAAATAGAGAACGAGACAGAAAATAGGGAGAAGAGGGAGAGAAAATTATATTAAATGTGTGTAGAATACAAAGGTTTAGGACTCTATTTATAGAGTTAGACACAAGGGCATCCCAGTAATAAAAGATATTCACCCTAGATATTATTAACATAATTACACGTTTATTACAGGTACGATATTTTTTATATATTGTTATTTTATTCTTTTATTTTAAAAAATTTTATTGTAATTTTTTAATCTTTAATTTAAAAAATAAAAAATTGTAAAAAAGTATTTTTAAATTTTTTTTCTATAAAAACTGTTATAACTTGCGTGGAAACGGAAAAAATGGTCTAAAAAACTCGCTTTAAAATGTTCTTCAGAAGCAAAAAACGTAAAATTCAATTTTAGAAAAACAGTTATAACGTGTGTGAAAACTGAAAAACAGTCCTAAAAAACTGTCGTTATTTCCTATTTATCGGATTCATATAGGCACGGGGTTCGGGGACCCTCACGGCCACGATATATGGGTGTGACTGTTATAACGACCGTTTTTCCAGAAAAAAACGGGTGTTTTTCAAACCTTGGTTAAGAGTTAGTATTATGATCATCATTGCATTTCCTTTCACAATCCTCAAGCGATCTAATCCGGTAGTCATAGAATCAAACTTTGTTTGGTATGTAACAAAATTTCCTGGCATTTTTAGGGGCGACCCCAAAAGAATTAGGGGTGACACTAAAAAACAAAAAAGGTCACCCAAACGTAAATCTAAGCTACCCCTTATCTTCGATTTTTCGAAATGGCCAATATGCCCTTTAACCTACACCATAATCGGAGGTTAAAGGTGAATCGGCAGGTTAAATTGAAACTATACCTACCGATTATTGTGTAGATACTTCGGCTAATAATCCCTTTTATAATCGGTAGCTTATCCAACTTGTAAGACTACCGATTATAAGGAGTCCCATATTCAACCTTGTCCAAATTCCATAGGTTTTGAGGGGTGCAGAGCCAACCATAACCACTTGGCTTGAGCTGTGGATGTAGCCATAATCGGAAGCCTAATAGGTTACATACACTACCGATTATAAGTTGCCCCAAAATGAGTTTTTCTAAAATCCTTCACATAATGAATTTTGAAATCTACCATAATCGGCGGGTATATAATTATATAACCCACTGATTATAACGAGCCCCAGATCCAACCTTTGCCATATTTCATAGGTTTTGAGTGTACACAGCCAGCCATAACCACTTGGTTCGTGTTTTGGATGCAACGTTAATCGGGAGTTAAATATATTACCAAACCATCCGATTATGGATTGCCCCAAATTGAGTTTTTTTCTAAAATCCTTCATGTAAGGGAATTTGAAATATACCATAATCGGTAGAGTTAACAACTTAACAACCTACCGATTATAAGGAGCTCCAGATCGAACCTTGCCAAATTCCATAGGTTTTGAGTGTACAGAGCCAGGCATAACCATGTGGTTCGTGATTTGGATGTAGTCATAATCGTAAGCCAAATAGGTTCCACAACCTACCGATTATAGGTTGCCCCAAAATGAGTTTTTTCTAAAATCCTTCATGTGATGAATTTTGAAATCTACCATAATCGGTTGTCAAATGAAGTATTTTCACTTCCGATTATACAGTTGCCCCAAATTTTGTTTTTGCAGAAATCTCAATTTTTTCGAATTTGAGAACTATATTAATCGGTAGTTAATAAGACGTCCGATTATACAGTTACCCCAAATTTTGTTTGTGCAGAAATCTCAATTTTTCGAATTTGAGAACTATATTAATCGGTAGTTAATAAAACTTCCGATTATACAGTTGCCCCAAATTTTCTTTTTGCAGAATTGTCATTTTTTTTCGAATTTGGGAACTAGAATAATCGGTAGTTAATATGACTTCCGATTATAAAGTTTCCCCAAATTTCTTCCTTGACGACATCACCAATTTTGGGAATTTAGGAGCTACTATAATCGGTAGTCTAGTGAGGTTCTTGTTCCTTCCAATTTGTTATGGAAGCAAGATACGCGTTTGGCACAAAATCTATATTAATCGGTAGTATAATATCGTTACTAAGCTTCTGATTTCTTTATAATAATCGGGCACACAATAGCTTCCGATTATGTAAGGGCATTAACGTATTCTCCGCGTTTTTGGACATCCCTTAACGGTGTATATGGGATGGGAATAAAAAAGTCGTCCCTAATTGTTTTGGGGTCACCCTTAATAATGCCAGGTAAATTTTGGACAAAAAATGGTATTCCAGGTGATTTGTAAAGCCTATAAACATGCAAGAATTTGCATAAACTTTTGCGACTAACTCACTTTGCTTTGACAGAAAAACCTGGACCGAATAATTAGGTTAGAATTTGGCACACTGATTTAATATGTGATTTGGCAAAATAAAATAAAATAAAAATATTTTTTTTTCTAACTACAAACAAAATTTATATTGACATGAATACCGTACATGGAAAAGACGTGTTAGTAAATCTTTTATTTACATCTACAAGGTTTTTTTTTTTTTTTTTTTTTTGAAGCATGTATTTATTAAAGAAACTAGTTGGAGATTACACAAAGGTCTCTACTAGTACCCCTGGAATCGCTTAAAACAATCTTACTAATAAAGACTGGGATTGTCTGGTCCCATATTTTTGTTGTAAGATTCCCTGATTGACTTCCATCCTCTGTGTGATTAGCTATCCCGTCTGCCGCCCGGTTTCCATCTCTGTAATTGTGCTGAATGCCGTTGTATGGAATCTGATTCATTCGGTGTTTTATTTCATTTATCATTCTTAGAAGATATGAAGGCAGTGTTGTAGGAAATGAAACCGTATCGAAGAGAACTTTTATCCATTGTCTCTCTATTGCGGTTCGTGTATCCAGTAGCAGCGACTAGCTAGGTCCCTGCAATTAAAATATTAGTAATTCCTAGTGGTTGCGCCAAGGCCATGATTGTTCTTGCTTTGGAGTCTTTGCAAATGAAACCTGCGCCTACGATATTTGGATGTCCTCTCGCAGCTCCATCTATATAGATCTTTATCCATTATGAAATAGGGAAAGACCATCCCACCAATACTGTCGTTGTTGTTCCTGTACCTCTTGATGGTGTGTATGTCGGTAAGTTTCCTGGTAGAATAGAGGGTAGGGATTCCTAAGCCCATCTGTACTCTTGTTTTTTCTTTAAGGTCGAGCCTAGGATGTAGTCCAATGCTGTTTGTTTTTGGCTGTATACAAAATCATTTCTAACTATCCAAAATGACCAGAAGAAAAAACAGAAAGAGGGGATGGTTGTGGAAGGGGATTTCTATTATAGGAGTTATGAGATGGTTGTTTGTGTTAGAGCACTGCTCGGTTGGACTCGCAATCATTGCTATCTCAAGCTTGTTTGTCAAGTTTAGGCGATCAAAACTTAAGTTTTGATTTCTAGTCTACTTATAGATATGTCTCGGATTAGGATAAAATGTGTAGTTGAGCTTTAGACTTCACGGCGTTCATCGATTGGAGACGAAGATCTACTGAGAAGAGCTTGGAGGAACTTTATCAACAAAAGGTATGTGGGGACTAAAACTTATCTATTACTCAGAAGTATTCTATTGTATCACCTATTGAGACTAAGTCGTATAGCTATATAGACTTTTACATTATACACATTTGATATTTCGAGGTGATTTTAACTCGCTTACATCTTTCTCGAAATATGTGTTGGAAGCTTTTGCTTTAGCTACGTTCATCATTATACTTGACGAGTTTAGTTGGAAAACAATTTATTTGTTGGAAACTAAATAATAAGTTAAAAGATGATCATGTGAAAATTGCCTTGAAACATCTTACATGATTTGTGTGAGGTTGTCATTTGATGTCGACTCGGAATGCTTCGTATTGATCATTCGATTACTTGAAAATTACTTATAAGCTAATAGTTTGTGTGAGACAGCGATTGTCGTCTTCTAAGGATATTTCAATGATTGAAATGGGAGTTTAGAACAATTAACCATTGTCTGGATATAACATAGTATGCATACCGGTATGCAAATTATTGTGGTATGATTGAGGTCCGGAAACCAAGTTTACATACCAGTATGCAAACGGTTTTAACTGTTAAAGTCCGGGAACTAAGTTTGCATACTAGTATGCGGACGGTTCTACCTGAGTTAGGTCTGTAATGACAATATGCATACCGGTTTGCGAACTGTCGGACATGACCAAAGCCCGAAACTTAAGTTTGCGTACACGCTTGCAAACTGAGTTGGTTTAAGTTCTAAAATAGGTTAAGTATGATTTCATACTCATGAACAAATACATTTATAAATTAAGGAATGCAATCTTTGCAAATCGTGGCTAAATGTTCATGAATTGATTCTTTTGAATTAAATCCGATTTTTCTTTAATTGTGTCTTGTATACTTCTATGGGAATATAAACAATTGAACAATTCTATGAGTAACACAATTAGATTCATTTGATTATCATTTGATCTAGAAGTGTTAGATGAATGTGGTTAATACAAAAGTGTGCATATGGCTAACTTCGGTTAACTATTGTTGAGCCAACTCAATATACACGTCTAGGTACAGTTACCCATATCTAAATGAAGGTATATTTCATTTGTGTGTAATAAGCTAAGGCCATCTAACGGTGGCGAGATATTTCTATGGTTTTAAGCAAACTTAGCTTGAATCTTAAATCAGGATTTCATCTAACGGTGAAATTTCTTTGTTTTTAAGCTATCAAACCCTGATTTGAAGACTATATAAGGGAGAACTCTAGAATTTGGAAAACCTAATCTCACACCTCCTATGTGATATATCCTAGTTGCATACTAGAGTCGATTCTCCTTTAACCTATGTTTTTCCTAAAACCGTTATAGGTTAACGACTTGAAGACTTTATTGGGATTCTGAAGCCAAACCCAACTATTTTATCTGTAGTTGCTTGTTCTGATCATACTTGTTCTATCGTATTGAGTACTATCTTCTCTAAGATTGGCTCAAGATTTATCTCTGATAGGTAAGATATAAAAGTAATCGCAAAGCTCTTTGTCTCATTCTTTGTGATTCCACAATAACTGCTTCTACTACCATATAGTTAAGTTATTGTTAGGTGATTGATATTTCTAGGATGTTCTTTGGGAATATAAGACCGGATTATCAATTGGTTCCTGTTGACCTTGATTTATCAAAATACGGAACAAAACTTCGTAGGTATTTCTGTGGGAGACAGATTTATTTATCAGAATAGACTTTTTTTGTGGGAGGCAAATTTGTTTATAAAGTCTTCAACTTTGGGTCGTAGCAAGTAGCAACTCTTAGTTGTGGGTGACATCATCTAAGTGAATCAAGTGCGTAGAGTCCTTCTTGGATTCGAGAGGCATAAGGAACGCGATCGTACCTTAATCAGTGTAAGACTTGGTTAGGGCTCAACTACATTTTAGTCCAAAGTTAACTTGTAGTAGGCTTGTGTCTATAGTGGCTTAATACAGTATAGTGTTCAAATCTGGACTAGGTTTCGGGGTTTTTCTGCATTTGCGGTTTCCTCGTTAACAAAACTTCTGGTGTCTGTATTATTTCTTTTCTGCATTATATTTGTTTATATAATTGAAATATCACAGGTCGTGCGTAGTTTAATTAATTGGTAAATCCAACCTTTGGTTGTTGATTAAAATTGATTGACACTTGAACATTGGTCTGTGGTACCGTTCTAGTTATTTCTCATATCAATCAGGCTCACAGATCTCTATCTCTGTTCGATTGCGGATTGTGTTGAGAAATTGAGATATAACTCTTGGATATATTTCCTTGATTGAGTCTGACTGTTAGTTGATTCTCTGGGAATTATTTTGGAGTTAGTCCATACAGATTTCCAAACTAAATATTGGGTGTTGGTGTTGGACCCCCGCCTTTTCTGTTTGGGGAGTTATTGCATTTGATATGGTAGTGGAGGCATTCTAGGTGTTTGAGAGGTGAATAAGTAAGGTGTTCCAGCATGTAATCGCTACAAGGAAGCATAAAAGTAAATGATCAGCAAATTCTGTATCAGAATTACTGCAGGGGCATAGATTGGATTTGAAAAGATGGATTTTGTTTAGGATAATGAATGTCAGTGGACCTTTATTAATTTCTTTCCTCAAGAAAAGATGAATTTTGGTAGATATGGTAAGGTCAAAATAAATTTGGTTACTGGTAGGGGGTTCTGCTGAGGTTGATTTGCTCATTGGGTTAAGCATTGATAACTAGAGGAAGTAGTGTATTTCTTAGATTTGGAGTGTGGTCAGATGATCTTATCCTAAAGGTTGTCCAACAGGAGGTGGATGTTTCTAATTATTTGTGCTCCAAGGGGGAGGTTGTTTAGCTTATCATGGATCCAGTTATGAGGTACATGATAAATGCTATCTGCTACCATTTGGATGGGGTAGCATTGAGTTGGTTCATGGTTGGTAAAGTGTGGGATCCATTTATCCTGGTGTTTATGGGTAAAAATCGTTTCTGCCGATTTCGGTAAATTCGGTAGGTGAGTGAGAAACTGGTTCAAACCCTAAACAAATGTCTTTGCACGTGAGCACTTTATAGATTCGAGAGATCAATCTGTACAAGTCCGGCCTAAACCAAGAAATGGCCGTTCCAGACTTGCTTCGGTCACAAAGTGGAGGAGAAAGGTTGATTTGGGGAGGGAAACAAAGAAAGGTGTTGAGACCAGAATAATTCTGGGAGAGTAGTATCTCGACTTGTATAAGAAAGTAGAAGCTTGGGAAGCTTGCAAGAGATGAAAGATTTTGGGAGAGCTTGCAAAGTTGCCTTTCTGAGAGTGTAGTATTTTTCTCCTGACCGAGACCTGTTGTCTGGTGGAAATAGGTAAGACCTATTTATACAAGTCGAGATTGAAACGATACTGGCCTCATGAAGGAAGAGAGTAAAGGGTGAAATAATGAGAGGAGGTAGTAACCGCAAGGTGTTTATGGGCGAAAACGTTTTCACCATTATTTCCTCATTTATTTGACCGCTTTATTCTTTTTCATGCTTTCTTAATGTGAGCGTAGTGTACGCTGCAAGCTGTGACCGCCAAACCAAAACCCTGGAAAGCATCCCCCAGTTTGTGTTGATATCTCGAGTGTTGGTTGCACCTTGAGTGCAAGTGGCGCTGCTAGTGGCGCGTGTGGCATGTGTCATTGGCATGTGCGGAATGCCCTTGTTGCGGGTTGTACTTCGAGCGCAAGTGGCAATGCCAGAGCTACTAGTGGCGTGCGTGGCATGTGCGGAATGCCTTGGTGGTAGGTTGTACGTTGAGTGTAAGTGGCAATGCCAGAGCTGCTAGTGGCGTGTGTGGCATGTGCCAATGGCATGTGCGAATGCCTTGGTGGTAGGTTGAACGGTTTGCAAGTTAGGCTACCCAGCGTGTGTGTTTGGCATGTGCGGAAAGCCGTGGTGGTAGGTTGCACGGTTTTCAAGTTAGGCTACCAGCGTGTGTGTTTGGCATGTGCCAATGGCATGCGTGGCCGTTAGGGCCGTGGCCTTGGTAGGAAAAGCTACCAGCGAGCATGTTGGCATGTGCCAATGACATGCGTGGCCGTTGGGCCGTGGCCTTGGTAGGAAAAGCTACCGGCGAGCATGTTGGCATGTGTCAATGGCATGCGTAGCCGTTAGGGCCGTGGCCTTGGTAAGAAAAGCTACCGTGAGCATGTTGGCATGTGCCAATGGCATGCGTGGCCGTTAGGGCCGTGGCTTTGGTAAGAAAAGCTACCGGCGAGCATGTTGGCATGTGCCAATGGCATGCGTGGCCGTTAGGGCCGTGGCCTTGGTAGGAAAAGCTACCAGTGAGCATGTTGGCATGTGCCAATGGCATGCGTGGCCGACTTGGCCTAGGTTGCATGGTTTGTAAGCCTAGGGCGCTATATTTGGCATGCGCCAATGGCATAACGGCTTGGAAATATGGCTTGTGGTACATGTTGGCATGTGCCAATGGCACGTACGGCCATGTTGACCTAGCTGCACATTTTGCAATCCTAGGGCGCTATATTTGGCATGCGCCAATGGCATAGCGGCTTGGAAATATGGCTTGTGGTACGTGTTGGCATGTGCCAATGGCACGTACGGCCATGTTGACCTAGTTGCACGTTTTGCAAGCCTAGGGGATATTTTTTTGCATGCGCCAATGGCATAGCGGCTTGGAAATATGGCTTGTGGTACGTGTTGGCATGTGCCAATGGCACGTACGGCCATGTTGACCTAGTTGCACGTTTTGCAAGCCTAGGGGGCTATATTTGGCATGTGCCAATGGCATAACGGCTTGGAAATATGGCTTGTGGTACGCGTTGGCATGTGCCAATGGCACGTACGGCCATGTTGACCTAGTTGCACGTTTTGCAAGCCTAGGGCGCTATGTTTGGCATGTGCCAATGGCATAGCGGCTTAGTTTGGCATGGTTGTCAATGAGTGCGATATGTAGTTTGGTTTTGGCGTCATTTGCCATGGTGCGCGTGTGTGCGGCTTGGTTTGGTATTGTTGCCATGGTGCGCGGTTAACGAGCTTGGTTTGGCATTGTTGCCATGGTGCGCAGTGTGCGGCTTGGTTTGGCATTGTTGCCATGGTGCGCAGTGTGCGGCTTGGTTTGGCATTATTGCCATGGTGCGCAGTGTGCGGCTTGGTTTTGGCATTGTTGCCATGGTGTGCAGTGTGCGGCTTGGTTTGGCATTGTTGCCATGGTGCGCAGTGTGTGGTAGGCCTTTAAAGGTGTTTAGATTTAAGCCTACATGTTATAAACCGCAAGTGCACGGCGTCTATCGGAGACGCGGCAAGTACGGGTCGATCCCACAAGGACTTGTGGTGCTCTTATGTTGATCAAAGGGCTTACTAAAGCGAATTCGGGTGATGGTAATGTAACACAATGGGTTTGTGCCGATACGGCTAGATTATGTTCAAGTGACTCTAACTAAGGAATGAAACGAGAGATAGAAAGGTGATACTAGGGCTGCAAATCCACCACTAACCTACACTTGTGTCTTCAACTCATGATATTACTTTTGTTCCTATGATGAGAAAAGGAGAGATGTCAAGTCTTCCCTAAATCTAAGGTGTTCTCCGCTTGATAGCTTAATCACAACTAAACTATCTCTCCCAAGTATTACCTGTCTGTTTAGAGTACAACCAATCTGAGGATGGATAACAATCTAATTAGGCTTGAGTTGCAGCATCATCATCACAGGGGTATTCTAACTACAGTGTATCCATGGCATTGGCATACACTGTGAGAGCAATGTGTTGATATGCTAAGATTAAGTCTATCTTAAAAGTAATTAAGCACTCAAGAATAATACATGAACTATGAAAAACACAGTGATAAGCTAGGGTTTCATCTCAAACCCTAGCACTTTGATTTAGAACATCAAAAATAACAAATAACAGAAATTAAATCTAATTGAAGCACTGGCTAGCCCAGGCATGCCTTTCTACACAACCTCACAACTCTATTTATACATGCCAGAAATTACCCAAAACTACAAACCCTAATTTATATTTAAAATAGAAATTGAATGCAACCCATACTCTGATAGCCTCTGAATTGTTGTTCTCCCTTGCTTGTGCGGTTCTCAGACCTCTGAATCGACCATGCACGGGGTTTGGTGAAAACCCTAGCTTCAATCGTCTCAATCCTAGCTTCTAGGTTATGATAGAAGCTATGGATGGAGAAGAGTGAAGCGAGGATGGTGGAGTAGGTATTGGGGGTGATGGTGGGTGGTGCGGTGTGGCGAGGAGATGGTAAGGTGGTGGTTCCGCAACAGTGGTACGGGTGAAGGAGGTGGTAAGGTGGTGGTTTTCTCGATGGAGACGGGAGAGGAAGAAGAGAAAGATGGAAGGGAAATGGGTAAGGTCGACTAGGGTATAGGGTTAGATAATTTTGTTGTGAAGCGGGTGCGGCGAGTTGATGGGATGGCCTCGGCGACGTTGGATTTAGGCTGGAGAAGATCGAACGTCCGAGGATGATGTGGAGTGATCTGGTGTTGCACGGAGTAGCGAACTTCGATGCGAGTGGAGGCAGCGACCGTTGGATGTAGAAGATAGAAATCTCGACGGCTTGGAGTGGACGGGCTCGGATCGGGTCGCGGGTCGGGTCTAGCTCAAGCCCATGTCTTGAGATGAGTTCTACTTGTTGGGTTGCAAGCTGTTTCGTCTTGTGAGCTTTGGCTTTCTTCTCCTTGGATGCTCGACTCCAATTCTTCGCTCTTTGGCTCCTCGGATTCTCCGAGCTTTATTTATTACCTAAAAACACAAAATTAATTAATACAAATATTTATTCTTGAAAACAAAGAAAACACGAGAACTGGGATAATATCGATTTCTAAGCGCAAAAGATGAGTAAAAAGCCAATAAAAAGGTGTATAAATATGCACTATTTGGCACTCATCAAATACCCCCAAACACGAATTTTACTTGTCCTCAAGTGAAACAGATGTAAATTAAGAAATCCTAACTATTCCCCTGTCGCAGTCTCTCGAATGCATTTAGCGTATGCACTAAGCCTTTAAACCCCTAGGTGTCCCTAGTGGACGAGTTGTAGTCTCGTGAGGGTTTACCAGAGAGGTGTACCCACAAAACCTTCTCCAACTTCAGAGTGTAAAAGAGTCTCAAGCCTCCAAGAAGCTATGAGGACATAGAGTTTCGCATGCTAGTGTGAAGTTAGAACTACCAAAGAACGCATTCTCATCCTTAAGTCTTTGAGCGAGAAGTAACCATACCATATGAAAGAATTCGGATTCGATTGTGATCATAAGTCTCAACTTCTGCCTCACCATTAGGATTTTATGATAATTGCACTCAAAAAGATCGCTTTTTAGTCTCTCATGTGTGCAGGCGGGAGTAAAGAGAGAAATCATGCACACGTTGTAGGTAAGAAGGATAACCTTCCGAAATAAAATGCGGAGACTCCACAGAGGTGTGGACAAAAAGAATCTTTTACGATGATCTCTAAGGAAGGAAATCAACCATTAGCAAGGGGTGGGAGTACTCACTCACTTCTCACCCGATCGGCAATTAATATCACTCTCTCATAGGAACCATAGAAACGTCTTCAATCTTCGGTCTTCATTTGTTGATGACGAACTTCTAAACTTCACAAAACTTGACAATTTTTAACTTTTCTACTCAAATTCCTTGTTGTTTGGATTTTTCTTTATCAATTCTTCTTTACCATGGTGGTATTAAAACTAAGAAAATAAACTACAATTTTTTTTTTTTTTTTTTTTTTTTTTTTTTTATAAGTGAAAATAAAAATACAAATAATGAAACAACTAACTCCATGGACAAAGGACTTTAACACTCAATTTTTCCACAACTTGTATTGTCTTGATTTTATAAATTTTATTAATTCTCATCCTATTTTTCTTTTCTTTTTCTTTGTTGCACATAAACCTTGGACTATATCAATTTTTCTTTCAATATTCTGATGACGCTCAAAAACTGGCGGCGATGATGTGTTTCTATTGGTTTGTTGATTGAGAGAGAGAGTGATGCTAGCGCAAATCGGTATTTAGAAGGAGTTTTCATCTTTAGACGTCACCCTCATGATTGACAAAAACTAGCACTCAAGAGATCAAAAGCGATCTTTGAAATTGGTGCGAAGTTGGGTAGCTCACCATTCCTACCCGGAATTGACGTACGGTGACACACACTCTAATGACTTTTCTAGAAAGTTGCAAAAAAATGAAGGTTGGTGCCTCACTTGATGTAAAATGGGTAGTCTCCACTATGGGTGATCACAATTCTACTACCGAATATCTAAACATCACCTAATTCGCTCTCTGGTATTGTTAAATCCAACTTTAATGCTCTAATCAACTAAGAAACCCGATTGTGTTCTCCGGTACTTCTAACTTCTGTTATTTCGGTCAGACTCTCTATGTAAACATAGCTAGAAGCATGCTAGTGACTCTATAATCTCTAAAAGTTGGAGGTTTTTACAAAAAGTTTTTTTTTTTTTTTTTTTTTTTTTTTGAAAATAAAAGATTAAAAAGACTAAAAACTCTAAATGCAAATGCACCCCCAAACCTAAATCAAACATTGTCCTCAATGTGTCTATATATAGAAAAAATTTAAACAATCACATACCATGAGAACTATGTTGAGAAGAGAAAAGGGAAGAGATTACCGGATGTCGGCGGAGCACGGTTAGAGTTTCATTCGTTAAGGCTAGAATCCAACATCTCATATCGGATTAGCATCATATATGCGCAAGAAGACTCAACCGAATCAAGAAAAAGAAAAAAAAAAATTTTTAGCAAGTCCTACTGGATATATACAATGAAAATTCACCATACACTTACAATCTAAAGAGTTGAGGATCAACCCAATAGAAAATATATACAAACATCAACAGCCTTACAAAGATATAATATGAGAGTGCAAGTAAGACTGTGTATGTGAATGAGTTTCCCCAAACCTAAACTTGTCAACAGGTGTGTTTTGGAGCACAAAATCTTGCAATTTTAAAGGTACATCATGCAAAAGGTCTAACTCAAAATGAGTATTGCTAAGAACAATGAGACATACACATACCAACCGTGGTTCCCTAAAGGTGTTATACTTTGATGCAAAATAGTCCAAGAGGACTTGGGAAGCACAAAGTTCTAGGCCTAGATTAGGCATTTTCGAGAAAAGTTGGTTTTGCAATTTTGTTACAAACTACACCTAGGTTTGGTGGAGGAGTTTCAATTTGTGACTCAGGAGAGAGGTTAGGTACATCTAAGTTGTTTTCATGTATAAAATCATTTGCACCATCACACACTTTCCTAAAGTCGGAAGAAGGTAAATCATGTTCATTTTCACAGGACAATTCATCAATTTCCATGTCAAATTCATCAGAGGAGGCAACATATTGTGACATGGGAAGGGAATCAGACACAACAACAATATCATGATCCAAAAGAACATTAGTGTCAACAGAAGATTCATCCTTTCCTAAGTCACAAACAAGTTGTGAAGCATGCTCACATTCACTGAAGAATTTCACAAAACCAAGCTCAAAGTTAATATCACATGTATGAATGTTAGAAGAAGTATCATTCATAGGGTTCACAGAAGAGACGCCTAACATCTCTGAACCAAAAGATTCCATCATATTTTCTGTATATACATGCTCTTCTAACATATCATATTCATCATCATCATCATCATCATAGCAAAAATGCATTTCCCTATTCAAAATTGTAGTATTTCTAGTCCACTCATTTATTTCTAGGTGAGGCTCATATTCAATATTAGTTACATGAGTAGGACTTTCAACATGCAATTCATTAGGACTAACATTCATTTCACCCTGAAATTCCTCCCTTTCCTCATTTAGTGCATCAAGGATTTGACTCATTTTGAGTTCTAAACTCGCAAACCTTTGGTCAGTTAACTTTTGATATTGCACAAGGTTTTGATTGAATTCTAAAATTTCATTATGTTGTTCAATGAAAGGAGAGTCTTCAACAGTAGGAAATTCATAATCAATGCTATATGGTTTATCATGCAATACACTCCTAGCATTATTTTGTTTGATGAGTCTGAGATTTTCCTCCACAGATTGAGAAGTACAAAATTGTTCAACTTCCCACTGTGGTGGATGACACATGTGGGAATAATTATTAGGGTCCATGTATTGAGGTCCAGGACTGTGACAATGTCCATAAAAATCCCTATAACTATTGACATCATGGTTTGTTGGAGGTTCATACTGTGAAGCGTGCCCGTAAGCAAGCTCTCCAAGGGATTTGTTTGTATCCCCAGTTGCAGACCAAAATCCTGACATGATTTAATAACTCAAATTGAACTCAAAGCCTAGTTTGGTTTATGTGGGCCTTGGTTTATTGGGTTTTTGGTTTGTTGGGTTTCATTTGGTTTGTGTGGAATTTGGTTTGTTTGGGCTTTGTTATTTGGTTTTTGTGGGAAGCCCAGTAGTTGTGTGCAACGCCCAGGTTGTGTAGAAACACAGCCCAAAGGTTATGGGAAGTGGGCTTAGTTATGTGTATAGCCCAACAGTTCAGCTAATGTGGGCTGAAGGTTGGCATAATGCAAAGCCCAGTGGGTGGGCTTCGGTTTACGTGACTGACCAAGCGGCTCGGTGATGTGGGTCTCAGGCGAGTGCAGCCCGGTTGCTCGGCCAGGTATGTGGGCCTCGTTTTGTGGGCGGATTGTTTTTGTGGGCTTCGGCTTGTGCGAGCCCGGTCAGGTTAGTCTAAGTGCAAATGCACGGTCTGTGGCTGGTTGGGACGAGCCCGAAGTTGTGCCGGCGGCTCGGGTTATGCTTAAACGGCCAAGATCAGTGAAGGCGCGGTACCTGAGCGGTGGTTGTGGACTCAGTGTGTGCACTGGCTAGGCAAAGATTGTGTGAAAAACAGTTTATGCACAGCTTGGTTTCTCAGCAATCACAAATTGGAAGTTGCACAGCACAGTTAATTACAAACTCACACAGACACAGCACAGCTTGGATTCAAGTGCAGTTCACATCACAGGACAACCACAGCTAGGTTTATGTGAAAAGCACTGCCGCACAGACCTCTCAAAACATGAGACACAGCACAGGGTTGTCAGAACAATGATTTTGCTTAAGTGCCACAGATTGATGCACACAGTTATGCAGGTTAGATTTAAGCTTAGCACAGGCTGGCAATATTACAGCTCAGTTGTGTGAGCTTCAGCTGTGTGCACTGGTTATGTGCAGAGACACATCTTGGCAAGCTATGTGCATCCCTGGTCAGGCCAAGCACAAGAAAAACAACAACTCACAAAAGAAATGACCCAATTTCCCAAACTTGAACACAGCACAAGAAACTCATTCACAAGACAAAGACACTGGCTTGTGCAGGGCAAGCTTAGCAGGCTTACACAGGTTATGCAAGGGGGTCAAATGGGGCTAAGCTTAGGGCTTGTTAAAGCTAAGGTTGCTCAGGTTGACAGAGCAAGGTTTTCATTTAGCCAAGCAACTCATGCACAAAGACAGTAAATAGCTCAAAGGGGATTAGCACATGCTGTTGAGCTCCAAACTCGAAATCATGCACAAGTTGGTTACGAGTTGCGGCTCGAGTCTCTATGGTCAGGGGCTGGGACCGAGCACTAAGGGCAAATGTAACCCAAGCATGGATTTCGGGTTTTCAATGGAATTTAAAACAAATACGCAATGCACAACTCGAGCATGCAATGAGGTAAGCTCGAGATAAGATTTAGCACAAGGTCAACAAGCAAGCATACATATTATTCATTCATTCATGCAAGGTCTAGCATGCTTGGTAAGCGGCTCCTTGATCAACCAGGGTATCACTGCATTTGCGGCTAAACAAAGACAGTAGGCACACAAAGTTGCGATTCAGTAGTCGATGATGAGTGCCAAATAATGCATATTTATACACCTTTTTATTGGCAATTTACTCATCTTTTGCGCTTAGAAATCGAGATATTATCCCATTCTCGTGTTTTCTTTGTTTTCAAGAATAAATATTTGTATTAATTAATTTTGTGTTTTTAGATAATAAATAAATCTCGGAGAATCTGAGCAGCCAAAAGAGCAGAAGAATTGGAGACGAACATCTATGGAGTAGAAAGCCAAAGCCCGCGCGCGCAACAGTTGCAACCCAACAAGTAGCAACTCATCTACAAGACATGGGCTCGAGCTATCCATCTCAGACCCACGACCGGATCAAGCCCATCATTTCTGAGCCGTTGAGATCTCCCTCAACTACATCCTACGGTCGCTCAGCTTTGCATATCATTACTCGATGCTCCCGCTCCACACCAAATCTACCCAATACTCCCTGAGCCGTTCAGATCGCCTGCTCTTCATCCAACGCTCGCTCAACCCGTTCCATCGTCCGTCGCCGCGCCTGCCTCACAACGAATCAACCTAACCCTATACCCATCGAGCAACTCCCCCATTCTCTTTTCCACTTTCTCTTTCTTCCTCCTCTCCCGTCTCCATCACAGAGCAGAGCTCTGCTCTTTACCTCCATCTCCATCCCCTGCCGCACCATCCTCATCTCCTCACCCTGACACCATTAACAGCAGCCGCACCACCTTCTCCCTCTCTAGACCTAGACATCTCTTTCTTAGCTTCTATCATAACCGTAGAAGCTAAATCAGAGATGACTAGAGCTAGGGTTTTACCAAACACTCCATCAATGATGTTCTCAGAGCCGCACAAGCAGAGGAGAAGCTATTGAGCGACGTAGGTGAGAGTAATTTGTATTTAATTTCTATTTTAAAGTAAATTTAGGGTTTGGTATTTGGGGATTTTCTTGAGTGATGGGTGTTCATGGAAAGCATGCCTGGGCTAGCCAGTGCTTCACTTAGTTTCAATTTGTAGTTTTATTTCTTGT
This sequence comes from Papaver armeniacum, assembly GCA_023531295.1. Classification (NCBI taxonomy): domain Eukaryota; kingdom Viridiplantae; phylum Streptophyta; class Magnoliopsida; order Ranunculales; family Papaveraceae; genus Papaver; species Papaver armeniacum. The sequence goes on from JAJJWW010018640.1 coordinate 49,757, forward strand.
AATGTTTTAATTTCATTCACTGGGGTGTTGATGAAACCCCTAGTTTCTATGTTAAGCATATCAATCTTCATGTGTTCTTGTTATATATGATTGAATTGTTAGGATTAATGCTTAGTTAATGAATCAACAATTGCGTGATAGGGTGTCTTGTAGAAAGACATCCTATACTAGGGAAGAGTTAGGGATTTATCTAACCAAAGATCAACTTTAGACCTTCAAATGAAGGCACAAGAATACAATTCTAGTTGAGTTACACGAGCATGAAACTAGAGGTGGATTCACCACACTGGTGCTTTCCACATTGCCACTTGCCTTAGCTTAGAGTCACTAAAACAACTTCATCGTTTCTACGACACAAAACATTAGCTCTGTCACTTGTTACTTCACCCGAAATTCAGTTAAGTAAGCCCTCTTGATCACTCATACGGCACCACAAGTCTCTGTGGTTCGACCCGCACTTGCTCAGTCCTACAACCAAGACACCGTGCACTTGCGGTATAACAAGTAGGTCATAAAAACATACACCTTTAGAGGCCTACCAAGTTTTTGGCGCCGCTGCCGGGGACTTGGCGCGTGCCCTGTGTTCATTGGCTCGCTTCACTGTTTTTCTTTACTACCCTGTATATATGTATTTGTATCATAGTGTAACTTAGCTTTTGTAGTGTAACTTAGTTTCAAGTTCATTGTGTTTAGTTCATTGCCTGTAACTTAAGCCATTGTAGTATAACTTAACTTGTAGAGTAACTTAGCATTGTTAATTTTATCTCGCCTTTCATCTCGTAACTTAGCATATCATTTGCATCTCATTGCATACTGGTATAACCCCGCATATAGTTTCACTTCAACCCCGCATATGGTTTGCTTTCCCCGTAATTTATGACTTGTTTTAACCTTTGCATCATAGCTTCCTTTTGTAGTTTCATAGCTTCTCGCATCATTGCCCCGCATATTAATCCCGTCGGTCAAGTTATTTTCAGTGCATGTGGTAAGGTCGAGCCAACCAGTTGTGCTACCCATATTACCCGTGTGTTCTTGAAGCAGCTTGAGCAAAGCTTTGAAGTCTGTTGAGCCTCGAGAGCATACCGGAGGTTAGTAATTGAACATTGTATGACCCCCGATAAACTAGTTCACCTGGCTAGCCCTTGGTCTACCACTGTATTGCCCTGCGCTTTACATAAACCCCGAGCATGCCTGCTAGTCGGGATGCTCATGTGAATACTTCTTTGATATGTGACCTTGCATGCTAGCCTCGTTGAGCTGTTGAGCTGCTGACCGCACTCTGTTACATTAGATACCTTGCCAAGCAGCCCCCGTAGCTGTGAGGTTGGGCTTGGATAACTTGATTAGCTACAAGACAAGTGACGTCAAACCGAGATAGTTGATTCCTCATGCTTTAACCTTCATGTATGTTCAACCTTGTACTAGGCCTTGATATCTGCTGAGCTTTGCGGACCACGAGCATAACCATCGCCTGAGCTCCGAGCCCACCGGGCTGTTGAGCCTCAGAGCATACCTGTGAGCCACCACTGTGCTAAACCGAGTTATTGTGTGGCCTGAGCTAGTCTGTGTTACCCTGTGTGTGCATTTGCCAACCTGTGGAGAGCTTGAGCTGCTCTCAGACTTGAGTTGTGAGAGACTTGCCAATCTCTGCCAATCCCTGCACCTGCACATAACTCACCAGGCTGTGCACACAGCCAGTGCAAGAGCTTGCCAAGCTCTGCACAACTGAACCATCAGCCCACATATAGCTGGGCTGTGCAGCAAAAACTAGGCCCACATCACATCATCTGGGCTGTACAATTTCACAGTGCAGACCGGGTCTGCTTATAACCGAGCCACAGTTCGACTGGCCGTGCTGTTGAAGCCCTCAACCAGGCCGAACATAACCTAGAGCCCACACCCAAAATGAAGCTCGCACAACCGAGCCGAAACCCACACACTGGGGTGTAAACCCGGCCAACTTGTCCAACCGAACACGGGCTGCATTGCCAAGGCTTGACCTACAAACCGTACACTGGTCGTTTTTAATCAAAACCCAGTTCAGTAAGGCTAATCGAACCCACACTTCTGGGCTTGCACAGAACTGAGCCCAACACCACTAAGAACTGGGCTCTGCACGAAACTGAGCCCACTGTCAACTAGGCTTTGCAAAACAATCTGGGCTTTACATTTTCACCCAACCTGGGCCGGCAAACCAAAACTGAGCCCAATAAACCAAATTGATTTTTGCATAACCTGGGCTTAAACCAAACTGAATCCCCCACAAACTGCATTCCCACATAAACCAAACCAAAACCCAATAAACCAAATGAAACCCAATAAACCAAACTGAGTCCACTACAAATGGGCTTTGAGTTCAATTTGAGTTATTAAATCATGTCAGGGTTTTGGTCTGCATCTGGGGATGGAAACAAATCCATTAGAGAGCTTGCTTACGGGCACGCTTCACCATATGAAACCCCCACAGACCATAATGATTTTAGGGCATATTATGAGCCTTCTCAGGGCCCTGACCTTGAGTACTCATACCCTAACCATCATGAGCACATGTATCAGTCACCACAGTGGGGAGTTGAACAATTTTATACTCCCCCGACTCCTTGTTTACAATCACTAATGGAAACGCTCATGGAACAAAATGCTAGGCTTGAACTGAATGCAATACATGACCATCCATATAACAACATGCATGATCATCCCTTCTCTAGTGAACCATGTGCACAACCATTTAATGATTATTCATATGAAACATGCATACCCACTATTGAAGACTCTCCCTCCATTGAACAATGTCACATGTTCTTAAAGATGAACCTGATTCATTTAGAAAAAGAAGAATGGAAGGCAGTTCATGATAGAATGATTATTGTCCCTAATAAAGAAAATCTTGAAAATAGTGTTTCTCTTCCTACTCATGCAACGAACACTGAATATGAACCTAATCTAGAGGTAAATGAGTATACTAGAAATGCTAATAGGGAAATGCATTTTTGTTATGATGATGATGATGATGAATATGATATGTTAGAAGAGCATGTGTATACAGATAATATGATAGAATCTTTGAGTTCAGAGACGTTAGGCGTCTCTTCTGTGAACCCTATGAATGATACTTCTTCTAACATTCATACATGTGATCTTAACTATGAGCTTAGTTTTGTGAAATTCTTCAGTGAATGTGAGCATGCTACACAACTTGTTTGTGACTTAGGAAAAGATGAATCTTCTGTTGACACTAATGTTCTTTTGGATCATGATATTATTGTTGTGTCTGATTCCCTTCCCATGTCACAACATGTTGCCCCCTTTGATGAGTATGACATGGTGATTGATGAATTGTTCTGTGCTGGTGAACATGATTTACCATCTTTTGACTTTAGGAAAGTGTGTGATGGTACAAATGATTTTAAAAATGAAAACAACCTAGATGTACCTAACCTCTCTCCTGAGTCACAAATTGATACTCCTCCACCAAACCTAGGTGTAGTTTGTCACAAAATTGCAAAACCAACTTTTAAAGAAAATGCCTAACTTAGGCCTAGAGCTTTGTGCTTCCCAAGTCCTCTTGGACTATTTTGCATCAAAGTATAACACTTTTAAGGAACCACAGTTGGAATGTGTATGTCTGCCTGTTCTTAGCAAAACTCATTTTGAGTTAGACCTTTTGCATGACGTACCTTTAAAATTGCAAGATTTTGTGCTCCCAAACACACCCGTTCACAAGTTTAGGTTTGGGGGAAACTCATTCACATACACAGTCTTACTTGCACTCTCATATTATATCTGTGTAAGGCTGTTGATGTTTGTATATATTTTCTATTGGGTTGATCCTCAACTCTTTAGATTGTTAGTTTATGGTGAATTTTTGTATATAATCCAGTAGGACTTGTTAAATTTTTCTTTTCTTGAATCGGTTGAGTCTTCTTGTGCATATATTGTGCTAATCCGATATGATCTCTGCTGAGAATGTTGGATTCTAGCCTTGACTAGTGAAGCTCTAACCTTGCTCCCGCCGACATACCGGTAATCTCTTCCCTTTTCTCTTTTCAGCATAGTTCTCATGGTATGTATTTGTTTAATTTTTCCTATCTGTTGACACATTGAGGACAATGTTTGATTTAGGTTTGGGGTGCATTTGCATTTAGAGTTTTTAGTCTTTTTAACCTTTTATTTTCATTAAAAAAAAAAAAAAAAATTTGAACTCTTTTTGTAAAAACCTCCAACTTTTAGAGATTTTAGAGTCACTAGCATGCTTCTAGCTATGTTTACATAGAGAGTCTGACCAAAATAACGAGAACTTGGAAATACTTGGAGAACGCAATCGGGTTTCTTAGTTGATTAGAGCGTTAAAGTTGGATTTAACCATACAGGAGGGCGAATTAGGTCTTTGTTTAGATATTCGGTAGTAGAATTGTGATCAACCATAGTGGATACTACCCATTTTACATCAAGCGAGGTACCGACCTTCACTCTTTGTGACTTTCTAGAAAAGCTTTTAGAGTGTGTGTCACCGTACGTCAATTCCGGGTAGGAATGGTGAGCTACCCAACTTCGCACCACTTTCAGCACTACTTTTGATCTCTTGAGTGCTAATTCCGTCAATCATGAGGGTGACGTCTAAAGATGAAAACTCCTTCTAAATATCGATTTGCAGTTAGCATCACTCTCTCTCAATCAACAGATCCATAGAAACACATCATCGTCAGCAAGCGGAGCAACATCAGAATATTTGAAGAAAAGTTGATATAGTCCAAGGTTTACGTGCAACAAAGAAAAGAAAAGAAAATAGGATGACAATTAATAAAATTTGTAAAATCAAGACAATACAAGTTGTGGAAAAATTGAGTGATAAAGTCCTTTGTCCATGGAGTTAGTTATTTCATTATTTGTATTTTTATTTTCACTTATTGTAATGTAAAAAAAAATAAAAAAAAATAATAATAATAATCAAAAATCAAAAATCAAAAAAAAATATTGTAGTTTATTTTTGCTACCACCATGGTAAAGAAGAATTTAAAAAGAAAAATCCAAACAACAAGGAAATTGAGTAGAAAAGTTAAAAATTGTCAAGTTTTGTGAAGTTTAGAAGTTCGTCATCAACATTTGAAGACCGAAGACCGAAGAGTGAAGACGTTTCTATGGTTCCTATGAGAGATTGATGTTAATTGCCGATCGGGTGAGAAGTGAGTGAGTACTCCCACCCCTTGCTAATGGTTGATTTCCTTTCTTAGAGATCATCGAGAAAAAGATTCTTTTGTCCACACTTCGTGGAGTCTCAGATTTTATTTCGGAAGGTTATCCTTCTTACCTACAACGTGTGCGGGATTTCTCTCTTTATTCCCGCTTTTTGCACACATGAGAGACTAAAAAAGCGATCTTTTTGAGTGCAATTATCATAAAACCCTAATGGTGAGGCGAAGTCGAGGCTTATGATCACAATCGAATCCGAATTCTTTCATATGGTATGGTTACTTCTCGCTCAGCACTTAAGGATGAGAATGCGTTCTTTGGTAGTTCTAACTTCCGTTACTAGCATGCGAAACTCTATGTCCTCATAGCTCCTTGGATGCTTGAGACTCTTTTACACTCGAAGGTAGGAGAGGGTTTTGTGGGTACACCTCTGGTAAACCCTCACGAGACTACAACTCGTCCACTAGGGACACCTAGGGGTTTAAAGGCTTAGTGCATACGCTAAATGCATTCGAGAGACCTGCTGGGGTATAGTTAGGATTTCTTATTTTTGTTTCACTTGAGGACAAGTAAAATTCAGGTTTGGGGTATTTGATGAGTGCCAAATAATGCATATTTATACACCTTTTTATTGGCAATTTACTCATCTTTTGCGCTTAGAAATCGAGATATTATCCCAGCATTCTCGTGTTTTCTTTGTTTTCAAGAATAAATATTTGTATTAATTAATTTTGTGTTTTTAGATAATAAATAAAGCTCGGAGAATCTGAGCAGCCAAAAGAGCAGAAGAATTGGAGACGAGCATCTATGGAGCAGAAAGCCAAAGCCCGCGCGCGCAACAGTTGCAACCCAACAAGTAGCAACTCATCTACAAGACATGGGCTCGAGCTATCCATCTCAGACCCACGACCCGGATCCAAGCCCATCATTTCTGAGCCGTTGAGATCTCCCTCAACTACATCCTACGGTCGCTCAGCTTTGCATATCATTACTCGATGCTCCCGCTCCACACCAAATCTACCCAATACTCCCTGAGCCGTTCAGATCGCCTGCTCTTCATCCAACGCTCGCTCAACCCGTTCCATCGTCCGTCGCCGCGCTCGCCAACGAATCAACCTAACCCTATACCCATCGAGCAACTCCCCCATTCTCTTTTCCACTTTCTCTTTCTTCCTCCTCTCCCGTCTCCATCACAGAGCAGAGCTCTGCTCTTTACCTCCATCTCCATCCCCTGCCGCACCATCCTCATCTCCTCACCCTGACACCATTAACAGCAGCCGCACCACCTTCTCCCTCTCTAGACCTAGACATCTCTTTCTTAGCTTCTATCATAACCGTAGAAGCTAAATCAGAGATGACTAGAGCTAGGGTTTTACCAAACACTCCATCAATGATGTTCTCAGAGCCGCACAAGCAGAGGAGAAGCTATTGAGCGACGTGGGTGAGAGTAATTTGTATTTAATTTCTATTTTAAAGTAAATTTAGGGTTTGGTATTTGGGGATTTTCTTGCATGTATAAATAGGAGTGATGGGTGTTCATGGAAAGCATGCCTGGGCTAGCCAGTGCTTCACTTAGTTTCAATTTGTAGTTTTATTTCTTGTAATGTTTTAATTTCATTCACTGGGGTGTTGATGAAACCCCTAGTTTCTATGTTAAGCATATCAATCTTCATGTGTTCTTGTTATGATTGAATTGTTAGGATTAATGCTTAGTTAATGAATCAACAATTCTGTGATAGGATGTCTTTGTAGAAAGACATCTATACTATGGAAGAGTTAGGGATTTATCTAACCAAAGATCAACTTTAGACCTTCAAATGAAGGCACAAGAATACAATTCTAGTTGAGTTGCCTGAGCATGAAACTAGAGGTGGATTCACCACCCTGGTGCTTTCCACATTGCCACTGCCTTAGCTTAGAGTCACTAAAACAACTTCAGTCGTTTCTACGACACAAAACATTAGCTCTGTCACTTGTTACTTCACCTGAAATTCAGTTAAGTAAGCCCTCTTGATCACTCATACGGCACCACAAGTCTCTGTGGTTCGACCCGCACTTGCTCAGTCCTACAACCAAGACACCGTGCACTTGCGGTATAACAAGTAGGCCATAAAAACATACACCTTTAGAGGCCTACCAGTCAGCTAGGTTATGTGGGTTGCTGCTCAAGCTCACAGCTTCAGGGACTGGAGCTTGGCTCAGGGCTGTGTAAGGTAAGGCACATAACAAGCTATCACACAGAGTTTAAGCTATGCATAGTTTGGTAGCAATTTAGGCTAACTTCCAAATCGCAGCTCAGGCGCAACTGTGACAGGGCAGTTTAGGCTATGTTGATCCTTGTCTCCTCTTCCCTTGGCTCAGCAGCACCACAGCATAGTAAGTACCTGCTGGCTCAACAAGTCACTTTAGTTCTCAATATTTGCACAGCTAAAGCAAGAGCACTAGTGCTACAATGACAGAATTCGGAGCTATGCTTTATTTCAAAAATTGGGGCCACAGGATGATAATAGCTGACATAATGTTTAGTGATGCTCTGCAGCTGAGAGTATTTTGGACTGATACAGGGGAAAAATGACAGTTGTTATACTTAATTGGACTGATAGGGATCAGGGTTACATGTAACACTATGCTACATGCAATGATGCTTATAGCTCAGATCAAAAATTCAAGATGCAAATGAGATGAATCAAATGCAAAAAAAACAATGGATTATACTAGACTACAAGAATAATTACACTAAGTGACACTACAATGCCATGAAATTTGCAAGAATAGAGAACTAACAGCTAAAGATGCAAAAACAGTGAAGATGTAAACAAGAGAGAACAACTATATTACACTAATACAGGGTTAAAGATGACAATGCACGGTGAGTATGTACAGGGTGAAATGAGATTTCAGTGAAGCAAGCAATGAATCACAGGGCACACGCCAAGTCCCCGGCAGCGGCGCCAAAAACTTGGTAGGCCTTTAAAGGTGTTTAGATTTAAGCCTACATGTTATAAACCGCAAGTGCACGGCGTCTATCGGAGACGCGGCAAGTACGGGTCGATCCCACAAGGACTTGTGGTGCTCTTATGTTGATCAAAGGGCTTACTAAACTGAATTCAGGTGATGGTAATGTAACACTGATGGGTTTGTGCCGATACGGCTAGATTATGTTCAAGTGACTCTCACTAAGGAATGAAACAGAGATAGAAAGGTGATACTAGGGCTGCAAATCCACCACTAACCTACCTTTGTGTTTTTAACTCATGATATTACTTTTGTTCCTATGACAGAAAAGGGAGAGATGTCAAGTCTGCCCTAAATCTAAGGTGTTTCTCCGCTTGATAGCTTAATCACAACTAAAATATCTCTCCCAAGTATTACCTGTCTGTTTAGAGTACAACCAATCTGAGGATGGATAACAATCTAATTAGGCTTGAGTTGCAGCATCATCATCACAGGGGTATTCTAACTACAGTGTATCCATGGCATTGGCATACCTTTGTGAGAGCAATGTGTTGATATGCTAAGATTAAGTCTATCTTAAAAGTAATTAAGCACTCAAGAATAATACATGAACTATGAAAAACACGGTGATAAGCTAGGGTTTCATCTCAAACCCTAGCACTTTGATTTAGAACATCAAAAATAACAAATAACAGAAATTAAATCTAATTGAAGCACTGGCTAGCCCAGGCATGCCTTTCTACACAACCTCACAACTCTATTTATACATGCCAGAAATTACCCAAAACTACAAACCCTAATTTATATTTAAAATAGAAATTGAATGCAACCCATACTCTGATAGCCTCTGAATTGTTGTTCTCCCTTGCTTGTGCGGTTCTCAGACCTCTGAATCGACCATGCACGGGGTTTGGTGAAAACCCTAGCTTCAATCGTCTCAATCCTAGCTTCTAGGTTATGATAGAAGTTATGGATGGAGAAGAGTGAAGCGAGGATGGTGGAGTAGGTACATTTGGGGTGATGGTGGTCAGTGCTTGGTGGTGGCGAGGAGATGGTAAGGTGGTGGTTTGCAACGGGGGTACGGGTGAAGGAGGTGGTAAGGTGGTGGTTTTTCTCTGATGGAGACGGGAGAGGAAGAAAGATAAAGATGGAAGGAAATGGGTAAGGTCGACTAGGGTATAGGGTTAGATAATTTTGTTGTGAAGCAGGTGCAGCGAGAGTTGATGGGATGGCCTCAGCGAGCGTTGGATTTAGCTGGAGAAGATCTGAACGGCTGAGGATGATGTGGAGTGATCTGGTGTTGCACGGGAGCAGCGAACTTCGATGCGAGTGGATCGAGGCAGCGACCGTTGGATGTAGAAGATAGAAATCTCGACGGCTTGGAGTGGACGGGCTCGGATCCGGGTCGCGGGTCGGGTCTAGCTCAAGCCCATGTCTTGAGATGAGTTTCTACTTGTTGGGTTGCAACTGTTTCGCGCGCGGGCTTTGGCTTTCTGCTCCTTGGATGCTCGACTCCAATTCTTCGCTCTTTGGCTCCTCAGATTCTCTGAGCTTTATTTATTACCTAAAAACACAAAATTAATTAATACAAATATTTATTCTTGAAAACAAAGAAAACACAGAATCTGGGATAATATCTGATTTCTAAGCGCAAAAGATGAGTAAAAAGCCAATAAAAAGGTGTATAAACATGCACTATTTGGCACTCATCAGTGTGCGACTTGGTTTTGGAATTAGGGTTCTGTGTCGAAAACCCTAATCTGGTATTTTGAAAAAATACCCCTATTAATTATTTACACTGAGTTAAATGCTCTTAGTTAATGTGTTGCGGGTAACACTAGGTCATGGGGTTTTACGATTTTACCCCTTGTTTAAAAACCACCATCAACATTAAGTCCCCTGCTTAGCTCGGAACAGGGGCTTTGTTGCGAGGTAAGCATAAGATGGTGACAAACTATCAACGACAAACCATAAAAAGAATTGAGGAGGCTTGTCGACCTTTTATAAATAGGATTTGGAATCCTTGCCTCCGGTAGTTTTGCACAAATCGGGAGGTCGGCACAATTGGTGGGGCGGTGCGGCTTGGGCGACATTGGGAAGTTGGCGTGAGGAACCGGTGTGCTAGTTTGGTGGGACCGGGCGCAAGGTGTAGAAGGCGTGCGTGCTTGCAGGCGTGACTTGGGCGGCCATTTGGAAGTCGGTGCAATTGGTGGGGCCAGTGCAGCTTGGGCGACGTTGGGAAGTTGCGTGAGTTGGGAAACTGAGTGTGCTAGCTGGTGGGACCAGCGCAAGGTGTGGAAACCGTGCGTGCTTGCTGGCGTGACCGATGTAAACAAGGAGGGAGCAGGTGTTTCTTCAGATAGCAAAGTTTTCCTTATCTTGCTTTCCTTCACGTGCGGCTTCAATTAGGGCATTATTCATGCTAAAATCTGGAAGCGTTACGTCCCTCATTGCTTTCTTTCCCTTTTCAAGATTCCGTATTTATACCCAAAATAATTGCATCGTCTCCTCGTTTGAGAAAAGGTTCTTCTTTTCGAGTTTCTCTCTTTGTCATGTCGCACAGAGATGAATCATCTCTTAACCAGCCAAGTTCTCCAAGTGAAAGTGTGAGGTCTAATTCTTGCAAAAAGCACCCCAACCGGGGTTATTCGGGCTAAGAAGATCATCTGGGGTATGTTTTCTTATTCTTCTCTTGCTCGTGTTATCTTCTTTTATATGTGCATAGATATGGTAGAACCGGGTCATTTTTTTTTATCTTTCGCATTGTATGATGGGACCCTCCAGGGATGGCTGCGCCTTTAACTCTTCGGAGAAGGATTTCGGACTTGGTGAAGATCGGTCTTCTTCTCTTGAGGAGGCATTGGTTTGGACTGAATCTCCATTCCACGAAGCTAGCGAAATCATTAAGGACCTCCCTTCCATCTATCCCCACGAAGAACAGGTGCATATTCAGACTTTCTTGGGTTCAGTGAGCATGGAGGAGGGGCGAGAGAACAAGGAAGAGTCTTGGCATGTTGAAAGGTTTCAGCGTGGCAAAGCCTTTCCTCGATCCGGGCATGGGGCGGATCGGACTGTTTCTAGGTTGAAGCATCGGAAAAGTGAACGTGTGGTGGTCTTGGAGGAGAACGCCATGATTCTCGACCCTGATGTGGATGAATCAAAAAACTTTCTCCGAAGTGTCGCTGAGAAAATCTTTGAAGGATCATATGATGGAAGCGAAATATCCTTTGAAGTTGATGCCAAAGGTGTTGTTGGTGATCTGGAGAGGGGTTATGGTGGCGTATCTTTGGAATGGTCGTTGGGGAGGACACCGCTGCCTGCTGTGTGGTCGCTTTGGGAAGGGATGTTGAGGTTGCTGCTGCTAAACCGTTGAATGGAACCTTTGTTGCCCGAAGGATTGCTGGGGGAAGTGCTTGAAGATAGCTTTGCCCGAGGAGACTTGTGCTCCATCCTTTGAGGGCTAGTTCCTCCCTTTTGTTATTTCTGTTAGCTGCTTAGTTCCCCTGGTGTTCCCTTTTTTTTGTAAAATCGTCTTTTCCTTCTTCTCCATCAGTCGACATTTTGCTTCCTATATATATATATATATTTTATTTTTTTTTGAAAGAGGTTGTGGCATGATGGCTCTGCAATGGTTTTCTGGTTTTTTCTGGTGTATTTCTCTGATATCTGAAGGATTCGCTCGGAGAGAGATATATTTATTTTTATTTTATCTTTTTTTTTTTGGCAAAAGGGAAACCCCTAGGGAAAAAATACAAATGGTGTATTCATCCTGGGGAATTACAGCTATTAAGAGGAATTGTTAAAGGAAGTACTGAAAAGGGAGTGATTGGGAAGTACAGCATTTTAGGGATTGCATTCCTTGAGCCATCGCGAGTGAACTATCACGCCTTCAGGTGTGTATGTATTGACGAGCTTGCAATATCATCCCAAAAGGGTATCCGCAACCAGATACAGCTCGCCTTCACCTTCATTGGGCAAATCCATTGTTACTGTCATTCTCCCAACTTGAAACGAGCTTTCCTTAACCACCACATCTCCGATTGAAAACGGGTTCAGATGTCGTGTAACCGTTTGAGCCTTGGCTTCGTTGGTTTCGATAGAAGTTTCCAAGCTTCTTGCAAAGTGTTCGAATGGCCTAGCTCCCCATTCACATTTCTTGACAGCGTTTGTGCCAGTAATCGCGCCAAGTCCCCATGACAGAATGGGGGAAGGAAAGACTGGTTGCATTGCGAAAAGGTTGCTCGGTCGGACTTACTTGCATTTGAAAATCATGGGCTAGCGTCAACGGGTCCTCTCCGGATGCCTGGGTTCCTTCAATAGCTCGTTGATGCGATAACCCGTGGGATGATTTGTTGGGAATTCCTTCGGGCGTGGACGTCGGCAGGGGGTGTACATCCAATTTCGCTTTGTTGTCGAGCACCCATAAGCGTCCCAAAATCATGTCATGATCTAGTTCTTTGACAATGTGGAACTTCTTTGTGCGTTATAGCGTCTCCCATCTCGATCTCTAGGTTGATGTAGCCATGCGCGTTCAAAGCATCTCCTCTCAAGCTCTTAATCACAGACGGGAAATAGGTAGCGTCTTGTTTTGTAAATCCGGCTGCCTTTAGTGTCTTGAAAGTAATGATGTTGTGGTCAGAGGTCGTGTCGATTAGCGTGTCGTCAAATTCATTACCTCTTAAACGGGACGTGGACAGCAGTCCCCAGTTCTCCGCTTCGCTTGTTTGGGAAGCTTGGGCCCTTGGCGTGGATTCCGAGGGGAGAAAAAGCCGTTTGTCGGATACAACACGATTGAGAGCTGCGAAAATATCTTTGCGCTGAACCTTGGAAAGATAGAGAATTTTGCATACATGTCGCATCATGGATTGTACAGTTCTCGTGCACGGAGTCCCGGAGGAACCGCAATTTCTTATTGGGAGTGGGTCTCGATGCACTCTTTCGTCTCCTAGTTGGAGTTCTCTGCTTCTATCCTTTCTTTGAAAATATGCTTTAGTCTGTTGCAATCGCTAGTCGGGTGGTGAACGAATCTGTGGTAATGGCAGTATTGGGGTTTTCCATCTCAGCCTCAGTTGGTGGACGTCTGAGCGGTGGAAATCTGATGACATCATCTTGAACCCAGGCTTCTAGGAGGTCAATCACCTCCTCGATGGGGAATGGGAAATCAAGGGTATTTCCTTCGATCTCACGATGCTTGCACGGGAGTTTTAGTGACGATCTTCCGTTGCGAGGGTTCCCGTTGCGCGGCGCTTCACGTTTCTACCGGGTGGCTCGTAGTTGCGGCTTTCCTTTTTCCTCTTTCGTTTACTATGTTCACGGAGGATGAGCCGGCATTAAATTGTTTGCTGATGTGGCGTCTACTCCCGCTGGTTTCGCGCGCGTCTTCGGTTCGAGTTGGCCTAGTTCTTTCCAATAATGCTGGTGCTGTTGTTGCAGATCGTCTGGCGGCTTCATGGAGTTCGGAGAACGTTCGGAAACGCAAGTTTTCTAGCGGGCGCGGTAGATTGGAACCATACCATTGATGCATGCGTTCACCAATTGTTTCTCGGTCACGTTTGGGTCGTGACAGTCGAGTGCTTGAACCCCCGAACCTTTGACGAAATCATTCGGATGTTCGTTATCCCATCGGTACATTCTTCCGAGGTCTGAAAAAGTAACTTGTTGGACACGAAGAAGTATTTCTTGTAAAGCAACGGTGACCATGCTACTCCGGTTGGGAATCTTGCTCGGTGGGATCTTTGTTGTACCATGTATACGCTCTTCCAGTAAGTGATTTTGAGAATTCCCTTAAACGAAGAACATGATTATAATCACGTTCACCTAGAGATTCCAGGAAGCGAGAAACATGCTCACGTGCATTCCCGGTACCATCGTACAGGGTAAATTGAGGAGAAGAGTACCCCCTTGGGAGAGGGATTCTCTGTATTTCGGATGGGTAAGAGGGTTGGTGATGATGCACGTCCAACTCATCATTCTTGATTTGGTTGCGGAGGAGTTGTTCCAAATCTTCTCCCGTGACAAAGTTGGGTGGCTGATTTCTTTCCAACGGGATTATAGTGCGAGTTTCCTCATCCATGGAGGCGTTCTCCGCCGAGGTGCTGGCGTCGGGGTTGTTGGAGACGTTCCTAAATGGCTTTGGAGGGCGCGACTCACGTGGTAGTCGTTCTGTCAGGGTCTTGAGAAATATGAGTACCTCCTTATGCGTTGAAACCATATACGTCCTGGGGCTCGGCAAGCATCTCTTGTCGTTCCATCAGATCAGCGATGGTGACGTAAAGGCGACTTTCCTCTTGTCCCTCCGGTTTTCTCGTCCGTCGGGGGGTAGTTGGGATCTTGGTCGTGGTCGGAGGCGCCATGCTAGACGAAGCATTTGAGGTCGTGGCGGCGGCTCTAGCCCTGGTGACTGGTGGCGTGACACCCGAAAATATATTTTCGTTGCCGTGATTAGAGGGTTGTGCGCAGAGACGCTAGAGGAGGCAGCGGCTCAGCCACAGTGATTGGCGGTGTTACACTTGAGGGAGTGCATTCTATGTTGCCGTTGTCATCCGGTGACGTAACAACATTATTGGGAGAGACGCTAACATCGGGGGTGCGTTCGTGTTTGGTGTTCTCGGCGGCCGCTCAGGACTCGAGTTCCACCATGTTGGGATTTGACGTTCGGAAACGAAATCAGGAGTCGGAGTTGGTATTGTAACCGATAGATCAATCCTCCCGTTGTGGTCGCCAATTGTTTATGGGTAAAAATCGTTTGTCGATTTCGGTAAATTCGGTAGGTGAGTGGCGGGTTCAAACCTAAACAAATGTGCTGCACGTGAGCACTTTATAGATTCGAGAGATCAATCTGTACAAGTCCGGCCTAAACCAAGAAATGGCCGTTCCAGACTTGCTTCGGTCACAAAGTGGAGGAGAAAGGTTGATTTGGGGAGGGAAGCAAAGAAAGGTGTTGAGACCAGAATAATTCTGGGAGAGTAGTATCTCGACTTGTATTAGAAAGTTGAAGCTTGGGAAGCTTGCAAGAGATGAAAGCTTTTGGGAGAGCTTGCAAAGTTGCCTTTCTGAGAGTGTAGTATTTTTTCTCCTGACCGAGACTTGTTGTCTGGTGGAAATAGGTAAGACCTATTTATACAAGTCGAGATTGAAACGTACCCTGGCCTCATGAAGGAAGAGAGTAAAGGGTGAAATAATGAGAGGAGGTGGTAACCGCAAGGTGTTTATGGGTGAAAACGTTTTCACCATTATTTCCTCATTTATTTGACCGCTTTATTCCTTTTCACGCTTTCTTAATGTGAGCGTAGTGTACGCTGCAAGCTGTGACCGCCAAACCAAAACCCTGGAAAGCATCCCCCAGTTTGTGTTGATATCTCGAGTGTTGGTTGCACCTTGAGTGCAAGTGGCGCTGCTAGTGGCGCGTGTGGCATGTGCCATTGGCATGTGCGGAATGCCCTTGTTGCGGGTTGTACTTCGAGCGCAAGTGGCAATTCCGAGAGATGCTAGTGGCGTGCATGGCATGTGCCAATGGCATGTGCGGAATGCCTTGGTGGTAGGTTGTACGTTGAGTGTAAGTGGCAATGCCGGAGCGCTAGTGGCGTGCGTGGCATGTGCCAATGGCATGTGCGGAATGCCTTGGTGGTAGGTTGAACGGTTTGAAAGTTAGGCTACCGTGCGTGTGTGTTTGGCATGTGCCAATGGCATGTGCGAGAATGCCTTGGTGGTAGGTTGCACGGTTTGCAAGTTAGGCTACCAGCGTGTGTGTTTGGCATGTGCCAATGGCATGCGTGGCCGTTAGGGCCGTGGCCTTGGTAGGAAAAGCTACCAGCGAGCATGTTGGCATGTGCCAATGACATGCGTGGCCGTTAGGGACGTGGCCTTGGTAGGAAAAGCTAC
Source organism: Papaver armeniacum (assembly GCA_023531295.1). Taxonomy (NCBI): domain Eukaryota; kingdom Viridiplantae; phylum Streptophyta; class Magnoliopsida; order Ranunculales; family Papaveraceae; genus Papaver; species Papaver armeniacum. Next base: position 65,783 of record JAJJWW010018640.1, read on the forward strand.
CAGCGAGCATGTTGGCATGTGTCAATGGCATGCGTGGCCGTTAGAGCCGTGGCCTTGGTAAGAAAAGCTACCAGCGAGCATGTTGGCATGTGCCAATGGCATGCGTGGCCGTTAGGGCCGTGGCGTTGGTAAGAAAAGCTACGGCCGAGCATGTTGGCATGTGCCAATGGCATGCGTGGCCGTTAGGGCCGTGGCCTTGGTAGGAAAATCTACCAGCGAGCATGTTGGCATGTGCCAATGGCATGCGTGGCGGACTTGGCCTAGGTTGCATGGTTTGTAAGCCTAGGGCGCTATATTTGGCATGCGCCAATGGCATAGCGGCTTGGAAATATGGCTTGTGGTACGTGTTGGCATGTGCCAATGGCACGTATGGCCATGTTGACCTAGTTGCACGTTTTGCAAGCCTAGGGCGCTATATTTGGCATGCGCCAATGGCATAGCGGCTTGGAAATATGGCTTGTGGTACGTGTTGGCATGTGCCAATGGCACGCACGGCCATGTTGACCTAGTTGCACATTTTGCAAGCTTAGGGCACTATATTTTGCATGCGCCAATGGCATAACGGCTTGGAAATATGGCTTGTGGTACGCGTTGGCATGTGCCAATGGCACGTGCGGCCATGTTGACCTAGTTGCACGTTTTGCAAGCCTAGGGCGCTATATTTGGCATGCGCCAATGGCATAGCGGCTTGGAAATATGGCTTGTGGTACGTGTTGGCATGTGCCAATGGCACGTACGGCCATGTTGACCTAGTTGCACGTTTTGTAAGCCTAGGGCGCTATATTTGGCATGTGCCAATGGCATAGCGGCTTAGTTTGGCATGGTTGTCAATGAGTGCGATATGTAGTTTGGTTTTGGCATCGCTGCCATGGTGCGCAGTGTGTGGCTTGGTTTTGGCGTTGTTGCCATGGTGCGCAGTGTGCGGCTTGGTATGGCATTGTTGCCATGGTGCGCAGTGTGCGGCTTGGTTTGGCATTGTTGCCATGGTGCGCTGATGTGCGGCTTGGTTTGGCATTGTTGCCATGGTGCGCAGTGTGCGGCTTGGTTTTGGAATTAGGGTTCGTGTCGAAAACCCTAATGCGGGTATTTTGAAAAAATACCCCTATTAATTATTTACACACGAGTTAAATGCTCTTAGTTAATGTGTTGCGGGTAACACTAGGTCATGGGGTTTTACGATTTTACCCCTTGTTTAAAAACCACCATCAACACCTGGATAAGGGTTGTCAAACCATTTCCGATTTGGTGGAAAATATGTTTCTGGAATGTAGGTATGATGGACGCTAGTTGTTTCTATTGTGGACTAGCCGAAGATGTGATGAAGATGGTTCCTCGAAAAATTGGTTGATGATTAAGGTATTTCTCATCGCAAAGGCTAATTTAGATGGATTCCTTTTGATCATGTAAACTTTTTTCATGAGCAGAGATTTATTGTGCTATGTACTTTTCCTTATGCCCATTCCTCCCTCATATATTGGTTTGGTCAATCATCGATGAAGTTTCTTGTGATTAGGTCTATTTGTTTGTGTATATTTATAAGCAAATGGTGAGTTTGCGTAAGATGATTTACGGTGGATGTGAGAGAAGTATTGGTGAGAACTAACATTCTTACAATCACTAGACATTTGGTTATCCATATCTTTTCGCTTTTCGCGCTAGGCGTTGAAGCATAACTTTAAAGATGTGTTGAGATGCCCTTCCCAACTTGAATTGAAGCCCCAAATAGATTGGCGGTTTTGAGGTGGTTGGCATACCGAAGACTAGGTGAAGGTTGTCCACTTTATGTTGCTTTAGTCTTGGGTGATGAATTATTTTGGATTTTGAAGTGTTAAATACCTGCCCCGTTAAAGAACTGTAGGATTGTACCATATTCTTTAGATGATATCTATTTTCCACATAAGCTTTAACATAATGAAGAGGTCATCCGCATACATCAGATGCAATATGGGCAGTGCTTTTTGAGATATGCATAGTCCTCCTATGCTTTTCTGGATTTCCAAGTTTCCCAATAGTTGGTGGAGAGGATTTTTTCACATATTATTATAATAACATAGTGTTTTGGGGCAAAAACTGATTCTGCTGTTGTTGGTAAATTTGGGTGTGTTGATGAGAAACGAATTCAAACCCTAAACAAATGCACTGCAGAGGAGTACATTTGAGTTCGAGAGATCAATCTGTAAGACTCTGGCCTAAACCAAGAAATGGTCGTTCCAGATTCAATTCGGTCACAAGGTGAAGGAGAAGGGTTGGTCTTAGGGAGGGAAGCAAAAAAGGTGTTTGAGATCAAAATTATGAAGGTGTGGCTGTTTTATGACTTGTATCAGAAAATGGTTTCTATCTACTTGTGTTGATAACACTTGTGTTTTGTGTCCTTTTGAAATAGATTGAAAACCTATTTATACAAGTCATTGAGCGCACCCTGATCTCTTAGGAAGTGGAGGAAGTTAAGTAGTGGAGAAGTGGGTTCGTGCGAAAGGTAGTGATCATCGTGTTTCCGTTATGAGGGAAGACAGATCACACGTTCTCCCACTATTATCATTATTATTAACCGTCTGTCTTTCCTGTCACCTTCTCGTAATGGGCGCGTTGTACGCCGCATGCTGTAAACCGCTTGACCAATACCCCAGTGATCATCCCCCAGTTTATGACATGTTTGATGTCTCGAGTGAATGGGCCAAGTCACATGAATTTCCACTGAAATCAACACATAATACTTTTAGGTCTAATAATAAATTATTTGTAAAACCGATATTTATTAAGCGTTGCTTATAATCGATGTATGTAAAGCATCGCTTTCGAATAAGCAGCTGAAAATAATCGATGTGTTAGAAGCATTGCTGTTTTTGAGCTCGATCGAATCAGTCATGGATTGAGCGTCTTAAAAGGAGCACGACTACCATCTTTCAGGAAGTTGGTGGGTGCTACGCACGCATCCCAAGTAGTGGCCGATCAGTTCCTGTAGGAGAGTGGAGACTGGTAGGCATTCTAAGATCCTATCGGTCGATCCAAGTTAGATCTGGACCGCTTAAATCGTCTAGCCAAGTTGAGCGGCTGAGGCGATTTGCGGCAGTTAATGATTGCTGCTGAATTACATGCAAGCAGCATAACTAGTTACCTTTGGGCGATCGTTTGAGATCCCTATGAGCTAGTTGTTACTTAACCGATTGTCCCTCGTGAAAGAAGAGTGGATGGTGATCACAACAACGTCTTGTTGGTCACCTGAAATTAAATCTAGGCCGGTCAACTCGTCTGGCGAAGTTGGATGGCGGAGATGATTTGCGGAAGTTGCATACTGCCATTGACGCAATTTTATGGTTTAGGGGGCCGCGCGGCCATCCCTCTTTGGGCGAGCGATTCGAGGCGTCGGTCGTCATCTCGAGCAGGCCGGTCGGTCACGTGTAAAGGTAGGCCGACAGTGATCATGTTGACATCTTCGGGGCCGCTTGAAATTATCTAAGCCTTTCAACTAGGCCAGCAAAGATGTATAGTTGTGATCGGTTTGCGATTGTAGGGCGTTGCCGCAAACGCAATTTTAGGGTTTTCAAAACAGTGCGTTTACCCTACTTTGGACAAGTAAGATACGCTATGGTTTTGCCGTGGACAGGTCAATCGACCAAGGGAGGAGTTGGGCCAACAGTGAACACGTTAGTGCCTCTTTGATCGCTCGAGATGCGATCCACGCCGTCCAATTAGGCTGGCTAAGTTGGACGGATGTGATGCGTTTTGAGACCGTTTTTGCCGGTCTCAACTCGTTTGAGTTACTTATTCAGCGCGAGCGCTCATGTTTGGGTCAGCGTTCGAAGCACTTGTGAATGACGTAAATATGACTCGATCGACTAGGGCACTAGTGGGCCCGCCGGTGGTCACTATGGTGATTGCCTAGTTTCGCTAGGAGTAGCCTAAGCTTGTTAAATCTCGTGGCCAAATCGTGTGGCCGTGATCAAATCTGATACTGATATTAACAGCCTAGGTTTTCTTTAAGGAAAACGTGTTCGATTGAGCTAACTTAAAAGTGCGTCGATACAAAATTTTCTTTGTCAGAGTGTGATACGGCCTATGTGGGTACTTCCATGCGGATCTCAATACTGACATTTCAGGAGATTCATGCTACTTTGTTGAGAGTGAACGTTTGATCTTCATGTCATGTCAATAGTGAGAGTTCGGCTGGGAACACAACACGGGAAAACACTAGGAAGCTCATGCATTAATGGGCAATGCTAGTAGAAGAAAGAATTCACATGATATTTTGGGATTGCTGCTACGCGCACCATTCTGAGTGAATTTCATATATATTTAATTGCTCAATGAGCGAGGAGGGTTTTTGCACTCGTCACTTTTCAAATGGCTTTATCCCTTGCAGGGTGATAGCGCATTAAATATAGGATTTTACACAGTTTTGACCCTGAACTAAAAACCACCATCAACATAAAGTCCCCTGCTTAGCACGTAATAGTGACACTATTACGGGGTATGCACTAAATGGTGACAGTAAAAGAAATTCAAAAGAAGAGTTTTAGCGTACATTACCAGGATAGAGCCTGGCTCGTTCCTTGAGCGAGACACATTTCCCTTTGGTGCACACCAGTTGTCTTCAGATAGATAAGTATCTATTTGATTATTATCCCGTATCTGGAGCCTTTATACGTGGCAAGTAGAGACTCATTTTCTTCTTGGGATCTTGTTGATTTGTGGAATATAAAGAAGACGCCAGAGCCTTTCTCCCATTGCAGAATCGCTTTTCTTGTTTGTTTCAGGTATTGCTCCACATTCATCATGTAATTCGATTTTTAATTGATGATGATTTTTTATATATCTGCTATTGATATATAATCATAATGCCCTTTTGCAATATATGATGGGAACTTCTGGTGATGATTACACCTTTACTTCTCTAGAAGAAATCTTTGAAGTCGACAAACCCAAGGCTAATGCGTTCGAGGAGGTGATGGCAAAAATAGATCCTCCGTTTCGTGAAGCTGGCCGTGCCATACAGGGTATGCCTCTTCTGCACCTACGTCTCGTTCGGGAGCGTGTTCAAGCTTTCTTGGCTTCAGTCGACATGGAAGAATAATGGAGGTGCGACAAAGCGTCTCAGCCGCCTAGCGCGAGAGCCGCAACGGAACCATAATTCTCGATTCTGATGTGAACGAACCGGAGCATCCTCAGAAGGCTGTTGGGGCAGTTCCTGAGGAGAAGGTTGAAGTAGTTTCCGTGGAGGATATTGAAGCGACCGTTGGAGGGACACTGAAGTGGCTGCTGAGGAGATCATGGTAGCGGCATTTGAAGAAGATATTGAAACAACTTCCAAGAAAAATGTCGACGCGTCTCCTGAAGGGGATATTGAAGCGTCTGTTGAGAGAGGTGTTGAAACAACATCATAAAGGAGAGTCGATGCGACTTCCAGAGAGGATGCAGTAGCGGCCTGTGGTGAAGGTGTTGAAGAAGCTTCGGATGACGGCTCCAGTGAAGACACTGCTGATACTTCTAATGACTAGACTTTCTTTTACAGCTTTCATTCACAGTTGAGCGCTTTACATAGTTTTCAGACATTTTCCTCTTATACTCAGTAATTTTGCGTTTGAGCCTGGTTTTCATTGAATAATTTTTTTTATTCACGATATCTAGGAACCCTAGTTGTAGCACTCCCAGTAGGGTTGCGATAGAATCTCTCCATTCCATCAAATCATATAGCCAAAGAGAACACGACTTCATAAGTGGTGACGCGTCTTTGTGTGACCATATACTGTCTTTATGATGATTTCATGTAACCCTAAAAACAATGAACGGGATGCAATAATGGAAACCGAAGATTAACCACGAACCTGTCTGCCCTCCAATCGATAAAGTGTTGCAATCCATCTGTGGTAGGTCGTTTTATTATTGGAGTAGGATGTTCTTCAGAGTACGGAGCGTTTTCCCTAACAATCATACGATTCTTTTGTCTCCTTTCTTTCCGAGTGTACTCCTTCAATGTTTCTCGAAAGATATGAGATGTTTCTTTTTGGGGTTTTGTCTTTATGGTTCGAACTGATAGGTAATGATGAGGGTTTAGGCTTGTTCAAAACTTTGTGTCATGATTCAGGAGTAAAGAGATTTCGAAAAGGAAATAATACTTGGATTAACTAACAAACCGAAACCCTAATTATGAATGCAAGCAGTGCAATCATTTTGTAGGAATTACAAATATTGCATGAAAGGGGAAATTGTTGGAGGAAATACTAAAGAGAACGCTGGAGGAAAAGGTAGCACAACATTTTAGGTGTTGAAAGACTTGAGCCATCGTGAGTGAATTGTCACGCCTTCCAGTTTGTCGGCATTGATGAGCTTTCAGTAACCTCCTAAGATAACATCTGCCACCAAGTATGGCTTATCTTCCTTTTCTGTAGGCAAATCAGGTTGAGCGGCCACCTTCACTGTCACATCTCCAACTTCAAACGCGGTCGCCTTCATTACCAAATCTCCAACTTGAAATGGATTTGGGCGTTGTACAATTACTTGGTCCTTGGACTTACCGTCTTTGACTGAGATAGCTTCAAACTTTTGACGAAGTGTTTGAAAGGAACATCATCCCATTCACATCTCCTAGTGATGGATGGGTTTTTGATCGGAGCGAGTCCCCGAGACTTAGCGGGAGGAGGAGTGACTGATTGCAAAAAGGGATGTTCAATAAGACTTACTTGGGTTCATAATCTTCTAATGTATGCTGATGGGCTCTCTCCACGTAATTGCGTCACATTGGGAAGTTGTTGATACGAAAACAGGTAATCTTCGGGGTTTTACGACTTGTTGGAAATCCTTTCAGGTATAGACACTGGAAAAGGACACACCCCTAGCTTTTCTTTGTTGTTATGACCCACGAGCGCCCCAGAATCATATCATAGCTCGGGTAATCTTTCAAAATATGAAACTTACCGCGTGTTAGAGCGTCTCATATCTTGATTTCGAGGTCTATGTACCTATAAGCGTCTCTAGATTCTCCTTCAGAAATTTTGATTATGGTTGGGTAATGAACAACTTCCTGCTTTGAAATCTTTGCAGCTTTCAGGGTCTTGACAGTGACAATATTGAAATCAGACGCTACATCAATCAGTGTGTTGTCAAACTCGACATCCTTCAAGCGAGCGATGGTTAGGAGTCCCCAGTTACATCTTTCGTTTCCCAGGAAGGATAGGGGTTCGGGAGTGACTTTTTTGACTGGAAACAGACGCTTGTCTGATACGACACGGTTGAGATCCCCAAACATGTCTTGACACTGTTCCTTAGAGAAATACATAATTTCACATAAATGCTCCATCATAGACTGCACAGTCTTGTGGACAGAGTCCCCAGAAATCATGCAGCTCCTGACAGGGAGAGGGTCTGTGTACTCCTTCAGTTCCTAATTGAAGTTCTCCTGCATCTACTTTCTCTTTGAAAATGCGCTTCAACTTGTTGCAGTCACTGGTTGGGTGATTGACAAATTTGTGATAACGACAATATTTGGGATTCGCCATCTCTTCTTCAGTTGGCGGATGTCGAGAGGAGGTAGCTTGATGGAGTCATCTTGAATCCATGCTTCTAGGAGTTCAATGACCTCATTTATTATAAATGGGAAGTCTGGATCAACATCTCCGACTTTAGGAGCCTTAGCCGCGGCTTTCCAAGGTGGAGTCATTTCCCCGTCAGCGCCGCACGCTTGGGTTGTTGCTCCATTCTCGGAGATTTTCTTTTCCCTCCTTCACCTACCACGCTTACGAAGGATCGGTGTTGTATTTCTTGTTGGTGAGACGTTTGTTTCCTCGAGTTTCGCGTGCATCCTCACCCCTGGTCGGCCTGGTTCTTTCTAAAAGCGCTGGTGCGGTTGTAGCCGATCACTTAATTAGCAGCTTCATGGAGTTCGGAGAATGTCTGGAAGCGCATGTTTTCCAGTAAAGTACGATAGATGGGAACCATACCGTTAATACACGATTCTACTAGTTGTTGTTCGGTCACATTTGGGCCGTGACAATCCAAAGCTTGAATTCGGAATCTCTTGACGTAATCATTCGGATGCTCGTTGTTTCGTTGAAACATTCTTCCCAAGTCTGAGAAAGTGATTTTCTCAGACACGAATAAATACTTTTTGTAGAAAGTGGTGACCATCTCACACCAGTTTGATATGTTGTTTGGTGCGATGGTGTTGTACCAGGTGTACGCTCTTCTAGTAAGCAACTTTGAGAACTCTTTTCGGGAGAAGGATGAGATTGTATTCGTGCTCTCCCAAAGATTCCAGAAAACGAGAAATATGTTCGCGAGCGTTACTAGTACCATCATAAAGGAAAAACTGAGGAGAGGAATATCCTCTCAGTAGAGGAACAATTTGCACATCATGAGCATACGGAGGCTGGTGTCGGAGAAGTCGTTCTAGATCTTCACGCATGATAAAATTGGATGGCTGATTCCTTTCTCTTGAAATCTCAGGAGCAACACGAACTTCTTCATCTATGAATGCACGCCCTATTGAAGTGCTTGCACCAAGAGTGTTGAAGGTACTCCTTATTGGTTCCATGGGCTGACACGACTCTTGCGGTAGTCATTCTGTTAGCTTATTGAGGAAAGTGAGTACCTCTTTCTGAGTTGAAGCCATGTCCGTCTGAGCCTTAACGAGAATTTCTTGTCTCTCCATTAAATCGACAATGGTAATAGGGGGTTGGCTTCCTCTGGCTCCTGCAGTCTCTCGTCCTGATGGGGGAGTGACATTAGCTCTAGTAACAACCAGGGGTGTTACGCTCGAAGCAACATTGGGGGCAGCGGCAGCGGTCCTGGCTCTGGTGATTGGAGGTGTCACACCTAAGAGAACGTTTCCAGTGCCGCTGGTGTTGGTGGTTGAGGATGTAGTGCCACGAGATGTGTTGATCGTGCTGGTAGGCGAAACATTGGTGTCGCCGGAAGGAATGTGGACACCAGGGTTGTTGTCGGCGCCAGTAACATCGGGATTTGTCGCTGATCCATACCTAAGATCCACCATCTTGAATTCTTTGAGAAAATTAAAATGAAATTAAAAATTTATTTTGGAACCGAGAGATTAATCTCCCACCGTGTTCGCCAATTGTATTGGGGTAAACTGATTCTGTTGTTTTTGGTAAATTTGGGTGTGTTGATGAGAAACGAATTCAAACCCTAAACAAATGCACTGCACAGGAGTATTTTTGAGTTTGAGAGATCAATCTGTAAGACTCTGGCCTAAACCAAGAAATGGTCGTTCCAGATTCAATTCGGTCACAAGGTGAAGGAGAAGGGTTGGTCTTAGGGAGGGAAGCGAAGAAAGTTTTGAGATCAAAATTATGAAGGTGTGGTTGTTTTATGACTTGTATCAGAAAATGGTTTCTGGCTACTTGTGTTGATAACAGTTGTGTTTTGTGTCCTTTTGAAATAAATCGAAAACCTATTTATACAAGTCATTGAGCGCACCCTGATCTCTTAGGAAGTGGAGGAAGTTAAGTAGTGGAGAAGTGGGTTTGTGCGGAAGGTAGTGATCATCGTGTTTCCGTTATGAGGGAAGACTGATCACACGTTCTCCCACTGCTCTCATTATTGTTAACCGTTTGTCTTTCCTGTCACCTTCTCGTAATGGGCGCGTTGCACGCCGCACGTTGTAAACCTCCAGACCAACACCCCAGTGAGCATCCCCTAGTTTGTGGCATGTTTGATGTCTTGAGTGAATGGGCTAAGTCACGTGACTTGTTGCTGAAATCAGCACATAGTGATTTTAGGTCAAATAAAATAAATTATTAGTAAAACTGATATTTATTAAGCATTGCTTATATTCGATATATGTAAAGCATCGCTTTCGAATAAGCAACTGAAAATAATTGATGTGTTAGAAGCATCGTTGTTTTTGAGCTCGATCGAATCAGTCATGGATTGAGCGTCTTAAAAGGAGAACAACTACCCTCTTTCAGGAAGTTGGTGGGTGCTAGGCACGCATCCCAAGGAATGGTGATTGGTAGCCATTCTAAAATCCTATCGGTCGATCCAATTAGATCTGGACCGCTTAAATTGGCTAGCCAAGTTGAGCGGCTGAGGCGATTTGCGGCAATTAATGACTGCTGTTGATTTACATGCAAGCAGCACAACTAGTTACCTTTGGGCGATTGTTTGGGATCCCTATGAGCTAGTTGTTACTTGGCCGATTGTCCCTCGTGAAAGAAGTGTGGATGGTGATCACAACAACGTCTTGTTGGTCACCTGAAATCAAATCTAGGCCGGTCAATTCGTCTGGCGAAGTTGGACGGCGGAGATGATTTTCGGCAGTTGCATACTTCTATTGACACAACTTTAGGGTTTAGGGGGTCGCGCGGCAGCCCTCTTTGGGCGAGCAATTCGAGGCTTCGGTTGTTAGCTCGAGCAGGCCGGTCGGTCACGTGTAAAGGTAGGCCGACAATGATTATGTTGACATCTTCAGGGCCGCCTGAAATTAAATCTAAGCCTTTCCACTAGGCCAGCAAAGACGGATGGTTGTGATCGGTTTGCGACAGTAGGGCGTCGCCGCAAACGCAATTTTAGGGCTTTCAAAACAGCGCGTTCACCCTACTTTGGGCAAGTGATTTGATACACTTTGGTTTTGCCGTGGACAGGTCGATCGACCAAGGGAGGAGTTGGGCCAACAGTGAACACGTTGGCGCCTCTTTGATCGCTCGAGATGCGATCCGCGCCGTCCAACTAGGCTATCTAAGTTAGACGGATGTGATGCGTTTTGAGACCATTTTTTTCGGTCTCAACTCGTTTGAGTTATTCAGCGCGAGCGCTCATGTTTGGTTCGCCGTTCGAAGCACTTGTGAATAAGTTAAATAGGACTCAATCGACTAGGGCACTAGTGGGATCGCCGGTGGTCACTATGGTGATTGTCTAGTTTCGCTAGGAGTAGCCTTAGCTTGTTAAATCGCGTGGCCAAATTGTTTGGCCGTGATCATTTCTGAGACTGATATTAACAGTCTTGATTTTCTTTAAGGAAAACGTGTTCGATCGAGCTAACTTAAAAGTGTGTCGATACAAAATTCTCTTTGTCAGAGAGTGATGCGGCCTATATGGGTACTTCCATGCGGATCTCAATACTGACATTTCGGGTGATTCATGCTACTCTATTGAGAGTGAACGTTTGATCGTCATATCATGTCAATAATGAGAGTTCGACTGGGAACATAACATGGGAAAATACTAGGCAAGTCATGCATTAATTGGCAATGCTAGTAGAAGAAAGAATTCACAGAATATTTTGGGGTTGCTGCTACGCGCACCATTCCGAGTGAATTTAATATGTATTGAATTGCTCAATGACAGAGGAGGGTTTTTGCACTCGTCACTTTTCAAATGGCTTTATCCCTTGCAGGGTGATAGCGCATTAAATACAAGATTTTACAGTTTTGACCCTGAATTAAAAACCACCATCAACACATAGGTAGAAAGCGAAACCCTCTGTTTAATGGACTTTTTCGCGTGGTGTATACGTGCGGTGTACCATTAATGTTGATTGAATATGTAACTATGGTGACTTATAACATTATATAGTCCACAAAAATTGTTAGAAATCCGAGTTTGGTGAAGGCTGTTTTGATGATACTCCAGTCTAATCTATCATAAACCTTCTGAATATCCAGCTTGAGGGATATTTTTGGATCCTCACTGCAGGTTGAAGTTCTGAGGTGATGGAATAAATTTCCGGCGATTGCATTGTTATCATGTATCGAACTTTGGGGCACAAAAGCACTTTGACAGGGGCTTATCAAAAAGGAGATAAGCAGTAGAGTTAGATTGACTAAATTTTTGGCAATGATCTTATAAATGACGTTACACGGTCTTATAGGTCTGAATTGTGATGGCTTTGACAGATGGTCTACTTTTGGAATTAAATTAATATGTGCATGGTTCATGAGTGGGTGAATATTGAGTGATTTAAAAAACTGCGAACTATAGCTATCAATTCAGTATGAGTGGTTTCCCAGAAGGTTTTGAAGAACTTACTAGTATATCCATGAGGTCTGGGGGCACGATCAGAATCTATAGAAAAGAGTGTTTTTTTATTTATTTCTGTTGCAGTTGCCTCTGTCATAAGAGTATCACATTGTTTGGGAGTCAATGCGAGAGTGATTAACTCTGCGAAGAGATCTTCATCAATTATTTTCTCGGGTGCTCTATATTGGTCGATATAGTGTAGTTCAGTAGGATCTGTACCACTTCGTCTTTGTTGATCCAATTATCTTGCGGGTCTTTTAATATTGTTGTATATTTTTTCGACTCCGATGTATGGTTCCTTTTTTATGGCAAAAGGTGTGTTATTGTCACCCCATGGTAACCATTGAATTTCATATCTTTTTGCTGCTAGTAGCATGTTGCCTGACATTGGAGCAGGATCGTGTGATGATTTCTAAGTTGATTTCCTTGTTGCAGCTAGTACTCCAGCTCATTTCCTAACTAATGACACAATGATGTTGTGCTATTTTTATTTGTGATGTGGATTTTTTGATCATTATAGGGAGGTGTCTGTAGGTTGTTTATTCCATTCTGAAAGAGTTTGAATGGTTGCAAGCTATGTCATTGTTGGATCCATGCAAATTGCACCACTTGCATGAGTTGAGGACGAGTTAGCCAGAGATGCTCAAATTTGTAGTTTTTGTTCTCTGCCATTCAACTGCTTTTGTCTGCAATTATATTGGTGCATGATCGATGCGATTCTTGGTAGGTGAGTAACTCCAACATAAGGGTTTGTAGTTCGGCAGTGTTGAGTGGCCAAGGCTCTGTCTAAGTGCCCGGTAATGTTGTCCTGCCCCATCTGGTTGTTGATCCAAGTGTATAGGTGTTGATGGTGGATTTTCATTTAAGGTTAAAATTGTAAGAAAAAAACAGAAAATTATGCGCTAACATCTTGTAAAAGATAAAGCCATTAATAAGTGTTGAATACTTCATCACTTTACTAATTTACCTAGAATGGAGCATGTGGCAACAATCCCATTATGTGAATTAAATACATGAAATTCATCCAGGTTGGAGCATGTGGCAACAATCCCATATACCCTGTGAATTTATAGCATTATTAATTAATGCGTGAGCAACCTTGTATTTCCTGTACTCATTATCAGTGCGGCATGACGATTGAGTGTTGCTCTCAGCAGAGCAACACGAACCTCCAAGCATTTTAATGAAAGCATGTACGAAATACCCGTACAGGCTGCAACTCTCGGTGTGTTATACTAGCCCGATTGAGAACTCTCGGTATGTTATACTAGCCTGACTGAGCATCCGGACTGTTCGTATCAGTCTGGATATGATCTCGTTCTTCCAACCTCACCAGCGTGATTGGATGGCCCAGATCAATTCCATAACCCCCAAGAAGGTATGGAATATTCACTGCCGAACCAACGCGGACCCCGAATGGTCGGCCTCCCCAAAAGATTTGTATAGCTTGCCAAAACGTCCAAACCAGAGAGGAATGGACGGAAAACCCTAAATTAGGGTTTGCGGCATATTGCATGTGTGGCAAAACAGTCTCAACCATCCATCTTCGCAGGTATAGATGGAGGGTGTAGATGTAGATTCAAAGGGCCCAGAGCATGTCAACACAATCACCGAGGGACCGCCTACATACCTGACCAATCGGTCAGAACTAACCATGGTTGGTCATCCCAATTCGTGCGCCCGAATAGAGCATGACGCACGGCCATGAAACTCAAAATTAGGGTTTTAAACATCACGAGCGTCCATTTTCTCCGGCACAAATGAAAGGTTCGAGATTAGATTAAGCAGGTCCGGCCATACCAGCATGACCACCGTGGGCCCGTTTATCCCCTCACCTAATCGGCCAAGGCATATCATGCCTGGATATCCCAAAACGCGCGTCCAAACTAGTGTGGTCACACTTCCCAAACTGCATGGCCAGATCTCGACCACTCAACTTCATAGGACGATTTGAGTGGCTTAGATCACGTTTTCATGGGACGAGTCGGTATAGGCGTGAACACCATCCTACCACCTCAATCCATCTGCGTCGTCCAAGACCGACCGAGAATTGGTTGTCTTGGAACGCGTGAAGATGGCGTGATGTGCGGCTCTTGCGGCATTAGTTTTCTGTCACAAATTGATCTCGACCACTCAACTTCACCCCGGACGAATTGAGTGGCGGATCATACTTTCGTGAGGTAATGGGGTATAGGCGCCTACACCGTCATGCGTCTACACGCATGTACGATCGGCACGGCCAAAATCGTATCCCAAGCTTGGATTCGACCGGGTTGAAGAGGGATACTTGCGCACCTCCTCTAAAACCCTAATTTCATCAAAACGCATTAGTGTCTCAAAAAAGATCATCTCGTCATCTAACTTCACCGGCAGTTGCTACAACCCCGGTCGAGTTAATTGGTCGGTAAGGCGTCTTGGTGATCACCCCTCGTCACTTTACCACACCATGATGCAGTACCTACATAAAATACACACGATAGTTCACAAGTATCGACCTCCTGAATAATGGCAATTATTCAATTTAGCATTACATGATACTTTCTGTGGGTTCCACGATCCACACACTCGAGACATCAATCATGTCACAAACTGGGGGATACATACTTGGGTATTGGTCTGGCGGTTTCTAGCGTGTAGCGCGCAATGCGCCATCACAAGAACGTGTCAGGAAGTCATGGACGGTTAGTGATGATGGGAGAAGTGGGCAAGACTTGTCGTGTGACACTAACACACGACTCCACTACTCCATCACTCCACTTTCTCCACTTCCCACGAGATACAAAGGTTAGGCTAAAAGACTTGTATAAATAGGTTCTCCTCCCTATTTTCCAAACACATGAGAAACAAGACAAGTCCAGACAACAGAGGCAAGTGTTGATACAATCGTATTAAAACACCTAACCGATAGCTTACACATGCGCAAGCCGGTTCGACTTTCGATACAAGTCATTCATAGCCAACATCTTCACATTCTCAACACCTTCTTCGCTTCCCTCCCCAAAGATCAACCCCATCTCCTTCACTTTGTGACCGAAACAAGTCTGGAACGACCATTTCTTGGTTTAGGCCTGACTTGCACAGATTTATCTCTTGAATCTACAAGCACTCACCACGCAGTGCATTTGTTTAAGGTTTAGACTCATTTCTCATCCACACACACCCAAGTTACCAAAACTGGCAGAAATAGTTTTCACCCATAAACTGCACTAGCATTGCTAGAAAGAACCAGAGTTGTTCGAAGTGAAGATTCACGTGAAAGTCGAGGAAGCAGGCGTCTCACGAACAAGCAATACAATACTGGTCCTTCTGTGAGTGTAGTGGGCGGAGGAGAAAAAAGGAAAGCTCCAGCGACGGAACAACAAACTAAGCGGGCATCCCCCGCACACGAGACTTTGTCTCGGAAAAGAGCGGACAAAACTCCTTCACAAGATGCCAAAGATACAGGTTTTCCTTTCCCCATGAATGAAGTGATAGAACTCTTGGAAGCATGGATCCAAGACGATGCCATCAAGCTGCCTCCTATCAGACATCCTCAGTGAGAAAGACATGGCGGATCCCAAATCTTTACTACCACAGATTCATCCATCATCCGACCAAAGATTGTAACATGTTGAAACAAATATTCGGGGAAAAGATAGAGACGGGAGAACTCCGGCTTGGAAACGAAGATGTTCATAGAGACCCTCTTCTATCGAACGGAATGATTCACAGGGATTAGTTCGCAAGGTAATGCAATCTACAATGGAACACTTGTGCCAAGTCTTGTATTTCTCCAAAGGACAGCGTCAAGATATATTTACGACCCTCAACCGCATTGTTTCAGGCAGGCGTTTGTATCCAGAAGCAGTCAAGGAATCCCAGTCTTTCCTGAAGGACGCAAGCAATGGAAACTTGGGACTCCTAATTGTCTCCCGTTTGAGATACGTTGAGTTCGATAGCGCGTTGATTGATACGGTCTCCAAATTTAACATTATTACCGTCAAGACCTTGAGAGCAGCAAAGATTTTAAAGCAGGAAGCTACTCGTCACCCAACTATGGTTAAAAATTCAGAAGGAGAACTCAGAGATGCATACGGATATATCGATCTCGAAGTCAAATTGGGTGATGCCTCGACACAAGCAAAGTTCTACATAGTCAAAGATCATCCCAACTACGATATGATCCTAGGACGCTCTTGGATGCATGACAACAAAGCAATACTAGAAGTCTGTCCTCTACCGGGTTTCGATACTCCGAAAGAATCTCAACACGCCTATACGGACGATGGTATGCATTTGTCGCACCAACAACTTGCCAATGTGACCTGACTTCCGGAGAGAGCCTGCCATCATACATTGAAAGGTTCCGATCTCAAGTAAGTCTCATCGCGCAAACCTCTTTACAACTTACCGCCCTCCACTATGACAAGTCCTGGGGCTGGCTCTAGCGAAAAAACCAACCTTGGCTAAGAGATGCGAATGGGAGGACGGCCTCTTCAAACAGTTCGTCAGGAGTCTAGAAGCTGTCTCGATCAAAGATGAAAAAACCAAGGCCCCAATGTCTACACGCCCTAACCCGTTTGGAATTTGGGACCTAGTAACGAAGACAACCGCATTCAAGGTCGGAAGCGTTATGGTGAGAATGGCTACCTCACCCGATTCGACCACCGAGAAGGAGGATGAACCATACACGGTAGCGAGATGTCATCCTGGCGCTACTACAAACTCATCAATCGACAAGCTAGAAGGCGTAACAATTCACTCACGATGGCTCAAACCCTACCGTACTTAAGATCTTTGTGGTATCACTTTCCCGGCATCTGCACGCTTTAAGATCTTTGTGCTACTTCTTCCGGCATATTTCCCTTTACAATTTCACATCATATTTGTAATTCCTCTAGAGAATGATTGCAATACTTGCATTCATAATTAGGGTTTCGATTTTCGATTTTCAAATTAATTAAAGTGTTATTTCCACTTGAGAACCTCTTTACTCCTAAAGACACAAAGCCCATCCTAAATCAACCCACTAGAGCAGGTCAGGAAAGAAACCCTAAACAAAAACATCACGAAAGAGTTGAGGAAAAGATATGCGCGGGAAGGGAAGAAGCTTTGAGCCACTCACCCCAGCAAGGCCGGGAGGATTTTTCATCAGGAACACAGGTCCGTAGGTATCCCACTATGGCATTATTTCTTTTATCACAAAGAATTACGTGTGAAGGCGCACCCTTGCGTCTGAGAAGGTTCAATTGCAGTCTTGACAAAGGGTAATAAAAAAGAAAAAACTTTATTCAAACAATCAAATAGAAGAAAACCTTGAACTCGGTTGCCACTGAGTACAAGGAAGATGTTCAAATATACAGAATATATTTGGAAAGCGGAAAAAGAAGAAAACAGGTTTTAGTCGCCAAGAGGGTCGACATCGCCTGCACCACCGTTAGGTTACCGCGGCGCCATCACATTGATGCTCCTCCATTCGAATTTACCTCAACACGCATCAGACATATCCACAACAACGCACTCCATCCCAACATCATCAGCGGGAGCATCAAAAGACACAGCAACATTAGGAGTCGTGTCGATTGCTTTCAAATGATCAGGTTCGTTTGTGTCAGAATTAAGAATCATCACGCCGTCCTGGATTTGGTAATCCCACTTATCTTCATTCAGAGGTCGACGTTTATGCTCAATCCTCCGCCTCTTCAACCGTGATGCATATCTCTCTTCCCTTGCGGTTACTAGTGCTTGAAACGTCTCCTCGCGCCTCCACCGCTCCTCCATGTCAATCGCGGTGAAAGTGCACGAGATGCGTCCCCGGCAATACGTAGGTGCAAAATAGACATCCCACGTATAGCGCGGCCGAACCGCGAAGTGGAAGATCGATCTTAGCCATTACTTCTTCGTGCGCATGGGTTTCGGGCTTGTCAACTTGAAGCTTCTTTACGAGAAGTGACGGAATGATCGTCCACCGCTTCCATGATAAACTGCAAAGGAGAAGAAGTTGCGAGCACACAAAAAAAAAAAAATCAATTGATCAGTCAATCAGAAGATCAGATAAGTGTGGAACAGTACCTGAGATATAGAATAAACGACTACGTGAGATGATTCTTTATAATCTCGCAAGTCAACAGAATCCCATGAGAAAAGAAGTCTTCGCTTGCAACCTATAAAGGCTACTAATTCGGGATAGCAATCAACGATGCTTATCATATGCATCTGAGGAAAGCTGCTAGACGAAAGGGAGTACATCGGACCCAAGGAAGGGGCCAAGCTCTGTCCAGATATATACAAAGGGAACCAAAGCGACTCACCAGATCAAGTCCTGCTTCCTTCACATCCTTAATCAGGACTAACCAGTTCCAGGGAAACGCTGACGATGTCGACCTATCCAGTAAATATGTATTCACTTTAGCTTGGTCGTTTCAGTACACAAATTTGTCACCATCTCATTCCTACCCCACAATAGTGTAACCATTATGTGCTAGGTAGGGGACTTAATGTTGATGGTGGATTTTCATTTAAGGTCAAAATTGTAAAAAAAAAACCAGAAAATTATGCGCTAACATCTTGTAAAAGATAAAGCCATTAATAAGTGTTGAATACTTCATCACTTTACTAATTCACCTAGAATGGAGCATATTGCAACAATCCCATTCTGTGAATTAAATACATGAAATTCATCCAGGTTGGAGCATGCGGCAACAATCCCATATACCTTACTGTGAATTTATAGCATTATTAATTAATGCGTGAGCGAGCCTTGTATTTCTGTACTCATTATCGGTGCGGCATGACGGCGAGTGTTGCTCTCCAACGAGCAACACGAACCTCCAAGCATTATAATGAAAGCATGTACGAAATACCAGTACATGATGCAACTCTCGGTGTGTTATACTAGCCCGATTGAGAACTCTCGGTGTGCTATACTAGCCCGATTGAGCATCCAGGACTATCCGTATCGATGCGGATATGATCTCGTTCATCCATCCTTACCAGCGTGATTGGATGGCCCAGATCAATTCCATAACCCCCCAAGCAGGTATGGAATATTCACTGCCGAACCAACACGGACCCCGCATGGTCGGCCTCCCCCCAAAGATTGGCATAGCTTGCCAAAACGTCCAAACCAGAGGTATGGACGGAAAACCCTAAATTAGGGTTTGCGGCATATTATGTGTCGCAAAAGCAGTCTCAACCATCCATCTTCGCGGTATAGATGGAGGGTGTAGATGTAGATTCAAAGGGCCTAGAGCAAGTCAACACAATCACCGAGGGCAGCCTACATACACGACCGATTGGTCAGGACCAACCATGGTTGGTCATCCAAATTCGTGCGCCGAACGAGCATGACGCACGGCCATGAAACTTAAAATTAGGGTTTTAAACATCACGGCGTCCATTTTCTCTAGCACGAATGAAAGGTTCGAGATTAGATTAGCGTGTCCGGCCATACCGGCATGACCATCGTGGGCCCGTCTATCCCCTCACCTAATCGGCCAAGGAATATCATGCTGGCTATCCCAAAACGCGCGTCCAAACTAGTGTGGTCACACTTCCCAAACTGCAAACTGATCTCGAACACTCAACTTCACCAGACGATTTGAGTGGCTTAGATCACGTTTTCATGGGACACTCAAGAATAGGCGTGAACACCAGCCTACCACCTACACTCCAGACCGATCGTCCAAGGCCAGACCGAGAATTGGTTGTCTTGGAACGCTTTTGAAGATGGCGTGATGTGCGGCTCTTGCGGCACTAGTTTTCTGTCACAAATTGATCTCGACCACTCAACTTCATAGGACAATTGGTGGCCCGGATCATACTTTCGTGAGGTAATAGGGTATAGGCGCTACATCGTCATGCCGTCTACACGCATGTATGATCGACCTGGCCAAAATCGTATCCCAAGCTTGGATTCGACCAGGCTGAATAGGGATACTTGAGCACCTCCTCTAAAACCCTAATTTCATCAACGGTCGCGGATGAGTGTATCAAAGATCATATCGTCGGAGTCCAACTTCACCGGCTTGGTTATACAACCCCGGCCAGAGTTAATTGGTCGGTAAGGCGTCTTGGTGATCACCACCCGTCACTTTACCACACCGTGATGCAGTACTGCATAAAATACACACGATACTTCACAAGTATCGACCTCCTGAATAACGACGGTTATTGATTTAGCATTACATGCTACTTTACGTGGGTTCCACGATCCACACACTCGAGACATCAATCATGTCACAAGCGGGGATACATACTCGGGTATTGGTCTGGCGGTTTACGGCGTGCGGCGCGCAATGCGCCATCACAAGAACGTGTCGAAGTCATGGATGGTTAGTGATGATGGGAGAAGTGGGCAAGACCGGGCCGTGTGACACTAACACACGACTCCACTACTCCATCACTCAAGTTTCTCCACTTCCCACGAGATGCGAAGGTTAGCCTAAAAGACTTGTATAAATAGGTTATCCTCCCTATTTTCCAAACACGGGAGAAACAAGACAAGTCCAGGACAACGAGAGGTAAGTGTTGATACAATCGTATTCAAACAAAGACAGATAGCTTACACCCTGCAAGCCGGTTGACTTTACGATACAAGTCATTCATAGCCAACATCTTCACATTCTCAACACCTTCTTCGCTTCCTCCCTAAGATCAACCCCCATCTCCTTCACTTTGTGACCGAAACAAGTCTGGAACGGCCATTTCTTGGTTTAGGCCGGACTTGCACAGATTGATCTCTTGAATCTACAAGCACTCACCGCGCAGTGCATTTGTTTAAGGTTTAGACTCATTTCTCATCCACACACACCCAAGTTACCAAAACTGGCAGAAATAGTTTTCACCCATAAACAATAGGTCACCTCAAAATCCCAGATCAACAAATCCCATCTGGCCTATCATTATGAGGAAAGGTTGGGTTTGCGTGTATGTTACTTTCCTTCCTCCTTTTTTTTTTTGTGATTGGTCCACTATGGGGTTGAAATCCCCCATTAGTATCTATGGTGTAGTGGGGGTAAGGTTAGGGAATATCGATAGGAAGTTCTGCCAGAAATCCTTTCTTACTTCCGGGCGCGGTGGGCCATAAATGCCGGAGTATAACCATGGATGATCTGGTAGCGAGGGAGTGATAATTGCGTGTACGTAGGGAAAAAATACTATCACTTGAACGTCAATGCTATTATTCCACATTAGGCATAATCCTCTCCATCTACCGATTTTAGAGACTCTGAAGTAGTTTTGGAACTGCAAGGAATGTGCAATACCCATCATATGGGTTTCATTTTCTAGTGTTTCAGAGAGGATGAGGATGCAGGGTTTATACAGAGATATCATGCCTCTAAGGTGTTGGATTGTTATGAGATGGTTAATTAATTCCCTGACAATTCCATGCTAGGATACTCATTATGAGTGAAAAAAAGATCCAAAAAGAATGTGGTTAAAATTATAAGGGATAATTAAGGATGAAGGTCTAACTGAGAGCGGTGTAAGAAAATGGATTTAGAAGTAGAACCATATTTTGGGGACTACTCAAAAATGGTGGGGACTACTTTGTGATAGGAATGTCAACCCTATACTTATAAGGGGTGTCCTAAGGTGTGGAAATGACTAACCTACCATTCACCTATATATAATCACCTCCTCCCATCACCACCACCTATTTATATATAGCCACCTCCTCCCATCACCACCGCCGCTTACCACCACCAACCACCACCGACCACCACCACCACCGACCACCTCAAATCCCACCACCGCCACCTCTATATATAGCTTAATTTAAATCATTAACAAAATAAAATCAAAATCAAAATCAAAACAAACCCATTACTTTTCATTCGTTTTCCGTTGAAAAAATGACAAGTAATCATCAAAATAAGTTGAAAATGGAAGTTACAGAGAGAAGTTCGGTTAGGAATTATGTAAAAAAATTTGTCGAACTAGCCGAACTCAACTTTAATAGAGGTTTTTGTTTTCATAGAAAAATTTGGTTACGTCGAGAAAAAAAATGTCCAAGCCGAACTTGCAGTTCGGTTAAGTCGCAAAAAGTTCGGTTACGCCACAAAAAGTTCGGTTACATTGCAATTTTTTTCTCCTAACCGAACTTTAATGGAGGTTTTTGTTTTCAGAGAATAATTTGGTTACATCGAGAAAAAAAATGTCCAAGCCGAACTTGCAGTTCGGTTACGTCGCAAAAAATTTGGTTACGCCACAAAAAGTTCAGCTACATTGCAATTTTTTCTCCTAACCGAACTTTTCTTTGAAAATCCAGCATATTGAGTTCGGTTACGTCGCAAATTTTTTTCCTAGACGAACTCCTAGTTCGGTTACGTCGCAATTTTTCTTCTCCTAACCGAATTTTTTCTCTGAAAGAAAAAACTCCATTAAAGCTGAGTTCGGCTACCTATGTTTTCGAGATATATTAACCGACCTACACTTGCGGGTGAGTTCGGCTACCTGTTCTTCGGATGTCGTGCTTAGAACTTTTTAACCAAACCGAAATCAATTTGTAAATTGTTCATTTTTAGGAATGTTTTGGCTAATTCAAGCACCATTAACTAAATTTGAAGTACCCGTGAGTACCCAAAACATCATACTCTTGTTGTGGCTCTTAAAGAAAAAAGATCTTAATTTTTTTCTTCCAAAACCCTCATCTTCATCTTCTTCTTCTCCCTCTCAATAATTCTTCTTTTGAAAAAAATCAACTGATTAATTTAATCTCACTAATCATTACACTAATTTAATTACTAAGGGCAAGTTTGGTATTAAAAAAAAATTAGATAAGGGGTGACTCATTATTACTTCTAATATCCACACCAAAAGTTGGAGAGTAGTCCCCACCATTTTTGAGTAGTCCCCAAATTATGGTTCTAGAAGTAGTGGTTTTGATTGAGTTTTATATTGGGCTTGTCGAGCAGTGGGCTTGTAACCGCTAAAACCGATAATTTGTTAAGGTAAAGAGAAAGTTCTGTTCCAGAGATGTTCAGAAACGGAGTAATATTGCTTAGTGTAATTTAACGGTTGTAAGGGAGCTTGGTGTTTAGTTTCAGATCATCTAACGTAGATGGTTGAGGAAGTATCCACTACCGCAGCTGAGAGAAAGGTCAATACTCCGAGAAGAAGTATGTTGATGTTACAATTGAGGAAGCACTGAAGCAGTCAGAATTTACGCAATAGGAAGCAGTCAGTGTTGTTAGCCAACAATCAACAACTAATAGGGTGGTTGACTTAGTAGCAGAATTTGATATGGCAGGTGTGAGGTGAAGCAAATCTTGGCTTTCTGAGAAAATTGTCCGCTGAATAGATAAAACGATTAATTGCAGTAGTCGGAAATTTGTTGAATAAAAGTATTAATGTGCGAAATAGGCGAATAATTGTAGTAGGCCTAATCCGATGAGCTGACGAGAACCAATTCGTTCAGTAGGCTTAGCGCGGAATCGTAGCAGAGGAAATACGAGGTACTAATCCGTTTTATAGATTTCTTGTTTTTCAGTAATTCGTAGCTGATCCTGCATACCCCCAACCCTCCCCCACCCCCCACCCCCACTCCTCACCAGCTTATCATGACCTAGGGACCCAAAAATACAATAATAAATGGTTCAAAAGAATACACAAAATTGGTTAAAAATATCAAAATCAATAATTCCTGGGTGAAAA
Source organism: Papaver armeniacum (assembly GCA_023531295.1). Taxonomy (NCBI): domain Eukaryota; kingdom Viridiplantae; phylum Streptophyta; class Magnoliopsida; order Ranunculales; family Papaveraceae; genus Papaver; species Papaver armeniacum. Next base: position 89,390 of record JAJJWW010018640.1, read on the forward strand.
AGACATGTAAAAGTTGATAATGTTTAAATGGACGAGAATGTAAAAATAGCCAGTATGTAAGCAGTTTCATCCTACCCATTTTCAAATACTTTTTCTTATTTTTAATTTACATCAGGATGCATCCAGTTTCATCCTCACACTTTTTTAAGTTTAAGCCAGGATGAATCCAGTTTCATTCTTATTATTTTTTTGGTGTCCATTTCACCCATACTAATCTTTACTCGTCCATTTAAACCATGTTTTAAAAATATTTGGACAAATAACCCATTTTCCGTTTAATACCAGTAATGTAAATAACTCCAAATTAATAGGATTCCAGATGATTATCCAATCAAATATTTCTAGATTTTCATACTGGAATCTCTCTCTTTTGATACCTAAAATCTCAAATTTCTTTGCCACAAGATTGTTGCTCGATCATGAATAAGACACACGGAAATTTACAATAAGCAGTTTGACACAAAAACTAAACATTGATAAGGCCTCTTCCTATGCACATGCCAAAAAAATGGTGTTTGGCATGCCAGGTGGCATGCCAAACCATTTGCGCCACTATGGGGAAACCGTTGAGCGATCGACTCCCTAGCGAGCGATATTCACTCTAGCGGTAACGGCTATTTCTTCATCGCTATAAATAGGTAACTTTCAAACTCAACTTTTTTACACAACTTTTTTACCTCAAATTTTTTACACAAAAAATTTCTCTTCTTCTCGATCTATTTCTCTTTTCTCAATCTAATTTATTTCTTCTATTTGATCCAAATGGCACAATTAACCCAACTTGATTCGGCAACACAACTTGATTTTTCTGGAGTAGTACTTGAAGGTGCCGTTGAGAAGATATGTGATAGATTCAAAGAAATAAGTAAGAAGCAAAGAAGTCTCCAAGTTTTGGATATCAACCAAGTCAAAACCGCAACCAAGAGAAGGCCAAGAAAGGTTAAAGGCAAGGAAAATCAAGGCAAAACAAATTTGAAGCCAAAGAAGAAGATAAACAAAGGAGACTCCGTTCATGAGCGCATTGATTGGAAGTTTAGTGAAATGAAGAAGATGAACAAGATGAAGAACATTGTTCCAAATTTTTTTTTTAGAGTCTTTCCAATTATTGTCTAGTTTTATGTCTTGTAAAATGACTATTTTAATTATATTGAAGTTTTTAATTTTGTGAAGTTTAATGAATTTGAAAATTTGACGAATATTGTTGAAAATTAATATTAATTATATTCTTAAACATTAAAAGTATTACAAATATTTAAACTTAAAACACAAAATTAATATTAATTACAAATATTGAAATTACAACACAAATGTTGGACAATATTGGGGCAAATATCTTAAAACCTCGAAACAACTTTCAAAATGGAATTTTTGCCCAGTAGATGCGGCGATATTCCACACGACACCTTTCCCGAAATTCCACCGTGGTTTCACCACTTCTCAAGGTTGGACCTTCTTGAAGTAAAGCAACATACCTAGTAACTTTCCGCTTAATTATACAAAGCGTCGAACCAAATCGAAACACTACGACCGCGTAGGTTCATTGTTTGTTCTTGAAATTTAAAAAAATCCTTTCCCACAATAGTTGGTGATCAAATATCGGCTCCATTGTCAAATCAATATAATTCTGCAAATACATTCATCTTCTGCAGTTTTGAATTTTAGGTTTCTCCTCACTTGGCATCTCCTAATTTGACTTCTCCTAGTTTCACTGTCTACAATTGCACGACAAGCGGCTCTTCGATTTTGGATAATACAGTGGTTTGCCATGCACTCAGCCGGATTCATATTATCAGCCATGCTCTCTAAGGAACTGGAAGAGTGATGAAAAGAATTGGAGATTAAGAAATTCTAGAGAGATTGAGAAATTCTTAAGAGATTAAGAAATTCTGGTGTGAGTTGAAATGAGATTAAAATTAGGTATTTATAGAGGGGGAAATATTAGCCGTTGGATGAAGATCGATGAGCGATTATCAAAGTATCGGCGACGCCTTGACTGTCGCTGTCGATTGAATGACCATCGAACGAGTGTGACCATCGAGCGATGAAGACTCTATCGCTCATTTGGAAACTCGTCGTGTATGCCTATATGCCGGAAATAACATATTGTCATATGAGTTTGGCAGTTTGGCATACCCATAGTGGGTGCATATATGCCAAATACCATGTTTTGGCATGTGCATAGGAAGAGGCCTAAATAACCTGAATATCACCTTGTAAATTAGTCTTTACTAATGTGCAAGGATGTTAATGGGGGTGCCAGGTTAAGTAGGGGTGTACCAAACAAAGGCAAAACTTGTTTTGTCCTATATAAAGACTTTTTTTGTCTTATCTTGATTTTGGTACACTCCCACTTAATCTGGTACCCCTATTAGCAATCTTGCTAATGTGTCATATGAATCGAACAACTACCGAAATTCACCTTACCACTTCAAACAAAAAGCATCCCCCTTTTCCTAGATACATTTCCATACAAAAAACTTCGTGAGAGTAGCCCCTTTATGTGTGACTCATTCCTTTTTCAAATCATCCGGTCCTCTACTGCCTTTCGTCTTTGGTTTTGCGACGCTTTGTCTCCAGGACCTTGTGTGGGTCGGTCTCTTTCACCGTTGGGTTTTGTTTCATCCAGCAAGTAACCTCAATTGAGATGATACCGTTGGGTCCTGTTTCATCCAGCAAGTAACCTCATTTTAGAGGCACTGTTTAATAATGATACTGTTAGGGAGATACTGAAAATTAGAATTCCAGGTAGTGGTTGTGATACCCTAAGATGGCTGCCTGAAAACAGTGGTCTTTTCACTGTTAAATCTGCTTATAGGGTAATTGTTAAATCTGCTTATAGGGTAATTCTGAATGAGTATCAAAACCAAAATGGTATAAACAACACTTGTAACGGTGTTAACTTTATGGAAACAGAAAATCCCTCCTAGAATTCTACATTTCTTATGGAAATGCCTAACTAAATGTCTTCCAGTGGGTGATAGATTTATGTGATTTGCTAATGATAGATCTTCATTGTGCCCCTTTTGTAATGATTCTGTTGAGACTATGCATCATTTGTTCTTTGAATGTAATATCTCAAAAGATGTCTGGAACAGGTGTGATAGTAGTCTTGCTTCAGCTGTGAGTAATGTTAATTTTGATGATCGGATTGTGAATACTTTTGCTACTCCAGCTAACACCCATGTGCAGCCCAATTTTCAGTTACAAGGAAAAGCAGGAGTGATCTTATGGCACTTATGGAAAGCTAGGTGTAAACTAGTTTTTGAAAAAGCTCATCCTAATGCTGGAAGTATCTCATCTACAATTGTAGATGTAGAAAATCCTACTACTACATCCAAAAGATTTTAGACGTATGCTAAGAAGTAAATAAGCAAAAGACATAGAAGAACACAAGATGTACGTGGTTCGGTATGATTACCTACGTCCACGGGGGTTAAGGGATGATTTTATTACTTCACACAAGATTACAAGGATCCAATATACAACAATGCTCTCTCCACAATACACTCAACACTGCTCTCTCACTTCTTTCTCTTGCTCTCCCAAAAAACCTCTCTCACTTCTTTCTCTACACGATCTCTATTTATAGTTGCAGGTGATGATACATCGATATTACCGTGTTGAGCCTGGTATAGCTTCCTGGATGTTCTTCTCGGGCGACTTTCCGGTGCTTCAGTCGATCTCTCCTTTTGCTCGAGCCGAATCATCTAGCCGAGTGGTGTCATCACCAGATGTCGTTCGTTTGGTGGAGGTGATTGGTGTCGCCCTTCAGATTCTTGGCCGAGTCTCGCTTCGACCGATCTTCTCTTATCTCTTCACCAACCCTGTCAGTGCATTAATTATCCTCGAACTCGATGAGCATCAGATCAAAGCTTTTCTCCTTTATGTCGACTTCTCGAGTTGTCTCCATTCCTCTTTTCTCGCGCCCAGGCCTGATGAGGTGATTCAGTGCTTCTAGTACTTGTTTCTCTTGGTGCGCCTTGGCCAAGATGGTTCCACCTATCTCTGTGGATTATTTGCACCTACATTTATGCCCCTTCTTCCACTCGTGTGATCGACACGTGGGGAAGAAATCGCCTCGCATTCCCACGTCCTCAGTCATGCCGGGTTCTGCGCCATGTTGTTCCCCACTTTCTTCATTTGCTGCAACCGGTTTACCTTCCTCGTAGGTTACCACAGGTGAGGTTTATAAGTCCGATCCTTAAACCTCATTCTCTCTTTACTTTTCCTTAGCCATTTTTTCTCCACTCTCTCCGTTCTCCTCTGCTTCTTTCCTCGCCATTAGTTGTCTTCTCCATAGGTTTACTTCCCTCTTCCTTCACTGTCCTGGGTCTTCTCAGTCTCCGTTGCCACTTTGTAATTTCCGATTAGGTAGTATTTTTACTCCTCCGTCTACCAGCTTTCATGGCGTCTTCAACCCCTTCCATGGTGGAAAAAAGGTGCGTGAGCTATGTGTTTTCTGATGAAGATGGTGTACCGCTTGATTCTATGTTTGTTATGGAGAGCCCTCTAGGCATGATTATCGTGCTCTGGATTCCATCTTTTCTGATAATCCTTCTTCATTTTCATGTAGGGCTGACAAGAGAACTGCCAGAGACTTGTCGGATGAAAAATTCGTCCGACACCTCTGAAAGATGAATTCGATCTTCATGGCTATGACGTCAGGCTCTTGTCGGGCCAAAAAGGCGTTTTAAAGAAGGAAGATATTCTAAAGTTTCCACACTCGGCCGAGGCGACCATTGTCACCAGGGGTCAGCTAGAGCTCGGGCTGCGTTTTCCTTTGTACGATACCAGCCGTTCGTTTTGGTACGAGGCTCTTTCTAAGATTCGCCCATCCCGGGCCTTGGCTCAGTGGAATGGCAATACCTTTAGTATTTTATCCGAGTGGGAGAGGCGCAGTCGAGGCGAGTGTATTCCTACCACCTGGTCTGCCTACGATCCTTCCCAGGCGGGTGACTATACTCATGTTAGTTTTGCTGATAACTATCGAAGCGGGACTGCTACCAATGGTGACCTTGCTGGTTTTGCTGCTAGCCCACATCGTCATAAAACTCTTCCTGAGGGTGTCAAGAAGATTTTGTTGGACGAGGATCCCGAGGGGAAGAGTTCCAACAGACATGCCCGTCATACTAGTGATGCGGCTTGGGACCAGAGTTTCTTTGGTTATCTCTGGTCCCCTCTGAGCGGCAATTTTCCTCCTCCGTCCGAGCCTTATCCCTTCTGGGTGGTCAATGTTGATCGAGTACGTATGTTTCTTGGCTTTAGATTTATTTGATCGGCTCGGGTAACTGATAGGGCGATGTTTCAATTTCTGTGTTTTTTTTCAGTCCAAGTTCTAGGGCGTTCCTTCTGATTCTCCCGTTCTTCGTAAAAGGGATAGAGGTTCTGGTGCAGGGGCCAAGGAGGAAACAGGGAAGGTAATAAATATATTACTCCTTCTTTGAAATACATGTACTTGCCCCTATTTGTTGCCTTGAATGATTCTGACATTGGCTCATGCGCAGAAGCTGAGGGTCGATGATGCTGGAGGTGTTTCGGCGAGGGATGGTGAGGATCTCGAGGATCGGCTGCCTTTATCGCATTTCATGAGGAAGTCACCTCAGAAAACTTCTGATGTTTCGTATACCCTTGTAGGTGGGAAGCCTAGTGGAAAGGGAAAGGAGACTAAGGGCGATTTACGCGTCCCAGAAAAAAACTATGCCCCAGCAGTCAGCTGATAGAGGGGTTGTTCTTGCCGATGGTGTTGTGTATCTTGAGTCTGATGGTGATGATGATGATGATCTTTTTGATGGAGAGGACGAAGCCGATGGTGATGAAGAGGAGCCGAAGCAATCATAGAAGTCTGGTGGGGATGATGCGGGTACTCGGGAAGTAGAGAACACTGCTTCTGGGGGCGAGTTTCTAGAGCCCCTTTCTCCTGTGGTTCCTAATTCAGGGAGCAGCACCTCCTTTACCGTCTCAGGCCCTATGTGTAATTCCCTTGGAGCTCTTATTTCTCCCGATTTTGCCTCTCGTCGGATAAAGATAAGATCAAGGCGGTCTCGTTGTATGATGCCGGCCTGAAGAGTACTTTTGACCTGCTGGTGAGTTGTGTTGATCAGGTTATGCATTCACGTTATAGGGTCAGTGCTAACACTGTTGGTATTTGTAGGATGTCAACCGTTCATTGCTAAACGCTGCTATTCAGCGTAGGGAGGTTCCCGAGAGAGAGAATCTCCATCTCTTATTACAGAAAGAGCGGGAGCGATCCCGGGGGATGGAAAAACGACTAGACGAGACCCAAGGTAGTTACTTAGCTCTCATGTATTTATGATTGATTCTGTAGTGCCAATATCCCGAGTTGATCTGCCTTCCTAGCCGAAACTTCTAGTGCGGAGGCCAATCTTTGCTACGAGGTATCGTTCTTTGAAGAGAGAAATTAATATAGAACGGGATCACGTGTCGAATTTACAACAAAGGATTGTCAACAAAGATGATAAAATCGATAAATCTGGGAGACCGAGATTGAGGGTCTGCAGACCCAACTGCATCGTTATGAGACTTTTGAGTACGTCCTTGAGGAAATTGATAATCTTAGGTCGAGCTTAGCTCGGTTCCAAGGTATTGCCGCCGATAAAACACTGTTGGCCGATAACTTAGAAAGTCAATGTGGTCGGATGAGGCTTGAGTTCGAGACTTGCACGCAGATCGCCTTCGGATCTTGGGGAGAAGAATGCTGCCGAGAGGTGTAGCCAAGAATCCCTTGAGAAGCTCAGAGAGTCCAAGAAGGTTTCCGAGGAGTTGGAGTGGGTTCGCGCTCAATTATCAGGTTTGCAGATAGCCCATTCCCGGCAGAGGGCCGAATGGAGTGATCATAAGAAGTACTGCCCCTCTAATGAGTTTAATGAACAACGATATCTAGAACTTTCTTCAAAGATGTCTTCTCTCGAGTGTAGCTTGTCTGAGTCTGAAGAGACAATTAGAGTAGTTACGCCTTTATTGGAAGGTGGTGCGCCTTGTATTGTGTTTTCCTTGTCGTTGACTTAGTGTTTGTTATTATGTAACCGATTTTGCTCTTGTTGTTTTGGCAGCCGAGAAGAGGAAGGTGGCATCGTTGGAAGAGGAGAATGCCCGATTGAAGGGGAAGGAGTCTCAATTACTCGAGCGGGTAGCCACTTGCCGGAAAGCGGCGTCGATGCAGCTGACACAAGATCTCACCGCTGAAAAGGCGAAGTTTAATGATGAGCTTGTTGCGAAGGTCAAAGCGGTGTAAAGGCGATGCATGATAAGAAACGAGCCGATGATGCTGCTAAGAGGGCGATTCCAGGGCCGGTTCCCTCTAAAGAGTAAGCTTGTCTTTTGTAGTGCTGCGTCGCTATCTTACCCTTTGCCATGGGTTGTAATCTGTTCGAACGCCTTCAATTTCTCGTACACTTTTTAATGGGGTGCTGTGTCGCCAGTTTGATTGTTTTTCTTGCTATCCGACACTATTATGCATGTTACCGTTCTTACTTATGTTACGCCGACGATGTATGGTTTATTTTTGCGACTAAGTTATGTATGCCTGCATAAACATGAGTAGAGTGGTTAATCATAAATGTCGTTTCTATCGAACACACTCAACAGGGAGGGTCATCGGGCCCAATGCCATCTCCCGATTGAGGTATCTCATCACCGTCTTTCGAGATCTAGTGGCGGGGGTAGTTGGTCTGTCCTAATTTCTAGGGGATCGATATCCCAAGAAGTTATCGGTTAACTTTCTTGGGCAAGTGATTTCGGCCACTTGCAAGGGGAGCAATGTTGACTGCTTGATTGTCGAGTACTCATGCCCAGACAATCGGCCACTGGTTTCCAACCGCCGGGGCCCTAGGACTACCTCGGCACTTGCACACCGCCGTCGCCCAGAGTTCGAATAGTCCGGTCTTAGTGTAAGTCGCCCGGCACTTGCACAATGCCATCGCCCGGGTTCGAAACGACCATTTAGACGCACTTGTCACATTTCCAACCCCACGTGGCCTTTCACGGAAATAAATGACAATATATCATACCTGCTTTCATGGGTGATATAGTTTTAGTCGCGTAGCATTCCACGGTCGTGGCTCAGGTGTTCCGTCCGGTTTTAGTATTTTGTATGCCCCTTCACCGACCTTCTCAACAATGGTGTAGGGTCCTCCCCATCATGCTGTTAAATTTCCGCCTTTTTTATCACGTTCATAACTGGGTAGATCCTTTAGTACTAACTGCCCTGGTTGAAATTCTCTTGGTCGAACCCGTTTGTTGTACTCTCGCTGGATTCTTCGTTGGTAATTTTCCATTTTTTGCAGAGCCATCTCTCTTGTTTCTTCTAGATCGTCGAGTTTAGCCAGGATAAGATCTGCTGAGATGTTTCGTATCCACGCTTCGGTTCTCGTTGTAGGTATCATTGCCTCTGTGGAAAGGATGGCTTCGGTCCCATATGTTAACATGAAAGGCAATAATCCGGTTGCCTCTATGCGAGTTGTCCTATGTGCCCACAAAACGTTATAAAGTTCTTCGCACCATTCTCCATATTCCCCGTCAAGCTTCTTCTTCAGGTTATCGGCGATGGTATTGTTTGTGATCTCGGCCTGTCCATTGCTCTGGGGGTACAGGGTGTAGACTTGCTCTTTCGAATATTGTAGGTGTTGAATAGCAAGTCGATGTTCTTGCCTTGTAGTTGTTTCCCATTGTCAGAGACGATTGCTGCCGGTACTCCAAAGCAACATATGATGTGTTCCCAGATGAATCGGAAAACGTCTTTATCCCGTATGTGTTTCAAAGGAGCGGCCTCTACCCATTTAGTAAAATAGTCGGTAGCTACAATTAGGTACTTCCTCTGCCCCGATCCGACATGCAATGGTCCCACGATATCGATCCCCCATTTAGCGAAATGCCAGGGACTGATAACAGAGTTTAATGTTACTGCCGGTGCATGTATCTTCTTTCCAAATTTTTGGCATTCGTCGCAGATGAGGGCCATATGCCTCGCGTCCTCGTTCATGTACAGCCAGAAATATCCCATGGTGCTGCTAGGCTACGGCCTGAGCTGTGGTTTCCCGCTGCCCCATAGTGCAATTCGTTGAGGATTATATGCCCTTCTTCTTTACTCAGGCACCTTAGTAATGGTCCTAGGTATGACTTTCTGTATAGAGTGCCGTCTCGAAGCTCGTACGCAGCTGCTTTTCTTTTGATTTTTTTGATCTCAGGTCGCCCCTTAAGCAACTTTCCTGTTTCGAGATATTCGTGAATCGGTTTCCTCCAATCATCGGCCCGATACTGATCAGTAGTGGTTGCTGCAACATATGCGCCGATGTCCACGGTCTCAGGTACTGAGGGCATTAAGACTCTCATAACTCTGATGCCTTCGACGCTTGCATCTGTCAACATGGAAGCAACGTATGCTAGGGCGTACGAGTGGTGATTGTCCTTCCTACAGATATGCCTAAACTTGATGCTCGGTATCTGGACGATGTAGAATTGGGCGGGCTCCCAATATTTCTGTAATAAGGGGTCATATATGGCGTACTGCCCGCTGATTTGTCGGACGACTAGCTGAGAGTCGCTTGTAAGCTGTACCTCTTGGATTCCCATCTCCACTATCAAACGCAAATCATGTATTACCGCTTCGTATTCCGTGACATTGTTAGTCGCTTTAAATTCAAGCCTAAAGGAGTGGACCATCTTTTTTCCCTTTGGCGTCGTGAAGACCAATCCTAGACCCGATCCGTCTTTATTGGATGACCCATCCACGAAAACCTCATATCGTGTCGGGTTGCATGTCTCGAGTAGGTCGGACGGGTCCTCTCGGTCTTCTTCCATTCCTGGGATGTCTTCTACTTCAGCTTCGTCTCTGAGAGGGAAGTCTGCCAGAAAGTCGGCCACTGCCTGTGCTTTTACTGCTGTTCTCATTTCGTAAAAAATGTCGAACTGCTTTATTTGTGCATTCCACTTTATGATCCGTCCCGACCTGGCTGCATTGTCGAGTACTGATTCTATGGAGGACTTTGTGAGCACCCGAATCTTGTGAGTTTGGAAATACGTCCGAAGCTTCTGTGTTGCAAACACCAATGCTAATATTAGTTGCTCGATCCTGGTGTAGTTCCTCTCTGCTAGATTCATGGTTTTGCTTATGAAATACACCGGATTTTTCTCCCCTCTAACGTTCTTGACTAGTACGGCATTAATGGCATAACTGGTTGCCCCAAGATATAGTGTTAATATGTCCTCGGGCTCGGGTCTTTGTAACACCGGAAGACTCGCGAGATGTTGCTTAATTTTCTGAAATGCTTCTTCACACTCCTCAGTCCATTTAAACTTCTCTCATTTCCTTAATGTCCCGAAGAAATCCTTGCACTTGTCAGACGACCGAGAGATGAATCGTTCTAAGGCCGCCAAGTTCCTATTTAATCGTTGCACGTCCTTAACTGTTACAGGCGATGGCATTTCCACGACGGCTCTGATTTTATCTGGGTCGGCTTCGATGTCTTTGTCGGTGATTATGTACCCTAAAAACTTGCTCGAGGTGACCCAGAAAGTGCACTTGGCCGGATTTACCCTCATCTTGTACCTTCTCATGGTTTGAAATATGTCTCGGAGATCGTCGATGTGGTTAGTGGCCACCTTGCTCTTGACCAACATGTCGTCCACATATACCTCAATGGTGTTGTGTATTTTATCTTCAAACATGTCTTCCACCAACCTTTGATAGGTGGCACCTGCGTTTCTTAATCCAAATGGCATTTTGGTGTAGCAATACAACCCTCTTGCTGTGAAGAAGGATGTATGCTCTTGATCTTCGGGGGCCAGGGGTATTTGGTTGTACCCTGAATACCCGTCCATGAGTGTTATCGCCTTATACCCGACTATGGATTCTACTAGCTGATCGATGCTGGGGAGGGGGAAGCTATCCTTTGGGCATGCTTTGTTTAAGTCACTAAAGTCGATGCAGACTTGAACACCTCCATTCCTTTTGGGGACTATCACCATGTTAGATATCCATTGCGGGTATTGGGATTTTCGAATGATTCCTGCTACGTGCAACTTCTTTAACTCAGCCTCCACCGCCGTTTGCAGCTCGGGTGAAATTCTCCTCATCTTTTGTCGGATAGGCTTGAACTTGGGGTTTATCCGCAGGTGATGCGAGCAGACTTCCGGGTCAATTCCTTCCATCTCGTGCATTTTCCAGGCTAATACATCCATGTGTTCCTTCAAAAGAGTTGTCAACTGCTGAGATTGTTCGTTTGTCAAGAGAGTCCCTATTCTCACTATATATTTTTGGCTCTTCCTCGGTACCCAGATGATGCGTGTCGTACCACAACAAATTAATTCAAGATTTTCCACTCAATTAAAAATAATATAATGGAAGTCAAGTTCGATCCCACGAGGAGCACGAGATTCTAGTTGTAAAAATTGTCACAAAAGGGGGGTGTAAAAAGCAAAAGAAAATAAACAAAGCAATTAAAATCGAAAGTTGAAAGATGAAAGCAATAAGAGAGACAAGATCAAGGAATCCTTCTTCGTTACGAAACAATAATTAAAGTTATGTTCTTTTCTACTTGTTATTAGTCACAGATTATCACCAACCGTAGGATAGCGAGGGCCCGCTTAGCTAGCCCCAAAATCCCTAATTTCACCGAGTAACAGAGTCCGCTTAGTTATCGATTCTATTCAAAAGAACCACCTTGAGGTTCGCTTACAAGATGTAATTTAAAGAATGCATTAAGATTTATGAATTTAGGTTTAGTACTAGTAGTTAAACTCGGTTCGCTTGGTTCACTTTCTAGCGTTGTTTCTACACACAATTGCTCCACGGAATCCCTCCGCAAGGTCTCGTGTTTTCTACTTGTGTAAAGTGTCGAGAACGATTACGTATTCCCTAACTTATACTAGATATAGATCAATTAACAAATCAATTTAGCGTGCACTCCAAACAATCTATCAATCAATCATGAATGAATAAACATTCCTACTAGTAAAAACAATCGATAATCATGTGAAAAACTTCAAGATAGAATTGAAAACAAAACTCAAATCATGTTAAGAACTAGGAATTCATCCTCAATCAATAAATTAACTACTCATGTTAAAGAGTTCACACAAAGAATAAGAAAAGAAAAGTGTTGTGTGTGTAGAGATGTGTAGAAGTTGTAGAAAACTTCTCTATTTATAGGCTTCAATATTCTCCAAATCTTCCAAGGAATAGAATCCTTTTTCTTTTGCAATTCAATTTCCAAATCCAAGCTTTTCTCAACTCTTCCACCTTCTCTTTCCAAATTTGAGTCCAATTCTCCATCCAATTCCAAGCCCAAGTCTTCACACCCATGAGAGAAGTCCATAGAAAATTCTGGAATTTTTGCTCGCCGGAAAACTGGGATTGTGGCCGGAATTTGGCCGGAAAACGTCACCGCCGGCAACCTGAAATTCACTGCCGGTCACTGGAATCTTTGGCGGAATATTCCGTCAGTCTACCGTTAGGACTAACGGTCAAACAGGTCAACCGTCAGTCAACTGTTAGTCAAAGGTCAAGGAGAAGGAGTGAGTCAGACTCGAGTTAGCTTCTGACTCAGCTAACTGGGCTTACTCAGATGAGTCAGTTACTGAATCAGCTGCTTACTCGGCTGACTTAATCTAATTCAGCTCATGGAATCGGTCTTTTGAACTCGGTTGGGATCGGTCATCGGGATCGTCGGATCGGTCCGAGTCGACTCGCAGGGAGGATGATTTGGCCGGAGTTTCGTTTATTTACGAGGATTTCCGGCCAATTTCAGGCCTCTACTTCATCGGTTCTGTGAAATTCCTAAGCATTCATCTAGTTTCAACCATTTCAAGCTTCAGCTCATACCCAATTGCTGCTTCAGATGGCTTCAAATCATTTCATACTTGCAGTCAACACCATCTTCGTTATCGATTCAATCCCCTGCAACAGCACCACCATCTTCTCTCTGTGGCGTCAGACCATCTCCAATTTCTGTATTCTCGACATCACAGCAGCTCAATCAACCTGTTTGATTCATCTGAGCCACAAACCCATCTCCAATCTCGCTGCCGTTTCTTCCAGATTCAACCCAAAATCTCTTTTAGTTCATGGCAGCTACCATCTTATCTTCCCTGTGCAATTCTTGCTACGGCAACTAAATCCGATTATACCCATCTCTCAACAACATCGATTTCTTCTCATAAATATCATCTTCAGCTCATGGCCATCTTCGATTCAATCTCTCGGCCTCAGAGTGCAGCCTCATCTCCACTTCACCGATTCAATCTCACAGATACCCTTCTCATACTCAGATTCCAGTCAATAGCAGCAGTGAGGTCTCAATATCGACAAATCCCATCACCGAACTCAAACCAACAAATTCAGAGCAACCCATTCACAGAAACTCATTCAATTTCATCATCAGCTTCTCTCCCAGATCTTCTTCATCTCGCCTCGATTTCACTCAGCAACAACGTCTCAATATCGAACCCTAATTAATCACCAACAATTACAGCTTCTCGATTTTAAACTCAAACTCAAATTCCTCCCAAGTCTCTGAGCTCGATCTCTCTGTGTTAAATTCCAGAATGAAATGAAAAATGTGAGATACGAGTTCTCTCGATTAGGGTTGGGGCGATAAGGATATGTACACCCCACAGATAGGACCTGATAATTACACCCACTAGTAGGTGATAAGGGACACCCTGATAACAACCCCCCTTAGCCTTGACTGGGCCTGGTTTTAGTACTCCTCCAATTGGGTTGCCCCTTAACCTCAACTGGGCTCCATATATCAATCGCATGTAAATTGACCTTTTTGCCCTTTTGGCTCAAATTGGGTAATTTCTTCTTCTTTTCCTCCGTGTGACTCCAAAGTAGCTACAAAACTCAAAACAAGCGTAAAATACATAATTTACAAGAAAAATAGCAAAGAAAGCATAAACTACTAGATAGTAAATTAGGTGTATTCTACACCTATCAAATTCCCCCACACTTAGACTTTGCTAGTCCTCGAGCAAATCAAACTAAAAACTCACAACTTCAAAGCGTTCAAGCATCACAAGCATCCAAAAAGTTATGAGGACATAGAGTTTCTGCATGCTAGTAATAAGAAGTTAGAAATACTAAAGAACATATTCTCGTTCTTAAATGTTGAGTGAGAAATAACCACACCATAATGAGAGAACGCGTGTTTGAGAAACGATCAATAAGCATTTCGCCTCGAAACACGCCTCTTACCAAATAGGATTTTATGATAATTGCACTCAAAAAGACGGCTTTTTTATGGTTCTCACATGTGTGCGGGTAGGAATGAAGAGAGAAATCTGCGACACGTTGAATGGTGGGAAGGACAACTTCCGAAATATTTTTAAAACCCACATCTTTTAACATTTTGAAAAACCATTTTCCGACGATCTCTAAAAAAGGAAATCAACCATTTATTATTGAGGATGAGATTACTTACTCACCTTCACATCCGATCGCCAATTATGATAACACCACTCTCACGACATCCAATAGAAACGTCTTCCGCTCCTTGTCTTGATCTTCTTGGTCTTCGGTTTCAACTATTGATGATAAACCCTCGAATTTCATAAATCCTTGACAATTTGTAACTCTTTTACCTTAAAACCTTGTCGCTCGAAACTTCCTTATAAATTTTCCTTCCCCACGGCTTATTAACAAAACAAATATTTCTCTTGTTTTTTTTTCTTTTTTTTTCTTTTATTTTCTTTCCTTTTCTTTTCTTTTTTCAATTTTTTTTTTTTTTTTTTTTTAGAAAATTAACAAGAGAAATTAAATACAAAATAAACCATGGCCGTGGAAGAAGTATTTTACCGCTTGATTCTTCACAACTTGTATCGTCTTGAAATCATAAACTTCAAAAATTTTCACCTTTTGATTTTCTTAGCTTTCATGAATAAGTCTTTATACTTGGATATAAAATTACCTCATTGTAGTGTAAGTCTTCAACATATATGTAAAATCCGCTCATTTGTATGTTGCTTTACTTGAATATGAAATCTGCTCTTTTTCTCGTTCCGTTGCTTGTAAACCTTAAAATTTTTCCAACTTTCCTTGTAGATTTTGATGTCGCTCCTTGTTGATGATGAATGTGTTTCTATGGATCCGTTGTTGTCGAGAGAGAGAATGGTGCTAACTGCAAATCGAACTACAAAAAGGAAGCTTTCATCTATAGACGTCACCCTCATGATTGACAAAATTAGCACTCAAGAGATCAAAGAGTAGTGCTTCTATTGGTGGGAGGTTGGGTAGCTACCATTCTACCCGGAATTTACGTACGGTGACACACACTCAAAAGAAGCTCTTTAGTAGATGGAAGATTTCTGGTCGGTGCCTCTCATGATATGAATACGGGTAGTCTCCACTAATGATTGATCAGCAACTCTAATAACGCATTTATCCCTGCACCAAATTCGCATCACCGGCATGATTAAATCCATTATTTAACACTCAAACAAACAAGAAATCCGAATGTAGTTCTCTAACATTTCCAAGTTCAATTATGTCGGTCAAAATCTCTATGTAAACATACCTAGAAATATGCTAGTGACTCTAAAATCTTTAAAAGTTGGAGTTTTTATGAAAAACTTTTTTTTTTTCAAAACTTTTTAATTTTTTTGTAATTTTTGTTTTAAAAACATGCTTAACCACTCCCCCACACTTAAACCTTACATTGTCCTCAATGTAATTGAATCCTCCTAGTAAAGTCAAGGTGGGAAATTTTAACATGATAAGAAACAAGAAAAAGAAATAAAAAGCAAAAGATACAAAACCTATGGGTTGCCTCCCATTAAGCGCTTGTTTTAAAGTCGACGGCCCGACTTAGCTCTTGCAAGATTCATTCCCCATATACTAACAATCGGAAAATTTGAGGATCCACCCATAATACCTGTTTTGCAAACAATAACTCCATACAAATATTAGCATAAGAAAATAATAGTGAAATTATCGCTCGATAGAAATTTCCCCCACACTTATTCTCGTCCACACTCGGAAGTGTATAAAGAACATAGAAATCGGGAACTTCCATGTATTCCTCTTGGCAAACCTGCATAGTGTTAGCATCAAGTGTTTCCAATGGTGGATATTTAGAAACAAAATCATCCAAAAATACTTTCGAAGCACATAAATTCAAACCAATAAGAGGTGAAGGAGAAGAATCAATAGGCAAAGGGTTAGACAAACCTTGCACAACCTCTTGTATTATAGAATTCTCTTCATCCTTAAAAAATTCAAGTGAATTACTTACCTCTTGTATATCGTGGTCCTCTATTAAACCTTGCAACCATTCTTCGTCATTTTCTACCTTAACCATAGTCTCGGCATCATCATAATCATTAGCAAGTTCAATTGGGTCTTCCACAAAATCAATGAATGTGGTTTCATCCTCTAGCATCATCTCTTCAACATTCTCATCATCGGAATCGGGCCATTCACTAAAATGATTCTCATCGGTATAGATTGTAAGATCTTCATGTGCGGGTGTTACACCGTTTACAACAATAGGTAAGTCACACCCAATCTCCTCCTTTTGAATAGGTGAAGGATCGTTATTATGATCCGGAGTTGGAATAACTTCCTCATTGTCGGAACACTCATACACTTCCGCGGACTCCCATCTTTCCCTAAGAAATTTTTGCCAAGCAATAAATGCATCTTCCTCAAGCTCTTCCTTTTGAATAGGTGATTGATCATTATTAAGATCAAGGCTTGAGTAATCTACACTAGCGTCATCAAAAGTCTCTAAAGGTTGGTTAAGTTGTTCGTATATTTTCTCCGAATTCCTTTGAATTTCTCGATGTGATTCTTGAAACTTTTGTTGAAGATCCCCAATCATGGCGGAGACATCTTATCCGCAAAACTAGAGAATTTCGATCATAAACAAAACTATCCTCCCATCCTTGTGATTGTCCACTTACATACCCGTCATAAGGTTGTTGATATGTATGAGAATATCCATAAGGTTACGTAGGAATTTGATCATAGCCAAAAGATTGGTTTTGATTGTATCCTAAGGATGGTTGGAAATTGTCATAATGTTGAGGTTGAAAACCGTATTGATTGTTGTAATATGCTTGCTCTCGTCCACCATACATGGAAAACCGGACTGAAATAAGATTCAAAAACCAAGTTAGATACGGAATAGAATCCAACAAAGCAAGAATAAAGCAAAAAGAAAAATAAAAACAACTAAAATCATCCGCTGCTCCCCGGCAACGGCGCCAAAATTTGATGCGTGTCGTACCACAACAAATTAATTCAAGATTTTCCACTCAATTAAAAATAATATAATGGAAGTCAAGTTCGATCCCACGAGGAGCACGAGATTCTAGTTGTAAAAATTGTCACAAAAAGGGGGGTGTAAAAAGCAAAAGAAAATAAACAAAGCAATTAAAATCGAAAGTTGAAAGATGAAAGCAATAAGAGAGACAAAATCAAGGAATCCTTCTTCGTTACGAAACAATAATTAAAGTTATGTTCTTTTCTACTTGTTATTAGTCACAGATTATCACCAACCGTAGGATAGCAGGCCCGCTTAGCTAGCCCCAAAATCCCTAATTTCACTGAGTAACATGTCCGCTTAGTTATCAGATTCTATTCAAAAGAACCACCTTGAGGTTAAACTTACAAGATGTAATTTAAAGAATGCATTAAGATTTATGAATTTAGGTTTAGTACTAGTAGTTAAACTCGGTTCGCTTGGTTCACTTTCTAGCGTTGTTTCTACACACAATTGCTCCACGGAATCCCTCCGCAAGGTCTCGTGTTTTCTACTTGTGTAAAGTGTCGAGAACGATTACGTATTCCCTAACTTATACTAGATATAGATCAATTAACAAATCAATTTAGCGTGCACTCCAAACAATCTATCAATCAATCATGAATGAATAAACATTCCTATTAGTAAAAACAATCGATAATCATGTGAAAAACTTCAAGATAGAATTGAAAACAAAACTCAAATCATGTTAAGAACTAGGAATTCATCCTCAATCAATAAATTAACTACTCATGTTAAAGAGTTCACACAAAGAATAAGAAAAGAAAAATGTTGTGTGTGTAGAGATGTGTAGAAGTTGTAGAAAACTTCTCTATTTATAGGCTTCAATATTCTCCAAATCTTCCAAGGAATAGAATCCTTTTTCTTTTGCAATTCAATTTCCAAATCCAAGCTTTTCTCAACTCTTCCACCTTCTCTTTCCAAATTTGAGTCCAATTCTCCATCCAATTCCAAGCCAAAGTCTTCACACCCATGAGAGAAGTCCATAGAAAATTCGGAATTTTTGCTCGTAGGAAAAGCTGGGATTATGGCGAATTTGGTAGAGGAAAACGTCACCGCCGGCAACTTTGAAATTCACTGCCGGTCCTTAGGAATCTTTGGCGGAATATTCCGTCAGTCTACCGTTAGGACTAACGGTCAAACAGGTCAACCGTCAGTCAACTGTTAGTCAAAGGTCAAGGAGAAGGAGTGAGTCAGACTCGAGTTAGCTTCTGACTCAGCTAACTGGGCTTACTCAGCTGAGTCAATTCTTGAATCATTTGCTTACTCGGTGACTTAATCTAATTCAGACTCACCGGAATCGGTCAGCTTTGAACTCGGTTGGGATCGGTCATCGGGATCGTCCGGATCGGTCGAGTCGACTCGCCCGGGGAGGATGATTTGGCCGAGTTTCGTTTATTTACGAGGATTTCAGGCCAATTTCGAGGCCTCTACTTCATCGGTTCTGTGAAATTCCTAAGCATTCATCTAGTTTCAACCATTTCAAGCTTGACTCATACCCAATTCTTTGCTTGAGATGGCTTCAAATCATTTCATACTTGCGATCAACACCATCTTCGTTATCGATTCAATCCCCGCAATGACACCACCATCTTCTCTCGTGGCGTCAGACCATCTCAATTTCGTATTCTCGACATCACAACACTCAATCAACCTTTGTTTGATTCATCGAGCCACAAACCCATCTCAATCTCATTGTAGTTTCTTCCAGATTCAACCCAAAATCTCTTTTAGTTCATGGCGGCTACCATCTTATCTTCCTGTGCAATTCTTGCTACGGCAACTAAATCCGATTATACCCATCTCTCAACAACATCGATTTCTTCTCATAAATATCATCTTGACTCATGGCCATCTTCGATTCAATCTCTCGGCCTCGAGTGCAGCCTCATCTCCACTTCCGATTCAATCTCACGAGATACCCTTCTCATACTCGATTCCGGTCAATAGCGGCGGTGAGGTCTCAATATCGACAAATCCCATCACCGAACTCAAACCAACAAATTCAGAGCAACCCATTCACAGAAACTCATTCAATTTCATCATCAGCTTCTCTCCCAGATCTTCTTCATCTCGCCTCGATTTCACTCAGCAACAACGTCTCAATATCGAACCCTAATTAATCACCAACAATTCTGACTTCTCGATTTTAAACTCAAACTCAAATTCCTCCCAAGTCTACGAGCTCGATCTCTCGTGTTAAATTCCAGAATGAAATGAAAAATGTGAGATACGAGTTCTCTCGATTAGGGTTGGGGCGATAAGGATATGTACACCCCTCAGATAGGACCTGATAATTACACCCACTAGTAGGTGATAAGGGACACCCTGATAACAACCCCCCTTAGCCTTGACTGGGCCTGGTTTTAGTACTCCTCAATTGGGTTGCCCCTTAACCTCAACTGGGCTCCATATATCAATCGCTTTGTAAATTGACCTTTTTGCCCTTTTGGCTCAAATTGGGTAATTTCTTCTTCTTTTCCTCAGGTGTGACTCCAAAGTAGCTACAAAACTCAAAACAAGCGTAAAATACATAATTTACAAGAAAAATAGCAAAGAAAGCATAAACTACTAGATAGTAAATTAGGTGTATTCTACACCTATCACCAGATTGATTTGTCGGGTAGGTTCTAAGGCCGAGAAATTTTTCTTTGGTTCGCCAGCTGTTACCAGCTCCTGTGATTGCTATAAGATCTCTTTGTCGCCAGCTTCATAGGTAGCGATGGCTTGTGACATCACCTTTTCCAACTCTTCTCCCGCCTTTATTTCCTTAGACTTGTTCTTTTCTTGGCGATTCCTCGATCGCCTCTCTTAATTCTTTGGACATCTATCTGCATGCCTTGTCTCGCCGCCTGGGGTCGCCTAGAACTTCTACTACTCCTCGATAAGATGGGAGCCGTAATCTTTGGTGATACGCCGAGGCGACTCCCTTAATTTCCGCAAGCCAAGGCCGACCCAGAATCGCCTCGTATGGTGACACAACGTCGACCACGCAAAAGGTGGTGAGGGTGTCGAGGAATCCCTCCCCGTCCGAGACTCTGAGGGTGACTTCTCCCTTTGGTATTGTCATCGTACAGTTGAATCGTAGATTCGATAGGTCGACGGGATCGAGGATGTCATGGACACTTCCATCCTCTTGAAGGTGTCATAGAATAGGACTTGGCGAGCTGCATTTTGTCCATCAATATCCTTCGGACGCCCCATTCCTCGATCAGCAGAGTTATTACTAAGGGATCCCCATGTGCTTGACCATTCAGTGGGACGTCTTTCGCCGAGAAGGTGATCGGCTGCGTCATCCATGGTTCTATGGGTAGGGTTTTGTCCACACTTGAGGATTTCCTAGCCCGATCGATCCCTTTTATGAATCCTCGAGGTGATACCGGTTCCCAAATCGAACCCTCGAGTTGCCAAGTGTGATATGGTGTTGCAGGCGAACTTGGCGCCACGATTCATTCTTATTTGGTGCACTGGGACGTCGGGTTGAGCGGGTGTCGGCGATATCTTGACGAAATGTCGTAAATATCCATCTCGGATTAGGTGCTGGATGATATCTTTCACGTCCGACAATCGTTAGTTGAATGGCCTCGAAATGGTGGTAATGGCAAAACTCAGGTGGTTCCTTGTTTCGTCAAAGCGAATTCCCCGAGTCTTAGGATATCGGATATCATTCCACTTCTCGACTTCTTTGAATATCTCTTCTAATGGTGCGTTTAGTGGAGTGTAAGATCTAGGTTCGTGACGAGGCTTCTTTCCTTTCTCGACCCAAACTTTTTTGTTCTCCCCATGATGTTGTGTGCTCGGCCTTTTCTCAGATCGGTTCGGGGCTTCTCGTGGGGTTGCCTCTACTGTGGCGCTTGCCTCTTGTATTCCTCTATCTTGCGCTCCTTCTTGGATCTCCTCTAGGGCGATGTAGTGTTCTTGCATCTTCCGGATCTCTCTTAATGTTTTAGGCTTCTCAGTGTACATTGCTACCCAAATGGGATCGATTTCCTTAATGAATTCTCGAAACCGAATATACGTTGATCGGCCAGACACCTTTCCAATGTCCATACATAACTTTCTCCATCGTAGTTAAAGAGCGCGCGGTTCCACGAATCTTCGTGCAAGTGTGAAGAGCTTATTAACTCTGGGCCGAGCTATACTGTTATGCATGTAAGTCTCAAGGAAGGTTTCCACCCAAGACTGCATAATTTCCAACGGATTCATCGGGCAGGGTGTAGAACCAGCTCTTTGCCTCGCCCTCCAAACTTGCTGGGAAGAATTTGCACATGACCACATCGTAATTCTTCCACTGTAACAAGGACATGCTATACATGTTGATGTGCTCTCCCGCGTCGCCCGTTCCGTCAAACCTAGATGGGAAGATCGGCAACGTACACTTGGGCGGGAATGGAGTCCGATCCAATTCCTTGGTAAACGGTATCTTCTGGGCTTCGCTGATTACTTCTGCTAGCTTATCGTCCTCGTTGTTTCTGTCGGTTTTTGACCATCGATCAAGTTGTTCGATATTTTGTTTGGTTGTCGCATCCGTACCCTCATTGGTTGCCTCTTCCTCGGTCGAAGAATCCTCGGCTGGCCCATACCCTCCTCTTGGTCGATTAGAGTCGGGTATGCGTTCCCGGCTCGGGGATGGGGGTGGGGTGTTTCTCGATGGAGTGTGATTGCTAGAAGCGCCTCGGCTCGACGATCCACTCGACCCCGCTCTCCTGTTGTGGAGTCGGTAGTTTTCATGTTCTAAAGCTAGGTTTTCTTCTTTGCAGCTCTCTCATAAGGTCTTCTTTCCTTCTTTGGCTTGCCAATATAGCGAGTAACATTGGGTCGGTGCTTTCATGGCTAGAGTGGCCATTTACTTGGTTTCTTATTACATTGGGGGGTGCAGTTGGAGGCCTGGTCGAGGGAATAACGGGGGGAACGATTGGAGCTACGGGATGATCGGCTGCTGCTGGGGGGATGTCTCGGTTGAGGTCGCCCCTTGCTAAGTGTACTCTCCTAAGCCTCTCACCTTTTCGTTCTAGTTGCTACTGGTACTCTGTCGGTTGTCTTTCTCTCCTCGTTCCTCTGTATCGTACTGCACTTCCTCTTCTTTCCTCGGTATCCGTCGGTTCTTCCGTCTACCATGTCGTCCTCGTTCCCTCGCATCATCTGGATCGGGTTAATCCTCAGCATCCTAGGTGGGAGATCATTATCTCGGCCTAAATCGACCTCCTCGTCGACAGTAGACATGCCTTTTCCTAGTGCCTAAGTCTCGTCCTGGTTATTTGGCCGATGATCTTCGTGTCGGGAATCCGTGAGTCCTTCTTGTACACTAGATCCCCGTGACTCGGTTCCTAAGGATCCTTCTCGTCTTGGAGGTACTCGACATTACCTTCGATAGTTCCCTCGTTCCTTGGCTCGCCCCGCCCGTTCGTACCTACGTCAAGCAAAGTATACGACATTTACTTCATTTTGCTTTCGAAAAGGTTAAGGATGAAGTCGACGATTCTCTTGTGTAAGGTGGGAAAAGTTTTCACAATACACTTCCATTTATGAGAGCGTGTTGATCTCAGCAATCAAGTGGTTTTGACCGTATAGGACAATCTTTGAAAAGTTTGTCTCGACACATCGCTTTCGGTACTTTCTCTATGCATTAATCATTATTTGTCCTAACATTCCTAGTGCCAGAAGTCATTAATCATCCGTACGTTAGATCGGAAGATTTCTTTCTTGGCTATGGTTGATAATAATGGCAACCCTCACCAGCTGTTGTGCTGACGGTCTACCTATACGAGTTGTCGGGAATCCCCGGAGACGGTTGTACCGTAGGATTCCTTTGGTTTTCTATTGATACTGTGAGGCTTTTAGTGTAGGATCAAGATGAGACTTGTTAACAAAGCGCTCAGTATACTCCTTCCAGCCGTAGTTTTCGGAAAACTAAACTCAATGACTTCGAGTTAGTCTTGCCTCCACCACTATTGTACTTTGTTTAACTTACTAAGAATGTTTAAACGGCGAAATAACGTTTCAACTTAGCTTCTACCGATCATCAAAGATGATCCATTCGGGAGCTTTGAGGTGTTATAACGGTTAGCTTAGGTTGAAGACGATGTGATCCTTAATCAAGAAGCTTATCTCAACACTTAACTCGACGTAAGAAGATTAACCGAGACTTTCCGATCGGAATCCCTCACTCATAAGTTAAGAGATCTTAGGGCACTTACTCGACGAAATTGATTCGGTGAAAAGAACTAAACAAGTTTTTCCTTTTAAACTAAAACTCCGTGAGCTTTTCAAGGATTAAGTAAGTGAAGACAAATATAACGAAATCTAGATTTTAATCACAAAGGTAATCTTTAAACGATAAATCTAGCAACCTATGCATTTCAACCGTTAGAGTCTTTCACTTAACATCGACTATCATCAATAGATGTTTATATGAGATGTTGAATCTCTCTTTTAACGATGTTGATGTTATTTTTAACCGTTAACCATCCTTAGAGTCTTGGGACGAAAAGGTGGCCAGCGAGGTGGAATTTCCTTCTAGCTTCTACCATCATCAAAAGATGTTATTTCGGGAGCTCACTGATCGTCCAATAACTCGCTTAGACGTCTTAAGCAAACAGCCTAACTTAATGATTTAGTCTTGGCGACTTTATTCAAACGAAAGACAAGAACATAAAGCGGACCTACATCAAACCCAAAAAGGTTTTGCTAGGAAAATAAAGATAAGAAAACCTCACAAGCTCTGCCTACCAACACTTTTAACCAAAAGAGTTTCTCTCTTAGCTTCAACTAGCACGCAAGGTGACTTAGGAGCTTGGATTTCTCTCTTTTGGTAGATTTCAAGGTATCCGAAGATGTTATACGGTCCCCTTAGTCGGCGCCGGAATGTAGATGTGAAAACCCTACTACTACATCCAAAGATTTTAGACGTATGCTAAGAAGTAAATAAGCAATAGACATAGAAGAACACAAGATGTACGTGGTTCGGCATGATTACCTACGTCCACGGGGTTTAAGGGATGATCTTCTTACTTCACACAAGATTACAAGGATCCAATATACAATAATGCTCTCTCCACAATACACTCAACACTTCTCTCTCACTTCTTTCTCTTGCACTCCCAAAAAACCTCTCTCCCTTCTTTCTCTACACGATCTCTATTTATAGTTGCAGGTGGTGATACATCGATATTACAGTGTTGAGCCTAGTATAGCTTCTGGATGTTATTCTCGGGCGACTTGGTACCAGGTCGATCTCTCCTTTTGCTCGGAGCCGAATCATCTAGCCGAGTGGTGTCATCACCGATGTCGTTCGTTTGGTGGAGGTGATTCTTTGTCGCCCTTCAGATTCTTGGCCGAGTCTCGCTTCGACCGAGCTTCTCTTATCTCTTCACCAAACCTGTCAGTGCATTAATTATCCTCGAACTCGATGAGCATCACATCAAAGCTTTTCTCCTTTATGTCTACTTCTCGAGCTGTCTCCATTCCTCTTTTCTCGCGCCCAGGCCTGATGAGGTGATTCAGTGCTTCTAGTACTTGTTTCTCTTGGTGCGCCCTTGGCCAAGATGGTTCCACATATCTCTGTGGATTATTTGCACCTGCAACAATGACTGGAAACTCACTTGTATTCCAATTACTGCTACCAATGCAAGTGTCAGTGGTAGGCAATTAATGTATTGGAGACCTCCAGAGGAGAATGTGTTAAAGATTAATTTTGATGCTGCTTTTGTCAAAGAATCTGGCAATGTGGGTTTGGGTCTTAATTATCATGGATTTTGTAGGTGCGCATCATGGACTTAGATCTTGGTCTACAACAACAGTAACGGCTGAAGGCGCGGAAGCTGCATCAGCTCTAATGGAAGTACGATGGGCTAAAGAAATGGGAATTAGAAAACTACACCTGGAAGGAGACTGTAGCTGTGTGGTTAGAGCAATTAATGGTTCGAGAAGTTCAGTTCGATGGACAACCAACTCCTGGATTGAAGACATTACTATTCTACTAAATAGCTCATTTGATTACTGGTTATGTACTTTTAAACCCAGAGATGCAAATAACGCAGCTCACAAGCTTGCAAAACATGCAATTTCAAATTTTACTAGGGAAAGTTGGTTTGATTAGGTTCCTAGCTGGTTGAATGATAGTATCCAGTAGGACCTAAACAATATTCTTCTTTAATTCATTCAATAAATTCATCTTTCTTATTAAAAAAAAAGTATCATGCACAATATAACATTTATTAGGGTCATGGAGTTCCCTAAGAGGCATGAATGAGTCCCAACCCAACCCAACCCCACCCTTCATTTCTTTTTCTAGGAAAATTCTCTTTTAATTCTTTTTTTTTTATAGGAAAGGTAAATATATTAATTAAGCAATATAATACATAAGGTCTACAATTTCATTTTTTCTGAAAATATTAGAAAGGATACTTTCTTTTTGTACTTGCTACTGCAAATGTTTCGACATGTGTTATAGTCTTCTGATTCTTGCTTCTTTTTGTAAGTCGAGTCATTTCTTTGCGTTGTGATCTCTGTTAATAAATTTTACCTTAGCTTGTGGTAATGTTCCCAGAATAGAAGTAATTTCTTCTATAGTATTCTCTGCTGCCCAAGAAATGTCTGTTTCTTTTTTGTTAATGGCATCTGCCAGAACTTTACAATTTGTAGCAATAAAGACGCTAGAAAGAATATTATTTTCTAGCCATTTTAAAGCATTTAAGAGAGATTTTGCTTCTGCATGTAAAGCTGAAGATGCCCAATCTGAACCTGCAGAAATATGCATAAAATCTTCTTGTTTAACCGAATATAGAATGAAGGCGTAACCCATGGATAAGTTCTCCTTGTTAAACGACGCATCTGTGAAACTTATCCAGTCCAATTTGAAATTGTTCCAAGCAGGTTTGGTTGCCTTCTTTTTTTGAATATCTTTATTAATTTTCTCCTTTTTGTACGGCTGAGCCTGTATGAAGTTCTTAATCGGTTGAATCAATGAATATGGATCTGGGTTGGTTTTTCTAAAAACCACTTCACATCTATATTTCCAAAGAAACCAGATGATTGTTGCAATTTGTTTACAAAAATTTGAGAATTTAGGATCAGGTATCCAAATTTTAACCCACTTAACAATTGAATCTGTTTTAATTTGCGAATTAACCGAGTTCAAATCGCAGCCAAACCAGATCTATCTAGCGAAATGGAATTTTCTAAAAAGATGGATTATGTTTCCGACGCTTGGTTATTACATAAAGGACACTTAGAGGACATTTCTGAGTTGTGAGCTGCCAGTCTGCTATTTGTCGGAAGCGCTTTTTGAACCAGTTTCCAGATAAATAGTCTTATCCGAGGGATTGCCTGCAGTTTCCAAAGGTTTTTCCACGGAAAAAAATATCCTTCTCATTATTATTATGTTGCTTTATGAGGTAGTTGTAAATATTTTTTGCCGAGAAAGCCCAAAAATATGGTGTTTCCATCTAATCCGATCTCTCTTATCTTTATTCGGGGTAATTGCTAAAATATTTTCCTTAATTTCTGGCGGAAAGTACTCGTCAAATTTTGCAATGTCCCAGGAACCGTCGATATTTAACAGCTCTTGAACTTTTTGAGGCAGAGGATCGGCTCTATCACTTGGTTTATTTACTATATCAGTATTAGGGATCCAACTGTCTTCCCAGATCTTCGTATTAGCTCCATCTTTCACTTGCCATATAAAGTTTCCTTTTATAATATTGAGACCTTTTTGAATGCTTGTCCAGATCCAATAGAGTTCATAGTTTGTGGTTGGTTCAAATGGGTTTGAATCATGATAGTATTTCGCCTCTAAAAGTTTTACCCACAATTGATCTTTTTCTGTCATTACTCCGTTCGCTAGCTTCGTTAGAAGGGATATATTGAAATTGTGAGCATTCTTAACTCCTAACCCCCTTGCGACTTTG
Organism: Papaver armeniacum; assembly: GCA_023531295.1. Classification (NCBI taxonomy): domain Eukaryota; kingdom Viridiplantae; phylum Streptophyta; class Magnoliopsida; order Ranunculales; family Papaveraceae; genus Papaver; species Papaver armeniacum. The sequence continues at coordinate 116,577 of JAJJWW010018640.1, forward strand.
GTTTACACATGCCTTTCCACGCTTTTATATAACCACCTTTTCTGTTTGACTTATCTTTATTCCACCAAAAATCTCTTTGAATTTTGTCAATCTTATATAAAGTTTCTTTTGGAAGTGCTAGTATCTGCATCTGGTAAGTTGAGTAAGCTTGGATAATTGATTGAATTAAAACTGTCCTACCCGCTTGTGACAATAACTTTGCTTTCCAACCTTGTAGACTATTGTAGTACCTTTGAAGGAGTGGTTCCAAATTCTCTTTTCTGTTTTTATCGAAAAAAGAGGAGTACCTAGATACCTGTCCTTTTTTGTCATCAGGGGAACTTTTAGAATTTTTGCAATTATCTTTCCATGTTTTGGGTGGATTTTAGGGATGAAATAAATTCCAGATTTTTGTAAATTTACCATTTTCCCCATGATTTCCCAAAAATTAGATATCATAACCAATAAATTTTTTGCTTCTCCTAAGTCTGCTTTGGTGAATAGAAATCAATCATCTGCGAAGAATAGGTGGGATATAGTAGGGGCATGTTTTTTTATTTTAATACCCGAAATCTTATATTCTTCCGTGGCTTTTTCGAGAAGTCTTGAGAGAACCTCCATGCAAATTAGAAATAGATATGGCGATAGTGGGCCGCCCTGCCATAAACACCTAGAGGTAGAGAAATTTGGGCCCGTGGATCCATTTAGAAGAATAGAATAAGAGGCCGTGGATATGCATTGAGAAATGAGGTTTACCCAGCAATCGCTAAAACCAAAGGAAGATAAGGCTTTTGTAATAAAAGGCCACTCAACTCTATCAAAATATTTGGAAAGTTCAATCTTGAGAGCTAAAAACCTTTTTTTTTTCTTGGAAGTTTTCATCGAGTGAAGCAGTTCATGGGCTATGATAATATTGTCCATAATTTGTCTTCCTGGAGGAATGGCAGATTGATTTGGGGATATTAACCTATTTAAGATAGGTTTTAGTCTGTTCGCCAATATTTTTGAGATGAGTTTATAGATAGTATTGCTGAGGCTAATAGGTCTCAAATCCGTTGGGGTCTGAGGAGTTGTGATTTTGGTATGAGAGTAATGTAGGGGGTGGTTAAAGTCTTTTTCCATAATCGCAGTTCTAAAGAATTCTTGCGTAGAAATTATAATATCTGGACCCAAGGTGTCCCAATTAGCTTTGAAAAAACCATGTTGGAAACCGTCCGGGCCTGGAGCACCCCAAGGATTCATGTTGGAGAGAGTTGACAAGATTTCCTCTTTGGAAGGAATTTGGGTTAAATCTATGTTTTCCGAATCGATAACATAAGGTTGTATAATTTCAGCTAGGTCTACATTGTAGTTCTTCATTTGGGAAGTTCTGATTTGGGTGAAGTGATTGATCAAGAGGGAATTGATTTGGTCCCGGTCTGAAATCCAGAGTCCTGATGGTTATCTGAGAGAATGAATTGCATTGATTTCTTCCTATTTGAAGCAAAGGCATGAAAGTACTCAGTGTTTTGATCATATTCTTTGAAAAATTTATCTTTTGAGAGTTGATGGTAGTAATCATTTTTAATTTCGTACCATTTTCGTAGCTCAACTTGGGGATTTTTGAGGGTATCTATCTTGGAAGAGATGTTTCCAGACCTATGAATGTTATCTATTTTTCTATTAAGATTTTTTATATTTTTATGGATATTACAGAAAACATCTGAATTCCACTGGGGTAAATCCAACGAAAGTGATTTTAGATTTTAAGCGAAATTTTTGGTTGAAGAATTAGATGAGTGTAGATTCCGAGACGCGTCTACCATAGTTGATAGAAAGGGATGGGAAAGCCAAGACCTAAAGCATCTAAAACGTTTATGAAATCTTTTTATTTCCGGATTGGTATCGAAAAGGATACGGGTGTGGTCAGAGCCAACTCTAGTTAGGTGACTTACCTTTGTGTTTGGGAATAACTGAATCCATTGAAAATATTAGCATCTCCGCTTCTTTTGTTTGACCATGTGAAAGGAGCGCCTTCATAACCCGTATCTTGGAGTCCCAGAGAGTCTATTATCTGTCTAACGAAAATTTTACTGCTTGAGCTCGTATTGTTGCCACCTTGTTTTTCTCCCGGGTCCAATATTATATTCAAGTCTCCAATTAGGACCCATGGTTTTTGAACCTAGTTTAATTGGGGGCATAGATTTTAATTAGGGGCCTCACCCATTTTATTTGCACCCCAAAATTTTCAGGGGCGTATCAATAGTAAAGTGAAAATACTGTTTTACCCCTTATTTTTTAAGATTTTTTTAAAATCAAAATCAAAACTTTAAAATCAAAATTTTTTAGAGTTTTTTTTTCTTTCTTTCTTTCAAATTTATGTTTGCAATTTTTCTTTTTTGCTCAAATTTGTATGACAAGTCGTCATGAAATTTAAAAAAAAAAATAAGGACCCACAATAGTCGTCATTGTTTCAGTGACGACTCTAAACAGTTGTTATCGTTTTAAAAAAGACCCTCAAGAGTCGTCATTGTTTCAGTGACGATTCTAAACAGTCGTTATTGCTTATAAAAGAGTCGTTATCTTCTTTGAAGAGTCATTAATGGTGGAAATACATTAAAGGGTCGTTACCTACATATTTTAACATTAACGTCTGTCTAGAGTCGTCATTGAAACAATGACGACTCTTGAGGGTCGTTTTTGGAACAATAACGACTGTTTAGAGTCGTCACTGAAACACTTAAATACCATGACGACTTTTCAAAGATATTTGTGCAGAAAAAAAAAATTGCAAACGTAAAATTTGAAAAAAATAATAATTAAACACTAATTAGATAAGGGGTAGATTAGTCATCACCAAAATATTTGGATAAGGGGTGACTCAAATTATGTTCGGGTGACCTTTTTTGTCCTCTAGTGAGAGGCCCCTAATTAAAATTTCTGGCCCCCAATTAAACGAGGTTTTTGAATTTGTCTCGTTAAATTCTGAATATGAGACCATTGGGCTATTTTTTCATCTGCTTCGACTGCACCATAAACACATGTAATTTCTAATTCTTTATCACCTAGTATTGCTTTGAAAATGACAGACGTTCAGGTGTGCCGAAACTATATATTTTTAATTCTACATTATTATGCCAAGCAATTGCTAACCCCTTAGCTATTCCCACCGAAAGAACTATGAACCAATCATGAAATTTAGATTTCTTCATAAAAATAAATAAATCCAAGATATCTAGTGGAGATTAACCAACAACAAATCCATTTTATCTGTCTACGTACATATAAATGGTTGTAGTGTAAGAAATAAGAAAGTAATTAAACTCCATGATATATATATATATATACATAATAACATATAAATACTGTACTACCATTTAAATGGACCAACAGTGAACATAACACAGTTGGTGTAGACCGTTGGAAAATTTGAAAAGTTAGTGATCTTCCAACTGAATTTAGAAGATGAAGAGGAAGAAATCTCATCTAGCTGAGTTGCCATTGCCATTTGACAAAAATGGTATTGCTCTTTCTTTTCCTTCCTCCGAATAAATAATATTGGATTTAGGAAAGAGAGACTAGTCTTTTGTCCTTGGAAACTGAGCAGTATATAAAGATCCAAAAATTCTGGATGAACTGACGAAGTGAACCACGAAAAAACCACACCCCTCACAAGAAACTAATAAAGGGACCCCCTGTTTTCCTTCTAGGGGTGGGGCCCACTCATTCTTGTGTCAAGTGGTTTTCAGGTTGTCCAATTTCACGGTTCAACAAGAACAAGATCACAAGGATATAGGTGGAGAGAGTGCATCTGACAATGGTATGATTCAATTTGAATTTTGAATTCCTTAACAATTTGACAGGAAACGAATTGAGTAGTGTGGAATGTATTGCTAATCTCGCCGGTAGCGACTTCTTGGATATATTGAAACATGTTAATGTTTTCAACAGTTCACTATTCCAGAAGTATTTATTTTTTCCGTTCCCGTGTTAGGATAATCATGAAAAGACGTGCAATGAGAATGGATAAATTTTTTGATGAGGGCATGAGGGACAAATAAGATGTTGACACATGTATTTCGTTAATTACTTCGAACAAATTTTGTTTCCAAAATGGGGCATTCACCCCATCATGGTGCATTTAACATATGCTTTTACCAAAATTCAAACTAGTTTGATAGGTTTTGTGGGTTACCCAAAGATTCCCAATACACTTATGCTACTGGTTCAAATGTTAAGAGCTACCATGCAAACTAACAGATTACATCAAAATTAAAATACAACAATCTTCTCCCTCAAGGATTGACCTTTGGTGCCCATACGATTTACATAGTACTGATAACAAATGCAGCGTAATAAATTGGCCTTCTGGTATTTGCAGAGTTTATTTCTCTTCCGAGATTAAGTGGATTTGGCTATCTTCATTCCACTAATTAACGAGTATAAGGTTGTTCGAATCTATTTTAGTAAATCGTATGAACATGTCCAAGTATACACTCTAGGCGCAGTCATTTTGGGTGGAGAGACAAAGGACATCTAATAGGAAATAATATAAGAGAGTCTATAATTAGGAGATACGCATATTAAGTTGCGAGAGTTATATTAGGAATTGAATATCTTGAGAATCAAGTCTTGTGTCTTAACAACCAAGTCTTGTGATTGTATAAATATCGTGAAGAGTTAATGAGAAAGAGACACCAAAGTTATTCTCAATGTAGTCTATTGCTTCCGCGCGTTTATGCTCTCCTCTCTCTTGCTCGATCCTTAACATGGTATCAGAGCAAGGTGAGAAGAAGAGAGAGGAGAAGGGGAGAAAGAGTTAGAGAAGATTCATAAGTTTCGGTGACAGAGAATTGTTTTCATTCAAAGAGAAGTTGCTGCGCAAAGTTGTGATGATAATAAAAGTTGCCGGGAAGAATGCGTTAGGGAGAATAAAAAAAAAAAAAAGAAAAAGAAAAAAAAAAAAATTGTTCGAAGACCTGTCAAAGAATTGTTGCTATTTTTTCAGAAGAAGGAAGATGCTGTCTTGAAAGCAAGAGAAGAAATTTGGTTGCTGCGATGGTTTGGTTTGACCGATTGCTTGTTTTTAGAGGTGGAGAAAAATAAGGAAGTTCTGGTGAGATTTGATTAATAATACCCGTGAAAAGAACTGTTGCAGTCGTATATATATAATATAAAGAAGGCGTAAAATATGTTAGCGCTCCAAGACCTGTTTCCCGTGAAGCTAGCCGTGTTCGTATGGATTTTATCCAAGGGTCGAGATGAGAATTCTATAGATCAAAGAAAAAGAAAAGCTCGGACAAGTCTGAGACTGAGAGAGGCCGAAGTTCTCATGCCAAAGTTCTGTTGACGTCGATCTAGTTGGTTATGGTGCTCACGGTTGAAGATTTCAAAGCGAAGATTGTCACAAGCCATTAGTTAGATGAGATTTGTGAGATGAATGGATGAGATATTCAAGGTCAGGATATTACAAAAGGCGTGGAGACTTGGCCCAGATTAGAAGGAAGAGAGACATGGTGTTGTTCTGATGGAGTTGAGAAGAGAAATAAGAAGGGTTTTTTTGGTTTTAGGCCATGACGGGGAGAAGTCAAGGGGACAGTGGCTCGAGCTAGCAAATAATTGTGTCGAGATAAAACAAAGTCATGGATTTCTGATGAGTATATAATGCTGCAGGAGATTAGAACTCGAGATGGGATTCAAATTGTCTTGCTGATGGTGATTTATGCAGCCGAGTATTGACTGCTGTATTGACAGAGTTGGAGCTGAGTGCTGCTGCTTTAGTGCTCGAGTTTGATGATGAATACAGGTGAGTTTCAAACAGAGAAAGCAGCCAAGGAAGTGGTTGTCACTGATGTTGTTTGTGGTTCAGTTACGATTAGAATGCCGAAGCAAAGGTATTGCAAGTGATTTGAAGACGGGCTGAAAGCCTCAAAAGAAATAAACATACAAGGTGTTTGCTTAAATGCCTGACGACAAAATTGTGAGAGAATCTTGAAAAGGAAAGAAGTGTGACAGAGCAAAGAAGAGATGAAGAAAAGGCTCTTAAGAAACAGAAGCGATCACCAAGAGGTGATAAAATAGAGAACAACAAAAGTAGGTTAAAATCCTATGAGTTGTCTAAAGAGTACCAGAAGTATTCTACTGAAGAATACGATTGGGACCGAAATCGTCCTAAAACTACGAAGGGGACCGTAATGTCCTTAAACTTCCATTGGGACCGTAATGTCCTTAAACTTCCATTGGGACCGTAATGTCTTTAAACTTCCGAAGGGACCGAAATGTCCAAAAACTACGATTGGGACCGTAATGTCCTTAAACTTCCATTGGGACCGCAATATCCAAAAACTATGATTGGGACCGTAATGTCCTTAAACTTCCATTGGGACCGTAATGTCCAAAAACTATGAAAGGGACCGTAACGTCCTTAAACTATGAAGAGGACCGTAATGTCCCTAAACTACGAAGATGGGACCGAAATGTCCTGAAACTACGGAGGATCGAAAAGTGTTAGGGAAAGCTTAGTTTAAATTTTCTTTGTCCAAGATGGGCATTCGTGTTCTACATGCTCCATCTTGAGGGAGGGTAATAGGAAATAATATAAGAGAGTCTATAATTAGGAGATACGCATATTAAGTTGCGAGAGTTATATTAGGAATTGAATATCTTGAGAATCAAGTCTTGTGTCTTAACAACCAAGTCTTGTGATTGTATAAATATCGTGAAGAGTTAATGAGAAAGAGACACCAAAGTTATTCTCAATGTAGTCTATTGCTTCCGCGCGTTTATGCTCTCTCTGTCTCTTGCTCGATCCTTAACAA